>JAEAOA010001386.1:0-560000 GCA_016746295.1 Potamilus streckersoni | reverse complement strand
TAGCATATGTTCAGTTTGAAAGTAACCTTGCTATTCATAACACGCAACGTCCAGCAAACAAGATCAACTGTACGATGAGAGTAAAATATTTAATTTATATTTTTGGACGGTAGTGTATGTTTAATTGGTGCGAAAATATACGTATGTACTTAGTTCTATACTTCTTATTTCGAAAAGTTCGTAGTAACGCATTCTAACACGGATCGTAGTAGATCCGAATTCATAAGATAAACTTCCGTTTATCATATTTAAAATACATCTGACAAATCGTCGCCGGCAAAATAAAGATTATACATCATTATACGCATAATCCTGAATAGGAGAATAGAAGTGAGGCTTGCTTTCTCCATTTACCTTTAGTTTTACCAAAATTAACCAATGCTAATATAATATAATGTTTCGTGAATACTGTGCATTATGACCTATGATCCCAGAAAGTGGCTAATTACTCGGTCTGAAGGTATTTTTACACCGACTCCCCATAATCAAGAAATATACACTAAAATCTAAAAAAAAGTTATAAACATAGACCTAACTAAAAATAGCACATACGCTAGCATACACACAGACTGAAGTGACTAAATGAACCCTTCTTCCATAGTGTTCCGTTTTGAATAATGATATTAACTGTTATATTTTAAATAAAGAAGAAAAAAGAAAATTAGTTCCACCTCCTCATTTAAATGTGCGGTGTTGTCTGAGTTCTGAGTGCCTTGATTGCCAATGTCTTGATCAAAATGGTCATGTCTTTCACATACGAGGCCATGTCGAACGCAATGGCATTTTTCTGTTCAAAGAATTGCAATATAATGCACCTGACATCATATAGACTATTCTGTGTTGATGTGCTTTAAACACTACACCAAGCCAAATGTATTTTATGTCTTATTAAACTTTGGCACAAAATATAATTATGTTAGGAACAGAAATCCCCGATACATCATTCCAAGAAGGATGGTAGTCTTGCTCTCCTGTTTATAATGTTCTACTTTTGATTTGCTGACATTGTTTATATCGATCTTTATTTTCAGTTAGTGCCTAGTAAGCTTGGGTATGCAAATGGGAAAGACAAAGTGGGTGGCAGAGGTGACACTAAGATGGAATATGTAGCAATGCCATAGTGGCACAGGTGGCATAAAGATAGAGATTATAGTAATGTCAAAGTGGGTGACACAAGTAACACCAAGATGAAGTATGTAACATAGCCAAAGTGGATGACACAGGAGTCACCAAGATGGAGTATGTAGTAACGCAATAGTAACACATGTGACACGAAGATAGAGATTATAGTAATGCCAGAGTGGGTGACACAAGTAGCACCAAGATAAAGTATGTAACATAGCCAAAGTGGATGACACAGGAGTCACCAAGATGGAGTATGTAGTAAGGCCATAGTAACACATGTAGTAATGCCATAGTGGGTGACACAGGAGACACCAAGACGGAGTTATGTAGTAATGTCATTGTGGGGTTTGGGCTGGAGTATATAGTAATGACATTGTGGGGTTTGAGCTGGAGTATATAGTAATGCCATAGTTAGTGACACAGGAGACACCAAGACGGAGTTATGTAGTAATGCCATTGTGGGGTTTGGGCTGTAGTATATAGTAATGCCATTATGGGTGACACAGGAGACAAAAGGCGGAGTTATGTAGTAATGCCATAGTGGGGTTTGGGCTGAAGTATATAGTAATGCCATAGTGGGTGACACAGGAGACACCAAGACGGAGTTATATAGTAATGCCATAGTGGGGTTTGGGCTGGAGTATATAGTAATGCCATAGTGGGTGACACAGGAGACACCAAGACTAAGTTATGCAGTAATGCCATTGTGGAGTTTGGGCTGGATTATATCGTTATGCCATTGTGGGTGACACAGGAGACACCAAGACGGAGTATATAGTAATGCCATAGTGGGTTACACAGAAGTGACATCCTGCAATCGCCATACAGATAAGCAAACTTAAACTGAAAGACGTATTTCGTCTTCAATGTTGATATATGAAAGAATTTGAGAAACACGCAATACACTTTGTCCTAGCTAACACAGGTCTCAAATCAACGTCAACGTTCAGCATTTTCTATTCTAGCATTTTTGTTCACTTTTATGATAATGATGCGTAAAGAGGAAAATCTCAGCATATTAACGGTACAAAATCAAAAAGAGGATGCCATTATTATATGACTAAGTACACGGTGAGTGAAGAGGATTCCAGTATGATAGGACTAACTGTACACTGAGTGTAACGAATACCGTTATTATGGGACTAACTACTCACTGTCTGAAACAATTGCCAATAGTATAGGACTAACTACTCACTGAGTGAAATAAAATTCATTATTATGGGAGTAACTACATACTGATTTAAACGATTGCCAATAGCCTAGGACTAACTACTCACTGAGTGAAACGAATGCCAATAATATAGGACTAACTATTAACTAATCATAACTAATACCGATAGTGTAGTACTTAAGGCAATCAGGGTGAAAGGAATGCCGTTGTGTAAGATTAATTGCATATTGAGTAAAACGAATGCTAATAGTGTAAGACTAACTACACACTGAGTGAAACGAATGCCGATAGTGAAGGACTAATTACACATTGAGCGAAATGATTGCCGATAGTATAGGACTAACTACTCATTGAGAGTAACGAATATCGATAGTGTAGGACTAACTGCACATTAAGTGAAGCTGGGTTTCAAAAAATTAGCTTAACTAATCGACTAATCATTAATCATCAAGTACTGAGTACAGGATGATACATCAATAAGACAGAGGGGTAAGTACATATTGGTACAGTATTAAAAAGCAGGGATAGGTATATAATGGTACAGTAATAACTAGCAGCGGTCGGTATAGGATGGTGCATTATTAACTAGCATGGGTGAGTGCAGGTTGGTACGTTAACAACATACAGGGGTGAATAATGGATGGTACATTAATAACTGGCAGGGAAGAAAACAGGACAGTATATTAATAGCACACAGGGGTGAATACAGCATAGTACATCAATAACATACAGCTATTAATACTAGATGATATATAAATAACATATATGGGTGAGTAAAGAATAGTAAGTACATCAAGAACATACAGAGGTGAGTACAGGATGATACATCAATAACATACAGGGTGAATACAGCATAGGACATTAATAACATACATCTTTGAGTACAGGATGATACATCAATAACATACAGGGTGAATACAGCATAGGACATTAATAACATACAGAATTGATTACAGGATGATACATCATTAACACAGAATGAGTGTAAGATGGCACATGAAAAACGTAATTGGGTGAGTACAGGATGGTAAGTAATAACTATGAGGTTTGAATACAGGATGTTGCATAAATAACTAACTGGTTGAGAACAGGAAGGTAACTTTTAGGGGTTTTTTTTGTCTGTGTAACGATCAACTGTTATTGTATGAAATTACATTAATTTCGTTCGATGTGTCCAACTGAGTTATATCAATTCTATGCGTGAAGTGTTTAGGTCAAGATGTTTCATGTACAAGGAAAATGAGAAAAGTTCAGTGACACACAATTATTTTAGTACCAGCATGATTTGTTTTAAGATTATAGACCCTTTCACTGTGTCATTAGTTTAGGTAATTCGAATAAATTAAATTCTAAGTATCCAGTCAACTTTAAAAAAGGTGTATACATAAGTTGCTCTTATTTACTTCGTACCTTTTGCAACGTTGCTTCATCTTAGAATAGTATGTATGTATGCATGCATGTATGTATGTATTATCAACACACACACAGACACACACACACACACACACACATATATATATATATATATATATATATATATATATATATATATATATATATATATATATATATATATATATATATATATATATATATAACATTACTGATTAATAAACTTCTTAGACACCGAAATTGTTTTAAATGGTAATATTACCTTGCTCTAGGTCTGGTCGGTTTTGAAAAGCGACGTCTTGAAGGTCTGCTTAAAAAGCTCTCCATCAAGTACGTGATACTGCACTTGTGTGGCTGTTTGATCTCCATGGTGACGTGTATTGTTCAGTCTTTCGACAGACACAGATAAAGTTTATCGACTACTTCAGATTAAATGGAAGTAATCCTTTATGTAATAATCTTTTCTTACACTATCATGCTGACATCCCTCTTTACGAGAGGTACACAAATTATAGATAACACAAAGCCGGCTTAAAAAAGGAATACCCTATCTTCTTGTTCGGCAAGACGGCTGATACACAAAGTCGAATCATAAGCTCAGGGGGAGTGTGATAACAGATTTATTTTCAGAAAGCACATTATTATTGGAATTTCATCGGACTTGTGCTAAATCCATCTAGCTAAATTAAGTTGTAATTACAACATTTTAACATCCGTCTCAAACTTGCCAAATTGTTATCGTGAAAAATAAACCCAGAGCATGTGTTATCAGCTAGCGGATTAGAGCCCAACGCCTGGTATTAAATTCCTTCATTAAAACGCGGCCATTGAATATCCAACGGCGCCTTTCCATGTAGTACCGACTGCTAAAAATGAATGTTTTTCAGAAGCATTATAACGTTAACACGGTCGGCCTGGTATCACGATTGGAAGATCAGCAATGCTTTGAACCGAATGAAAGAGACCATAATTATTTGATCTTACTCCAGGCATTGTCTTTCACTAAATTGTCTGTCACCAGCCAAGCACTATTGTGTTTGAATAATAGGTGTTGAAAAGTAACTGTGTAAACATGTCAAAACGGAAACTAAATTGACCCATCTTAAAAGAAAACTTTGCGACAGGTTAGTCTAACTCGAACTGAGTAGAAGTATGCAAAAAGGACGAATTGCCACCCCATTTTTGATATTTGGATATTTATGCAAGATTTGTGTAGTGATGTGACTTCCAGAGTTCCAGGTCAAATTTCATCAACGCTGTAGTTTCGGCTAATCTGTCAGCGGATTAAAGATATAACGAATTATATACTCGCTATATCTGAGAAAATAAATCATATTTCTATCGATTTCATGCAGGTATATATTGATGAAAGGTCGTTAATGTTTGCTAGACCGGATAGTAAGCGGCTACCCTATACCGATACCAAATGGTGTCAGCGGATTCCAACTTTTTGATACCGAATGGACTCTGACCCTACACCCCAACATAAATATTCACCTATCAAAAATGGGGTGGCAAGGGTGAGAGAAAACTCTAAGTGATGCCCTATGCTATGGAATAAAATAAACTAGAGAAGCCCCTTCAGACTATGAACTTAGACAGTGAGGCCCTAAGCTGTAGCTTGTTTAGCTTACGCTAAATCCGGCACTAAGACGAATGATGGTGTAACTAGCATATCAAGGTTGTGTCAAGGTTTTTTTTAAAAAAATCTTTATCCCTGCCTCCAGTATGTTGAAATTTCGGTGTAAAGATCAGATAGGAAATTATATAATAAAAATATACAAACAATTAATTGTAATATTAAATAATCTATTTTAATTTTAAAAATGGATCGGCAACCTGATGGAAAAAGGAGGAAATGAACCTCCAAATAGCATCTATAAATGTAAATGGCATAAATAAAGATAAAGTGTGTAAACTTTATAAAGAATTTGAAACAAAGTATGATATAGTTTTTATACAAGAAACATACAACGGGTTTGATAAAGAGTTAATTACAATAGAAGAAAATAGTTGAAATGGTATACTTATACAAAGCGAGGCTAAAACAGAAGACTGTAAAGGGGGGTGGGTAGCTATTATAATTAGGAATAATAACGTAAAATGGGAAGGGAAGAATGAGGGGGGAAGATTTAAAAGGGAGAGTTATACACATTGTAATAGGAAGTACACACGTATTTAATATATATTTCCCCACTAATAAATACAAGAAATCTGATTTTTTTTTAATAATTTAGACAAACATGTAAGTAAATATTCAATGGAAAACATTATAAGAGGGGATGTAAATTGGGTGGGAGATGAAATTGATAGAACAGGGCCTCTAACTATAAATGACAGGGTAGCAAAAGGGATAATGGAAAAATTTCTAAACAAACACAATTTAAAAAGATATTTATTGATTATTAAATTTACCACGATTAGAATTTACTTTTAAATATGGGAACAATTTGGAAAGCCACCTCGATAAATTTTATGGTAACAATTTTAATTATTAAACATATAAAGAATCAAATATAACAAGTTTTAAATTATCAGATCACAAATTAATAAACTTAAAAATTACAATTTTAAATAGGGATAGATGAGGGAAGGGTTTCTGGAAGTTAAATAAGAGAATTTTAGAAAATAAGGATTTTATAGATAAAATTAAACAGAAAATAAAAGAATTTAAATATAGAACATAAAGATATACTAGCAATGTGGGATGGGTTAAAGAAACAATTTAAATTAATAGCTTTGAAACATTAAAAAAGATTAAATGAACTACAAAAAAATGGACGAAATAGAAATTAATTTACTATAAAATAGAGATATTGGGGATTAAATAAAAAGGGAATTAGAGTGAAAATTAAACCAAACAAGAAGGAAAGAAATAAGGAAATGAAATTAGGGCGGGAAAATTCTCGGACCTGTACACACAAGCAAAAAAAAAAAACATTTATAGAAGAGAAAAATTAAGAAAGGGAGGGTTGAAAATAATGGAAGAAATATTTGATAAAAAGGGACAAATATTAAAAAATAAAAAGATATCTTAAATAGAATTCAAGTATGCTATAAGGAATTATACACTAGTCAAGAGATAGATACTAAACTAATAAATGATTATTTAAAAGATATTAAATGTGAGACGATCTCATCAGTACATAAAGACTTATGTGATGATTTCATCTCCATAGACGAAATTAAAAATGCAATAAAACAACTCTCGATAGGGAAATCCCCAGGTAGAGATGGACTCTATCATAAATTCCAAAGTGAAATATCGCCGATTTTGGAATTTTTATATAATAATATATTTTTAAATAATAATAAAATGACAAACTCAATGAGGGAAGGGATTATAACATTAATATATAAGGGAAAGGGAGAAAAAAAATGTCTTAAAAAAAATTGGAGGCCCATCTCCCTCCTAAATGTGGATTATAAGATACTAAGTAAAATTTTAGCGAAACGGATAAAAATTTGCATGCCTGCAATAATTAACGAAAACCAAACTTGTGGAGCTAAACGGAAAGATATACAAAGTAATGTTTTAAATATAAAAACCATACTTGAGTATTTTAAAACAAATAATAAGACTGGCGCTATGGTGCTAGTAGACCAGGAAAAAGCTTTTGATAGAATTGAACATAACTACATAGAGAAAGTATTTAAAAAATTTAGGTTCGGAAAAATTTTCGATATAGGACTAAAATCCTGTATAAAGATATAACTGCCAGAATACAGGTAAATGGAGCAATCACAGAAAAATTCTAAGTATTAAAATAAGGAACAATAGGCAAATAGAAGGAATACATATACCTAATTTAAAAGATGAATTTAAAATTCTATAACATGCAGACGATTGTACGAACTTTATAAGAAACCCTAATTCCTTCCAACACTTAATGAAGGAATACGAAGATTTTGGTAAAGCATCAGGGTCAGAAATCAATCATGATAAAACGGATATTAAAATAGGAAACTGGAGAGGGAATCACCCTGGATTGCCTCCACAATACATAAAGAAAACAGTAAAATATCTAGAGAATTTTTTGGCAAAATGAAGAACTCGAAAACTATAAACAAATAATAAAAAAGATCAAAAAAGCACTAGAAATCAAGGCACCTATGCCAATTAGTTTAATGGAAAGAGCACAAGTAGCTAAAACGTATTTATACTCAAATATAATCTATGTCCTAAAATCCTTTGATATCAATAATAAAAGTTTAGAAAAATTGGATAATGAGATAATAAACTATATATGGGACTATAAAACACATTATAGAACGTATTAAAAACATTAATCCCAAAACTGTAAAACCTTGGAAAGGTCTATATTTATATTGGTTTTGGCACACTTTAAAAAATAAAATGAAATATATAGGAATAATGCCATCAGCGAAATAATTGAAGTATCCAAAAAATACAATATATAAATGATATATTACTTAAATATAGATAAATTGAAATTGTATGGGAGGAAAAAAATACCACCTATAAAACTATAAGAGACCTTTTTATAAAAATAAAAGATGTAAAATTGAGAATGAAGTGTGTGTGTGTGTGTGGGGGTAAACTGGCTAAATATTTGGAAACTGTGGGCAAAAATAAAATCAATTAAAATACAAAGCATAATTTTTAAATTCTTACATAACGCGTGATTGACTGGGAATTTAGCTAAAAGAAGAAAGTTAATAAAAATGATAGCAAAATGTCCCTGGTGTAAAAAAGCGGAATACACAAGAAAACATGTTTTAATAAACTGTGAAATGATAAAATCTGAGAGAGAAGGAATAATTAATATCTTCAAATAATACGGATTAAATAAAGCAGAAAAGTCATTATATTTAGATACTAATTGTAATCAAACCGAATATATGCAAGTAATAAGTTTTATTATAAATACAATGAATAGATGTGGCTCAATTTTAAGTGTAAGAAAGTAATTCTTAATCCGCTCTAATCTACAGCTGGTTTTTTTTTTCTCCCTTCTACAGGTAACTCCATGCATGGAGGAAGTAAGGGACAAGGACGACGTAGGGCTATATCACATGGCGATACGCGAAGTGAGCAGGCCTGCGGAAGAGCCTCGGAAAACACCATGTGTGGTTTTACTCCGATCTCTTTTACGGCCTTTTATTAGTATTTTCGAAAAAATGTGGGGCGGTAGGGTCCGAATTTAAAAACTTTGAGACCCTGGCTCCCTAACAACAAAATTTTAAATTCTAATAGGCAGACGTATGAATAAGAACGCACACAATAAGGATAGATCTAAAATTTTAAATAAGTAGAAAACTACGTCTGACCTTTTAATTCAAAATTAAATAAAATATTTAAATAAATTTCATGGGGATGAATATATTATAAGCATCCATGAATGGATTAAAAGTAAGAATGGAAGAAGGGGAGTGTGTAATAGTAAGAATGGGATGCATATCATTAAAATAGGAAACCTGAATGATTTTTGAATTTGATATAATTTGGCTGGCCTTACAAGAATACAATATATAGCATCATACACATGCACCAAACACATAGCAAACACAGGACATAGGGAACCCCTAGCCAAGGTTAAAATACATATAAAAGGGGAATGACTCCGACAAGGGAGATAAAGCCTTGTCGGAGAAATGAACCTATAGAAAACACTACGGAAACAAATACCCCAACAAAATTTAATTGAATGGAAAATTATTGGGGGGGGGATTTTAAAAAATATAAACATAGCAACACATCAGGGGGAAAACAAGAAAATATAAAACCTTTTAGATATTTTTTTTTGCTTAAGTGGGGGTGCATCTATCTGGTGCCTTCCCCCCCAAAAAGATCAGATGAAAGCAGAAAATGCATGATACTAATATGTATAGTTACTTAGGCATTTATAATATATGTTAAAAAAGGAAATGGTTGTTCATGAGCCCTTTCATAGCATGCGTTGTATGTCGAATCTATCAAATAATTTTTAAACGTTCAAATGTTATTTTATCAATTTTTTTTATCAATTTTCATCTTAAATGCACGTGGAAAGATGTTCACTCCCCCCTCCCGATGACAGATGATTCATCCCGAAAACGAAGTATCCCCTGCTCTGTTCTCCGCATTACCTCTAACATGATGGACATTCCCCATACCAAATGGTTTGTCCGCGTTCCCTCCAACAAGTGGGTTGTTAAAATGAAATGTAAGACACACTTGTGTGTGTGTGTGTGTATATATATATATATATATATATATATATATATATATATATATATTAAGATAAGATAAGAATAAGATAAGAATTCTTTATTTCAGACTGCATAGTCCATACATCTAAATTAAAATACTGATATAGAGTAAAACATTGTAAACATAAAAGAACATATACATACATATACATATACATATATATATATACATATACACACACAAACATATACACATACACACATACATACATATATATACACATACATACACACATACACATACATACATACATATATACATACACATATACATATATATACATATACACACATACTTATACACACACACACACACATATATATATATATATATATATATATATATATATATATATATATATATATATATATATACACACATACATATACACTAAAACATATATACATATCATATGTACAAGTATTCAGATACATTTACAACAATTATTTGCGCCATGCATTGTTAAAAAATGAAATTTAAGTGACACATTTAAATAGTAATTGGTTCCATCTACTAACAATGTGAGAATTTAAATTAATGTCATATTTCCAAAGTGATTTCAATATACAGTTCTCACTATTAGAAAGTCTTGTTATCATTGAATATACATACTTTCTCATTACTTCCTCAAAACTTAATACATTATAATTAACAAACATGTTGGAGGCACTGTTCCATCTAGGAAGACCTAATAGAAAGCGAAGACTATTATTATAACCAATTACTAGTTTTCTTTTCACATTTTCACTAAAGTTTGTCCACAGTGGAGCGCAATACATAGTGCAGCAATAAGATTTGAATAATCTAATTTTTATACTCAATGAACAATGCTTTAATTTGCGTAGAAGCATGTTTGTTCGAGTACACAAATATCGATAATGTCTCATCATATCTTCATTATCTGACTGATTGGATTTCAAAATATGGCCCAAATACATATAACTGTCGATATACGTAAGAGCGTTGCCGTTAAGATATACAGAGGGAGGTGATGATAATTTAAAAGAAGTTGGCTGAAAGACCATGCATACAGATTTTTGTGTATTATAGATGATATCATTCTCTAATGCATATTGTTCACATATCTTCAATAATTTTCTTAAACCTGCGACAGACGGACTTATCAGTGACATATCATCAGCAAAGCTAAAATTGTTAAGAAACAGCCCATTTGGTGGCAGACGTAACCCTACGTTGCAATGGCCCAATATACGATTTAAGTCGTCAATGTAAATATTAAATAACATGGGGGAAAGAATACCTTCCTGCCTCACTCCATTGGTTATATGGAAAGCGCTGGATATTACACTTCCCCCATCGCACGTAATACAACTGTTTGCCATACCAGTTGACTAAAGTATGAACAATGTATACAGGAATTTTAATTTCCAGCAACTTTTTAAAGAGTGTCCAATGATTGACTCTATCAAATGCCTTACTAGAGTCTAAAAAACATGCAAATACTGGGCTGCCATGTTCCACATAACAGCTAACGGTTTCCTTAAAAGGCATAAAGACATAAATCTGTAGAATGCTGCTTTTTAAATCCCAACTGATTATCAGAGATTAAGACTTCGCATCTTTGTAGTATGATGTATTCGAATAGTTTTGAGATAATAGTCGTAAGAGCTATAGGTCTGTAGTTATTTTTGTCCGCTAGATTACCAATTTTGCTTTTTAGTAGCGGTATAATTGTAACTTTTGTGAAATCATCTGGGTTGTTAAAATGAAATGTAAGACACACTTGTGTGTGTGTGTGTGTGTGTGTGTGTGTGTGTATATATATATATATATATATATATATATATATATATATATATATATATATATTGTAGTATGATGCATTCGAATAGTTTTGAGATAATAGTCGAATAATTTTGAGATAATAGTCGATGCATTCGAATAGTATTGAGATAATATTCTACATGTAACAGCAATGCTCATTTTCTGAATAGACTACATGTAACAACATTGTTATGTTTTGTAAAGTCTTCGTGTAACAGGTGTTTATGTTCTGTACAGACTATGTGTAACAATAGTGTTCATGTTCTGTATAGACAACGTGTAACAACAGTAGTCGTGTTCTGTATAGTGTACATGTAACATCAGTGTTCATGTTCTGTATAGTATAAATGTAACACCAGTGTTCGTGTTCTGTATAGACTTTATGTAACAACGGGGTTCATGTTCTGTATATACTACGTGTAACAGTAGCATCTCTTGTGTGAACATATCCCAATAAAGCAAGGACAAAAATAGTCGTTCGTTTACCTAGGTTCTTGTCAAACAGGTGATCACCAAGCTAATAGGTATTAATATCCAGTGACGGATCACATGTACAATAACTGTATCATTATCACCTTTAAACAGATTCACAGATGGTTATATGCATTAGTACAAATGTCCTATTCATGTATTCTGGTTAAGATCTCTACAAGACCGACTGAACTCGGTAACGTAGGAGCCTAAACCGAAAGCCAGGCTATTAAACAAAGATTTGAGTGTATCTTACGTTCGAGTCTGAATACCAGGTCCCTTGATGCAATGGCCGCCGTCTGTTCCATAATTAATACCAATACAAAACTATGCATCTGATATTAACATGGACGAAGTTTGGATAAAATCGAAGGGAGGTGTGGAATGTGGTTTGCTAGATAAACATCTTCATACCTCAGTTTTGGTTGATTGTCAGCCAATAAAAACGGTATAATCTGCGTTCTTGGAAGTCCTCCGCAAAACTGATATCTTCCACACACATAATGTGGGATCCAAGCGTAGTTAAGAGAAATGTATAATTCCTACACCGTCTCGATCTATTTCTCGACTTAAATAAAATATCTCTACTTAAATAAAACATATACATTCTTTAATTTTGAGAAGTCTGCATGTTGAGGTGCATTATAACATCGATTTCTGGTATCTCTTAGGAAGACAACTGGTAAATAAATTCGTGGTCTGTGTCAACAATGGATTAAAAGATTGGTCGTGGTTTGTGTAATTGATATCAGCTGACAAACCTGGATATTACACTTTGTGAAGTGCATTTGAGTAGATGATTGATCATCTCTGAGTTTATGTTACTTATAAACCCGCTTTATCGAAAGGAATCTTCTCGATACACAGAGACCGATACATGACTCCGTCAGAGCGAGATACGTTTGACTGAGCACTCATACATAGAGACCAATACATGATTCCGTCAGAGCGAGATACGTTTGATTGAATACTGATGCAGAGACCGATATATGACTCCGTCAGAGCGAAATACGTTTGACTGAGTATTGATAAACAGAGACCGATAAATGGCTGAGACCGATATATGACTCCGTCAGAGCGAGATACGTTTGATTGAGTACTGATACACAGAGACCAATAAATGACTTAGAGCGATATACGTTTGACTAAGCACTCATACATAGAGACCAATACATGATTCCCTCAGAGCGAGATACGTTTGATTGAGTACTGATGCAGAGACCGATATATGACTCCATATTGATAAACAGAGTATTGATAAACAGAGACCGATACATGGCTGAGACCGATACATGATCCGTCAGAGCGAGATACGTTTTATTGAGTACTGATAAACAGAGACCGATATATGACAGACCGATACATGACTCGGTCAGAGCGAGATACGTTTGACTGAGTATTGATACACATAGACCGATACATGACTCCATCAGAGCGAAATACGTTTGATTGAGTACTGACACACAGAAACTGATACATAACTCCATCAGAGCGAGATACGTTTGATTGAGTACTGATACACAGATGAGTCATCAGCTACAGGAAGTCTGTGTTTATTGTATAGCTGTAAAGAAATCGGTCTGGAGTGTTGTGGACATATTTTATTTTCAATATTGGCGAAGCCACTAGTGACCATATCAAATATTTACACGTCACTCATGGACTATGTTTTTATATCTATAAAAAAGTAGAGCTTCTTTTTATAAGATATTTTAAAACAGAAGCCGTTGAATTGCGTGAAGTTTTGGTCACATTCCGTACAGGTATGACCGACGTACGCATTATTAAATCAATTTAAAACAATCCAAAAGTGTATAATAATTTAGGACAGTGACCTTTTTCACAAAAGTAACTCCAACAAACGATCATGAAATCTGTGACATGAATGACTGTTTTCATAACGAAAAGCTTGCAGTCTGATTGGGTAACAGACGATGCACTCTTATTTCGATATTGCTTAAATTAAGTTTATAATATCTCCGTCGTTTTCAAACATGAGTATGTGTGGGCTGAGAGTAGCAACCGCTTCTTCTTCAAAACTTTGAGTGTTATATTTAATCAAGAGCTTTCCCACAAATTCTTGTACCGTTTGTCCAGCAGGTACTGTACAGGTGACACTGAATATCAGGGTACTGTACAGGTGACACTAAATATCAGGTACTGTACAGGTGACACTGAATATCAGGTACTGTACAGGTGACACTAAATATCAGGTACTGTACATGTGACACTGAATATCAGATGCTATACAGGTGACACTGAATATCAGCTACTGTACAGGTGACACTAAATATCAGGTACTGTACAGGTGACACTAAATATCAGGTACTGTACAGGTGACACTAAATATCAGGTACTGTACAGGTGACACTGAATAACAGGTACTGTACAGGTGACACTGAATATCAGGTACTGTACAGGTGACACTAAATATCGGGCACTGTACAGGTGACACTGAATATCAGGTACTGTACAGGTGACACTAAATATCAGGTACTGTACAGGTGACACTGAATATCAGGTACTGTACAGGTGACACTAAATATCAGGTACTGTACAGGTGACACTAAATATCAGGTACTGTACAGGTGACATTGAATATCAGGTACTGTACAGGTGACACTAAATATCAGGTACTGTACAGGTGACACTAAATATCAGGTACTGTACAGGTGACACTGAATATCAGATGCTATACAGGTGACACTGAATATCAGGTAGAATTGGGTCAAGCGAATTCAGTTACTGACAGTTTCCATGATTCACGTGAAAAACTAGTTTTAAATAAAGTAATTATTTAAAAACTAAATTTTGTTGTTTAAAGTTCTTCTTTGCGCTTTATGTAATGACACTTCTTCTTCAATAAATATATAGTCTTGACTTATTACGAAACGTTCGTCCTAAAGAAAAATGAGGAGAAGAAGAAATATCAGAAACAAAAATGAAATAATCCTATATATGGAAATGTAAGTGTGAATAACATGCGTACATAAGGGCAAATATAATTCATCAATAGAATAAGAAAGTAGTTCCAAAAGTGACCTCGCTGATGGCGATAATAAAAATAATATCGCCACAGTGGTGTTATCAAATTTCTCCCACTGATAGATTTTAATATCTTTTTTGTAGATTTTGTTATTCGATTAATAATGTTATATGAATTAAATTGTCCAAAAATGACTGAAAGAAGAAATAAGAAATGTTAGATCCAGTTCTCTTGGATGGAAAAGACGAAACATTTTGGGAGAAACAAGGTCAGAGAAAAGATGCGAGAGAAAAACTAAATAACTCTAGATTACTCGGTGACATAGTACCCACTATGGACGTTTGGAAGAAGCAAGGTTGAATTTTCTTGAGTGATGGTTTTCAATTGTACTCTCTGAGTTTGTGCGTGCGTACATGTATGTATGTATGTATGTATGTATGTATGTATGTATGTATGTATGTATGTATGTATGTATGTATGTATGTATGTATGTATGTATGTATGTATGTATGTATGTATGTATGTATGTATGTATGTATGTATGTATGTATGTATGTATGTATGTATGTATGTGTGTGTGTGTGCGTGCGTGCGTGCGTGCGTGCATGCATGTATGCATGCGTGTACGTATGTATGTATGTATGTATGTATGTATGTATGTATGTATGTATGTATGTATGTAGGTAGGTAGGTAGGTAGGTACGTACGTACGTACGTACGTACGTACGTACGTGCGTATGTATGTATGTATGTATGTATGTATGTATGTATGTGCGTGCGTGCGTGCGTGCGTATGTAGGTAGGTAGGTAGGTAGGTAGGTAGGTAGGTAGGTAGGTAGGTAATTTTATCATCACAACGAAGAAATACCTATTCAATAAAATGGCATACTGAACACACATTATAGCCCAAATTATGGAATTAGTTTCAAAATATCTCTTTTATAAAACAATACGCATAGATACTGTAATATATCTAAACTCATATCAACCATTTTTATGACACGTCTGTGCAAAATAGCGACTGCATGCTGATATTCAAGTGCTCAGACAATTCCGTCCATTTTGGTAGTAATGAGCGAAGAAATATTTCACCCTGTGAGACATTTTTACGCGAATACCAGATTTATTTATTGCAATCTGCATTATTCAGTGTCCGAATAAATGGCTGACAACTTGGAGAACGTGCAATGTTACTGAGAAACGGCACGAATTAGAACAAAGCAAATCTTGCATGATCTTCAGTCTTTTTCAGGGATATTTTTATGATCTGTTCTATAACACCATTTCAGATTAGTCAGACGTATTTTGAAAATTGTTGGTTGTTAAAAGCAGACGAAATGAACCTAGAATTAATAAAGCAGTTTAGGGAATGACTAAAATGGAAATGCTTCATTGAACCGTGTCTATCAGCATGTTGAGTAATCGAGAGAGAGAGAGAGAGAGAGAGAGAGAGAGAGAGAGAGAGAGAGAGAGAGAGAGAGAGAGAGAGAGAGAGAGAGAGAGAGAGAGAGAGTAAATCTCAAAGCCGAGTTAATTGTTTCTTCGAGCTAAACTTATTATAGTTAAAGGTCAGGCTGGTCAAATAAGATTATTGTTAAAGTGATCGTGTTTCAAACAAAAGCGAATATGAACGTCATTGAAGAGGATATATGCTTTCGATCTACATGTTTTATTTATTTCGAGGTAACCAACGATACCATATACAGCATATCTTTGGATTTATTTTGTTACTTTTTTGAAATTGGGAGTAAACACAGGTTAGACGTCTACTGTTAATCAGCATTTACTTCATTCAGAGTGCGTATCAATCGAAATAGAACAAACGATCTGATTGATACATTCTGGTGATTTGATACAATTTGGACAATATGACATTATTTATCTAACAATGACTCAATGCTTCTGCTGTGCACATTGGTACAATATGACATTAATGAGTTAATGATGAATTAATGTTTACGGGTGCACATTATTACAAAAATACCTTGATACGGAAAATCTAAGGAAGGACCATTACGTAAAATACCTTTAATCATTAATATATTTTAGAAAGAAAAACTTAAATATATTCAAACGGTGTTCAGTTTCGAATTCAGGTGAACAGAATATTTAAGTTTATTGACGAGATGGCCGCAGCTTCCCGTAGTCTTGAATGGATTTTGTAACAAACAGAAGCTAACTGAACAACAATAGGAAGTGACAAAAAGAACCATTTAAAACTTTCTGCAACAGACTGCTGTCGACAGTAATGTCTCTGAAGCATTATTTTTTATTACAGAACAATAGTTTACCATTTCTAGTCATAATCACGAAGGATGGAATAAAATCTTACACAAAATATGCAAACGTATAAAAAAAATTCCTTAGGCACTAAACAATATTTTTGGTTTCAAACAAGATATTAGTGCCATGTATAAATAAGCATTGCCATATAAATCGGCTACACTGATGCAGTAAATAATTCATGTAAAGTAGAAATTGTTTCTGACAGTGTTTCAGATTTCGTTTTTGCATCCAGAATTCTTAAAATCAATAGTAATTGTTGAAATAAAGTGATGATCCCAGCATATGAGCACATAAAATCAATATTCGTACCCATCAACTTACTCTATACCTAATGTTTTCTGACTGCCACAGGTTTCCTACAGATATTTTTTGTCGTAACGATTTTGCTTCTGTTTGCTTTCAGCAATAAATAAAAGTGTTTGAAATACAGAAATTATTTTATTTACTCTATTTGTATAAAAATGCACATTAAAAAAATATTATATTGATAATTTTGAGATTTCAACGCATTTTAGATAACTAGGGCGTAGCAAATCAGATGAGCAAAGCCGATGATGTCAGACACTTTTTCTACAGACGTGCATTAAACATTAATTTGTTTTTCATTTTGAATTTCTATTTCTGTTCCAAACGCAAACCTAATATCTCAGACATTAAAAGTATGATAATAGATAAATGCAAAGCTAATTTGCAAATAAGCGTGTGATGTTGAAAGTGTTGTTTTCAATTGTTACCGGTGTAGATTTAGAAAGGCATAGAAAGACACATGCTCACCTTGTTCGGTTGTTTTAGTAACTATGGTTATGACAGAAGGATGCTGTTGTTCTGAGCAAAATATAAACGAATTTTATAAAATTTGCAAAATAGAGAAATTAAAAAAGGGGTAGGGTGTTACTGCACCAAAACATAAAGCATTTTGCTGAAAAGTTAATATTCGTCATTAAAAAAAATCGATACAATATGTTGACCCTCTGTGAGGACTAAAAATTAACATTTTAAATTACACCTAATGATTGATAGCTTATAAAAATGACATTTGTTTTGATGTGACTAGATATGTTTATTTGCAGGAGAGAGAGAGAGAGAGAGAGAGAGAGAGAGAGAGAGAGAGAGAGAGAGAGAGAGAGAGAGAGAGAGAGAGAGAGAGAGAGAGAGAGAGAGAGAGAGAGAGAGAGAGATCACATATTAAAGTGTTTGCCGAAATTATGATATCGTACTACGACTGCCAATGATCTGTATTAATATTTATGACAGCAATTCCATTTGCACAATATAGGAATCTGGGCCAACAATAAGTTTAAGTACTGATTATTGTTGGTCAGTGCACGATGTACATAAAAATGATTCTTCGGCCCTCTATAACTTTACAAAGATATGTCCCATGCCAGACCACACCTTACAAACAAGTTAATTAGTGGAGTACATAAAACGAAGTTCGCAAGTCACTGATGGAATTTCGAGTTTAACTGTAACTTTGTGTGAGAGGGGCGCTCATTTTTTAGATAATTACTTCATAATTTAGACATTACCTTATCGACTTAGACACTACTTTATTGACTGTAAAACCATAAACAGTGATAACGCTATGGCATTGTTAGTATCAGAACACACACCTGAAACTATGTCAAATTAAATAAATGGCCTAATAATAACAAGTCATTATATTCTGCTGGTGCAGGAATAATATCAACGTCACGTAGTAACAGGGATTGGTTTTGTGCAATATAGTTATCTGGTTTTATCTCATGATATTGTTAAAGAATCAACAGCTGCATTCTAATTTATTATTTGGGGGAAAAGACGTGAAAGCTATCATCATTAAAACATACAATACGTGATGTTTACTATTATGATAAAGTGTTTATCATAATCTTCTCATTTACTTCTATGAGAAGGAAGTACTCTTCTCTTAAGAACGGGCTCGGTCCATGGAGAGAGAGAGAGAGAGAGAGAGAGAGAGAGAGAGAGAGAGAGAGAGAGAGAGAGAGAGAGAGAGAGAGAGAGAGAGAGAGAGAGAGAGAGAGAGAGAGAGAGAGAGATATGGGGAGGGGGTAACGCATAATGGTGTAGACACGGCTACATTCTTTTGTGGATGCTCTGGCATGCGAAGGTACGGGCTATTCTGTTCAACGACAAGAGGAATCTTTTCTATTCTTGAAGCAGCGAGAACTGAGATGCTAGGCCTTTTGACTGTTATTTATACTTAGTCCAAGACACGTCTAACCTTTTTGGTAATGTTTTGAGTTTTGAGCGCGCTACGTTAGCATCATACGTATATTGCGTGTTTCAAAATCAGAAAGTTCCAGTTTTGTCCCAGTTGAATGTATGTTTTTTGTGTCACATTCTGACTCATCAGTTTATTCGCCAATCCAGGTTAGTCGGTCAGACAGTAGGTAAAGAACTTCTTTGTCAGTGAGTGTTATTATTAGCCGAGTTTAGAATATACGTATATAATATGGAGAAGCTTCTGTACTTGCTACAGAGTCAGCATGTACATGTATAACACAAGGCTAAAGATCATTTGTTAAGTAAGTTTACACATACAGTAATGAAACTTGTACATGTTATAAAGAAGCAATCTTTAAATAGAATATAGTACTAATAAAGAAGATTAATCTACATATGTTTTAATGGATATTACTCCAAAATATAATTTAATGAGAATTTAATCCAATGAAAATTTAGTTTAAATACAATTTAGAGGAAATTCCAATTTTATTATTTGTACTCAAAATTTCAGTCATAACATTTACCATTACTCTAAAATACACTATGCTAATCTCAGGAAATTCTTGTCAACGACAATTTATTGCGTAACAAAAACATAATGTAATAAAATGTAGGATGTGCGCATTTGGTTATAGCGCCCCGTTTAAACAAATCTTGAGTCTGTGTGAGTGTTAATGAGTTTCCATGATGCCTTGGTCAGTGAGTACCGAATTCAGACTCAAACCCCATGAGTGTCCCTGTCATGATGTAGTCCTTATTAAAATTTAGTGGTGTACATCGGTGTTGTGACTGCAGTGGCAGTATTTACGATATGAAACCGATAAATTACACAATCGAATAAACAAGAAGGGACTCGGTATATACCGTTTATGTCGCCATGGTGGCAAATGTGATGCAGTTGTTCTGGCGTGATGTGCCTTGAAACCATAGATTGACTGGCCTAAGGTGGCGTATTTAAAATAGTTTCCTGTGTAGGGGATAGTTGTAGAGTTGGATCTTGATCAATTTTATTAGATAGGCTAAATACTGTAACTGGATTCTCATAGGACTTGTCAGACGTTTGTCGTATCAAAGTGATAATGTATGAAATACACTGTATAAAATGGTCCATAAACACTCGCAAAATAATATCTTTAACTGGTTAGCCTTGTATACACACTGTTTATATACCTATGTTTTTTTCGCAGTGGTATGAAAATATCCTGATTCAACGAATGTTACTTTCTTCATTAATAAGGTTTCAAACAAATATTGGGCAATGTATATATTTAGGATCAAAATAGATTTGATTCATTTAAACTAATGCTTTATATATATATGAACCGATTTTAGATATCAAGATTTCTTAAGGCAAATCTAAGCGCCTTATTCACTGAGAGTTGAGACCGGCTGATTTTGCAATAATCGAAATAGACAAAAACCTTAGAGTGTGTTTGTTGCGTGATAAATATAAATGCTGAGGACGAATATATATCTTTTCTCAATTTTTAGATGAAACGTAAAGATGAGTACCACCATGCGGCCTTTTTTGTTATGCTGCCAAATGGTATCAGGGTCATTTCAGTTGTGTTTACTCGCTACTGATGTGCAATGGATCAAGGAAGGAAACAAAATTGTTTTGACTGGTTATGTTAGGAGTATGCGTCAATATATCATATGCAAGTCATGTGAGTTTATGCATAAGTTCGTTTCCAGCATGGCATACAAATTATATTATAATGAATGATGTTATTAATGCTTGTCAACAATGCTCTATAAAGTCAAAAGAAAAGTTGCTCTGGTGAAACAGTCTAATGAACATTGATTGTTGTCTCCAAAACAAATAGGGTGTCATCTGGAAAACAGACTGAGCATATATACGAAATTTTCCACATTATACCGATTTTTCTTCATAGCTTCGGATATGCAGATGGATAAACCCTAAATGCAGATTATCAATAATATTTACAATATAACAATTCTATTTTGTATGCAGAGATAACTCTGCGGCATATCCCCCGTATCTACCCCATATATGCCCATATCCACATCGTTGCTAAAATAATAAAACTGGTTTGCAACAAGCAGACAATCTGCTGAAGATACGATGAATTACAACTTTTAACATTACTAATAGGAAAAGTTAAAAATCTTTGTTTATTTTTACTGATTGTTCATTGTGGGACTTCTTACAGTAGCATACCACTGCAGTCAAATGATTTCTAAGCGTAACATAGTACTGCGATCAAATGATTTCTCACAGTAACATAGTACTGCAGCCAATTGATTTCTGATGGTAACATAGTAATGCATTCATATAATTTCTAACAGATCTCAAAGATTTTCTCAACATAACATAGTGCTGCAATCAAATAATTTCTCACGGTAACATAGCACTATAATCAAATGATTTCTTCCGGTAGCATAGTACTGTAATCAAATGATTTCTCCCAGTAATACAACACTGCAATCAAATGATTTCTCCCATTAGCATAGTACTGCAATCAAATATAAAGTCGAGTTGTTAAAAAATATAATGTTGAGATAAAGGCAAGTATTATTTGAGATATTTGGAGTATAGCCAAAAGTGATAAATTCAAATTGTAAGTACTAAAATCATACACAAGGTCCATCACTTTTCCACCAAACATTTGTCACGGAAGTGTCGATCAGGTGTGTGTATATGGAACAAAAAAAACTTTGTAAAAGGAAAATAATTACACTGAAACGGCCGTACTTAAAAAGAGATGGGACAAGGACCTCATTGATGCTTATAAAGCATTACACGACTATTAGTAATAGCTCAACATGAGCACATCTGATATTTATACAAGTAAAGGTTAATTTCACTCTAAAATGAAAGTGTATTTTTCTGATAACATTATTGTTGATATATCGTTATTATTAGTGCAATCAAGGCGATACAGTTAAGGCAGACAACTTGTGCAAGCATAGCGATACAGTTAAGACCGGCCGTAGGATTCAGACTCATTTTCAATAATCAGCTATTTTTATAAATTAACTGTTTTTATGGACCATTTTTAGTGTAATGTGCAAAGTGTAGTAGCCGTCCAAGTTCGTGCAGTGTTTTGGGTGCAGCTGTGTGAGACTAGTCAGCGGAACATTTTGTGGAATGGGGGAGGGGACGGGGCGGTTGGAGGAAGGCGAAAGATCGGCATCGTCGTACTGTTGAGAGCCAAAATACCGACAACCACAACAACACCGGCAAAAATAACAAATTATAGTGGCTGTTTCTTTCTTATCTGTGATGTCTATTTCGAAGTGTAACTATTTGATCATCGAAAATAATACGCTAATAAATATAGTATCAGCGGTCACCAGCACCCTTATGCGTACATATGCAACGATGTGTAGCCGCCAGCACACTTTTTGAATACATATGCAAAGATATGCAATCGTCAGCATCATTATATGTACATATGCAACGATGTGTAGTCGCCAGCATACTTTTATGTACATATACAACGATGTGTAGTCGTCAGCATCCTTTTTTGTACATATGCAATGATATGTAGTCGCTAGTACATTTTTTTGTACATATGCAACGATATGTAGTCGTCAGCATCCTTTTAAATACATATGCAACGATATGTAGCCGCCAGCACCCTTTCACATACCTCTGCAAGAATATGATGTCGTCAACACTTTATTATGTACATATGCTACGATGTTTCAGTGGATCTTTATACACTGTTTTACGAAAAATTGTATTTGCATGTAATAAATAAATAAATAAATAAATAAATAAATAAATAAATAAATAAATAAATACATTTTAAAAATGAATAAATAAATAAAATGGCATCATTTTAAATATCTGCAGTGGGTTTTTTTTCCAAGGCAAAACAAGGGATCTCAATAACCAACAACTTCCTGAAAGACACATGGTACTAATAGTATGGGGGAAAAAATGGTACTAATGGTATGAAAAAATGGGAACCAGTATGAAATGAGAGAAAGATAAAATAGAGTATAGGTTTGGCTGGCCAGGATTGGTTGATAACGAAAGTTAGAATATAATAAAATGAACCTTTTGAGCTCTTATCCTAGTTGAAACTAAAAAGATAAAGACATCGTTCTACTGATGGAATTTCAGTCGTTTAACAGTCTTGAGTTTTGGAACACTCATTACTGAAATTAGCACCCGACTCTTTGGCGCGGAATTGAAGCACATGTTTCAACGCATGTAAGTCCATAAAACGGGGAGGTTCGTACCCTTTTCTCCTCACAGAAACAGTCATCAAGTACACAGCTGTATTGATAAACATAGGTTTTATCAGAAGTTTAAAGTTATTGAATTTTTAATATCATGGCGCTTGCATAGGTTTACTATGGGAACTGACTTAATACAGAAAGTCCAAAAGGAGTCACAAAAAAAAAGACAAGTAGGAAACCTTGCAAACAATGCCATAAACAGACAAATGTGATGTAAGGGTAATTACATGGCCTCGAATTCCATCTCGAGGCTGACTGTTGCATATTGGTAATAGGTGAGAAAAAAAACCCCTGATATTCTTGTTAAATAATGTAGAAAAAAGGTTTACTGACATCCGTTAACGGATAATTAATAAACATATTCATGATTGCATTGAATCAATCGTACCGGCTGGTCAAGGCTATATCTGTACGCATTGACTCAATCACACCGACTTGCCGATGCTCTGTTAGATTGTACTGAATCAATCAAAACGGCTTGTCAAGGCTATGTCTGTACGCGTTGACTCAATCACACCGATTGGTCGAGGCACTGACTGCCTTGAATCAAGAATGAACGATAACAAGCGGGAATAATGGTGGCAAAGTCATGACAGAATTAAATCATGGTTCACGGTCAACTCACTGTGAAATAGGTGTGTGTGTGTGTGTGTGTGTGTGTGTGTGCGTGGTTTTTGGATTGTTAGCGCAGCTTTATCAATTGGCGTCATATCGCTAGAATGTCTTCATTGTGGCAGTTTATAGTGATACCTAGCACTGGAGCATGATGCTTCAGATATGGCATCATGTCCAGACACCCGGCGGATACGTGATATACATTATCCTTACAACATGCCGACCAGTCCCAACACTAACCCATTAATGCTGAGCGCCAAGCTAGTACCATTTTTATAAGTATTTGGTACGACTCTGCTGGGGTTCGAACCCTCAACTACCAGTATTCAAGGCGAACGCTCTAACCACTAAAACCACCAGAGGAGTTAATGAAATAGGTGTTTTCTTTATACCTGTGTGAACAAGTGAGATAATAGAAAAGAAGTTTTTTTTTTAATTGAGCTCACATGGAGCAATTTTCATGGCAAAATGAAACAAGGAATATATGATGCGAGCAGTATAGTAATATATGACGTTAGAAGTTAAGTGACATATAATTTGAAGAGTGAATTATGATTTAAAGCATTTCTCACCTTTAAAATTAGTCTTGTGAAGAAAGACAGATACTTTCAATTATGTCTTCAAACAATAATGCGGATTTACACTTCCTCTGGTAACTGAGATTTCACGCTGATGTGTTGCAAACACTGTCATCCATTGGAAGGAAATATGTCTGTTACGAATGGTGAACCTCTCTTCGATTTGTAATTATTTTGACAGGTCTACATACAAACCCATATTATTCTGTTCTTCTCGACAAGTTGGCATATGAAATTTAGAATTTGTACAATTGTATTCCTAATTCAGTGACTCTTGTTGCACTGTGTAACTTATTGCCTTCTCTACTGATTACAGTCAACTTTAGAGCATTATGATCAGTAGGACTCTTCCCATCTTTATATGCTGTAGGTACACATTTTAATCTTCATATGCTGTAGGTACACATTTTAATCTTCATATGCTGTAGGTACACATTTTAATCTTCATATGCTGTAGGTACACATTTTAATCTTCATATGCTGTAGGTACACATTTTAATCTTCGTATGCTGTAGGTACACATTTTAATCTTTGATATCATCTCCTGTAAGTAAATTAGAATTCAAACAGCTCTATTCATAACACGCAATCTTTGGAATTATTTTAATCGGTCAATTTCTGTATTTGTCTGTCTGTTTGGCCATGCCTATTTCACCCTACCTTAGTTTTCGAATACAGCTATTTCGGTCAAGTTTCCATTCATAATTTTCGTTGATGGAAATATCTGAATTTCACTACGTTCTTGTGCTTTCTCGCTAGTGACTGTCTCATACTATCTCGTGACTTTCATATACTTTTTTTAAATGTATAACGATTGTTACACTATTCCTGTATTAAAGCGCTAATCTGATTTTTATTTCTTCCTGCATTTCTCCTCTCTCGGTTGTAAGTTCACTGCTTCATTTCAAGTAACTTTTCTTCATTATTGGGGTCGCGTTAGTGTCCTACGGAATAAATAGGGCCTTTTCCTCCTACTTATCGAACAGTGGCTTACAAATATCATCAAGGACTATCTCTGATTCTTATCCAAACATAATCCACACTTATTATCGCTAGGCAAATATAATATGACAAATAGGATCCATTTGAGTGCAAGGGTGAATTAAGTCAGCGAGAATGAAATTACGTTCTGTCTTTCATTTGGTGTTTAATATTAAAGGCTGGAGGCAATAAAAAAATATGTATCAAGTAACCAAAAGACGTTATCTTCTTTGAACAATTGTAATTTAAACGTCCAACGCTACTTTCTTCTCATTATCCGACAAATGAACATGAAGATAAACCGTTGTAATTCAACACATGCATCATTTGTAAATACTTTGTCATTATAAGTTAGATATTTTTGGCGGGGACATTTGTTTTAATTTCGTGCGGATGTTGTGGGAAATTGTACACCCCAAACCCGACCACAATATCTAGTGGAATATTTGTCCTTTGTAGATATCACCAAATGCATTCTTCCGGTCGATGATCATTCTTCCTACTTGTGTTGTTTGATACACCGTTTAAAGATCATATCACACAAACGCATGCATTCTACGTACAGCTTATGTACATGCACATTTGTTTTCCAAGATGAAAGC
Organism: Potamilus streckersoni; assembly: GCA_016746295.1. Classification (NCBI taxonomy): domain Eukaryota; kingdom Metazoa; phylum Mollusca; class Bivalvia; order Unionida; family Unionidae; genus Potamilus; species Potamilus streckersoni. The sequence continues at coordinate 533,350 of JAEAOA010001386.1, read as the reverse complement.
AAGTGTAGACACAAAGAAGTTCTCCAAGAAAGCGATGACCAGTCTCTCTCTCTCTCTCTCTCTCTCTCTCTCTCTCTCTCTCTCTCTCTCTCTCTCTCTCTCTCTCTCTCTCTCTCTCTCTCATACATACATACATACATACATACATACATACATACATACATACATACATACATACATACATACATTATGCTTGCATTGCATGTTTATTTTTTATTTTGTTCATATTTATCGATTGTAAGGGCCAACATATGTAGTGAAATTTATACATTTTGTAAACAACAAACATATCACATAGCTAATATGTGTTTATCATTGTAGGTTATTTGTTACGACATCTATCGATTGTAAACATGTCTATTTCAGTTCGAGTTCTAGATGCAGACTGGATTCTGGCCATATTAGGTACCATACATAAATTCTGTTTACGGTTTGGAGTAATTTAAAATTAAGATTACAGAGTAGGTATGAAAAATGGGCAATTGTGACAAAGATCAATTGGATATGTCTATAATGTTGTTTACATAGGAATTTATTCATTTATACCTTAAAATCAGAAGTGGTAGCAGTCTTATTGTTGCATTTAGTCTTCATCTGAGAGAATTTATTTAAATTATTCACTGGAATTACTAAGTACTCAATATATTTGCGATTGAATAATTATTTTGGGATTATTGTAAAATTCATTCTAGGACATTATGGATTATATAATTGTGATACATCAAGAGTTAGCACAAAAAATTATCCCACGATAATGGCAAATCAGCTCATTCAAAATTGAATTCAATTGGAGCACCACAAGAATTCATTAAGAAATCTTTACTTTTGAACTTGTCTTATACCTTTTCTGATTATTTGGTATTTAATTCACACTACTGTAAAAAAAAATATTTTCACCTAGTATTCTGGGCAAATAAAATATTTGTTGAATTTACAAACCTTGTCGGTTTTCATTCTTTTCTGTTACTTAGTTAAATACCATAAAGTCGTAACTCTCTCTCTCTCTCTCTCTCTCTCTCTCTCTCTCTCTCTCTCTCTCTCTCTCTCTCTCTCTCTCTCTAGATAGATAGATAGATAGATAGATAGATAGATAGATAGATAGATAGATAGATAGATAGATAGATAGATAGATAGATAGATAGATAGATAGATAGATAGATAGATAGATAGATAGATAGATAGATAGATAGTATGGCATCTACTATTAGGATTATTTGCCAGTACTAATTACTATTATTTCGCCCAAAACTAAACTTATCGCAATGAATATGTGTATATGGATGAAACTAACTTACAACGACAACGTAGAACAGAGTCTCCAAAGTCAGAAGCGAACACAATCAAAACGATTCTAATACAATTATAATGTGAATAACTAAAATATCTCTTTATGTTAAAGTAATTATAAGCATTGAGTCAGATACTACAAAAAAGTTAATTTTTACATCCGTCTGTCTATAAGTGACTGCAGCTAGGACGATGTTTAATTTGTCACACAATAATAATCTCACATTAATCAAATACGATCAAAGTTTCATAACGATTCGATCAAAGGCACTCTGTAGTCCAAACCTACGTAAAATCAGCGGTTGATGAGCAATCAACGATAACTTAAAGGTGCTAAAGTTAATTATCTACCGGTGTACCTATGAACGGAATCCAGGTCAGCAAAGTTTACCTGGATGAGAGCCCTTTGACAATTGTGTTCATAAGGCCAGAAATAGAAATGCCGTCTGTTGCAACTGTTTTATGTCAAAAGTCGATAAAGTGTTCATATTTAATCAGTGATACGTATCAAATGTCGATACAATGTTCATATTTAATCAGTGATACGTGTCAAATATCGATACATGTTCATATTTAATCGGTGATACGTGTCAAATTCGATACAATGTTCATATTTAATCAGTGATACGTGTGAAATATCGATACAGTGTTCATATTTTTATCAGGGATAGATGTGCGTTCAAATGTATCCAATCCAATTTATCCAGATATGTCTATTTTACCCTTATTATATCATCTTAACGATCAACAATTTATATTACTGTGCTTGTACTTTATTTAGACGTGTTACAAATGAGTTTATAAAATTTGCATGTGTATCATTCTCCCGAATAAAAACAAACAACCCCCCAAAAAACCCAAACAAAATACATGTAGTATAAGTACATCTGTAACATTTTACAAAAGGTTATACTAACGTATAAAATAATATTAAAAATGTATCACCCTGTATCCAATAATTGTAAACACATTTCGAAACACTGAAAATTGAAAATGGTTGCTTGTGCAGCGGTAGGAAACAAAAACATCACTATTGCACAATTCATTTTGTTAATATCCAGAATGAAAATTGGACATTTTTTGAAGGTATTCTATTGTGCCACATAATTAACTAATCCCTTTTTAAGATATGCTTAAAGGTCGCTGGCCACATATATTGTACGAATGTGTGATATTATTAGTCATAAACAAAACGCATTTGTAATGTATGCACATCATATAAATGTTTAATTAGACCTAAAAATAAGCTTTCTAAATGAAACAATTATTCGGCAATCTCAGTAAACAATCGGTGTTTTCTGCGTGCCAAAAACTGATATGATGTACATTTATCTCTTCTATTCAACATAGTCAATCAAGTTTTAATTTCTTCACTTAAATGTCTGACTCATCTTACGATGGTGCTTTTGTACAGCAAATATGGTGCACTTTGCTGCATGTGGATGTATCTACAAGTCGGCCCGAGACACAAGTAGATACTATGTAAGGTAGGTTTTAGGAAAAATAAACTACATTTAAACAAAATTTTTTTCATTTTTCATACTTCGTAATTTGCATATATATATATATATATATATATATATATATATATATATATATATATATATATATATATATATATATATATATATATATATATATATATGAGGGGAAATAAAAACTGACCTATCTTGCTCGTTCTAATTAAAATATTTATATACATTATACTAAAATATATGCATACGCACAATGACATTCTCAATTTAATTCTTCCAGTCAAATAATCAATATTAATTTATACAACGATATTCTACATAATTCGCATACATTTTCCTAAGGGCAGTGTACACGATATATTATGACAAATATATTTAACTTTAGGCTTCAGGTTGTAACACTGCTGCATACAATATACTCTCGATGACACATGAGAGAGAGAGAGAGAGAGAGAGAGAGAGAGAGAGAGAGAGAGAGAGAGAGAGAGAGAGAGAGAGAGAGAGAGAGAGAGAGAGAGAGCTTCTACAAGTTGATTTTATTGTTTGTTTTTATTTATCAAGTTGTCTCAATGTGTGCGCGTGTAAAGTAAAAGCTTTTGTCATTACTAGTAAATATCGTCAATCATATTTGCTCCAGTATTCCATACAAATAATAAAGCAATAAGTTTGTGTTGAATTTGTGTTGCCTTCCTTCACTGTGCAAAAAAGATAAACATTACGCTTGTTTGAAAATAAAATGAAAGAAACTAACCTTGCATTGTTATTATTTATTCCTTTTTTATCATGCGACACTTATTAAAAGACAAAAATATATGTACGAACTACTGTCTATGTAGCGGATGCCGGCTTGATAATTTAGAAGATGCAAACTGACCAATATTGTATGTATCCATGTTGACTATACGACGATATCTCGCAAATAAAAATCATTATTTTAAAATACATCTACTGTGACTGCCAATGATAATCTTTTCGCTAGCATGGGTCACAAAAGTATTATTAAAGTAAGTTATCTTTGTGTATACTATTTGCCTTCCAATCGTCGATTATGATAACATACGCAAACAAATAAAAGCCCGGATGATGAATAAAAACAGCCAGCAAAAACAAAAAACAAAAACAAAAAAAAAACCTGCTTAAAACAAAACGACATCATATCAAATACAAAGTTTATTTCATTACAAAGCAAACCAACCACGGAAACTGACTTTGGTATAGTTTATGTGTGCTGATTAGAGCCGTTTTAAGAAGTTTGGGGGACCTAGGCACAAACTCTTACCTTAAAAATAACCAGAATTGCGCCTCAGTCTCCCAGTCTCAGATATAGAGTACTGCATTGCATTTACATGTGCACGTGTGTAATTTTGCTAAATTTATCAATATAGTACTAAACCGCTAACACAACCGACACCGAAATTTTGTTTTTGGGCCGCCACGGAGTCCACTGCTGCGCGGGGCTATGGGCACGTGCCTCTGCTATAAAACGGCACTAGTGCCGATTTTTTTTTTTCTTATGAAGTCGGCCGACATAAGAAAGCCAAGTTTGGTTCTTTCGATTACTTTAACTGTGCCGATTTCTTTTCTTCTTCTTTTTTTTATAAAGTCGGCCGACATAGGGAAGCAAACACTTATTCCTTTTTACCGGTATTAAGGGGAATTTTAAAAAAAAATTAAACAATGGAACAATTTTGAAAACGACATAATCTAGTGCGCCGTGTACGCATGTCGATACAAGGCTGAAGAAAAAATTAGTTTTTATTAGTTTCATCTAAATGTTTCCTATCCATAGTTTATAGTGTTTTATTTTTCGACAACAAGAAGCATGTACTTCGTCTTGTGGGGATTAATGTACGTCATTTTCGGCTGGCGTCCTCTATAGGTGGGAAATCGTAGATAAGGGAAAGTAACAGCGTTGTATACTTCTATTTCGAGTATTTTAATTATTATTTCTTCTTTACACATCATAATTTTTTGGTTCTTTTGTTTGAGTATAACTACTTTTAATCAAGTAATGCAAATATCATGTTTAAAACAATGTTGGAGTATGGCCGGTGACCTGTAACAAAGCAACCACGAAGAGAATTAGCAACTGGATTGACCAGACATATATCTGACTTAGAGTCATGGACAGTTAGAAACGAGGCAAGTTTTTTTTTTTTTTCAGTATACCCCTAAATTATTGTTGTTCTTGTGGGAATTAACGCCATTTTCAGCACACGATAGGCTATGCATGGCGGCCAGTATAAATGGTGAAGGTTGAAATCGAGAAATCACCGGAAAGAGCCATCGACCCACGAGAAGCTACTGGCAAGCTTTCTCACCTATTCACCTTCGCAAAATCCTAGACTTGAACTCACGCAGTTAGAGTTGAGATGACAGTGATCCGTAACGAACAGCGCTTTAGACCACTCATCCACTCGACCCACCCACCCCGTAAATCGGGTGTTTTTGTGGTGCATATTCCGTCCATATACCGTATATCGTGTGCTTTTGGCGTCAAAAATACCATACATCGGGTCAGTTTTGTTTCAATATACTGTATCTTGAGTGCTTTTGGCGTAGGACATTTTAGGTTATTCGATTGTATGAGGTTTTGTCTGGTTGTAGAGCTGTTTATTATGGCAAATTCTAGAAAACGAAGTAAAATACACTGAAATATTATTGGTAGGAAATTCTTAGTTTTTTAAAAAAATTATTTTAGCATTCGTTTCAGTTCTGTCATTAAAGGTTACAAACAACCCTCACTTAATGGATTACCCAATTCGGTGATACAAATCAAGGATTGAAGTCTATCATTATTACGACGTGACAAATGTCTGTATGATGATATACGGAAATTGTGAATCCATAAGACAAGACAAAACTAATTTATATGAGACTGATATATATATATATATATATATATATATATATATATATATATATATATATATATATATATATATATATATATATATATATATATATCCGTGCTAACAACCTAAAAAGATCAGACTTTATCAGTATTGTTAGACAAAGCAAAAGAAATCTCCTAACTGTAACTTACCCGTCTGCAACTTACCCGTGTCTGGATCAGAGAGAGAACATAATAGACTTTGATATGTAATTGAACAAAAGCAGTCTGCCTTTCCAAGTTTTTTTCCCCAGATTTCAGAATTTATTTAAACAGATCCAGTTTGCATTTCGAAGTTTTTCCTTTATTTTAGAATGTATTTAAACAAATAATGTCTCACTTTCCAAGTTTGCTCATAGATTTCAGAACGTATTAAAATAAATCCAGTTTACCTTTCCAAATTTTCTCCTCGATTTCAGAATGTATTCAAACAAATTCAGTCCTCCTTTCCAAGTTTTGTGCCGGTGATTAAATGGTCCTCGGATCCTTTCCATAAGTCACATGGAACATTAGATAATACACCTTCATCCTTGAAATTCTCCTCAAAACATCGAATGAATAAATTGACAAAAATCCTTTGACAGTTTCTCTTGCATAAAACTGATATGTATGCGCTATTTTCACATCATAGTTATAATATTTGCAAAACTACATGTCCAATTCAGAAACTTTCACATTATGTCAAGTTTCCTTATATACTGAAAAATAAATTACAATTCTGATTTCTTTTCAACAAATGTATTCATGTTTTTAAAATGTCACTGTAATGTTCAACAAATAATATCACACCGAATCTTCACAAATATTGCCACCACAAAAACCCGTAGAAAAGCTTTGCTTCGTTAATGATCCGATTCCAACGTGAAAAACACGTATAGGCGCCGGCAATATTTACATCTGTTCTAGAAAACTGTTCGTTATGGACTCAAGGAACATATAATAATTTCTTGATTCCTTGCTAACACGAATCAATTACAACTCAATCAAACTGATGAAAGAAAGGTTTTGTAAAAAAAAGTCAGTGACTGAATGCCGCCCAAACGGTATTAAATCGTTATTGACAAGTTAATGGCTTACTTGATTATTATCATATATTATCTGCGAAAGAACTCTGCTAAAATAAGGTTCTTCGTTAAAAAAAAAAATACCTTTCCTTGTTCTGTTCTTTCTTTTGTGTGTACTTTGAGAGGGATTATTAACTAAATATTTAATATTTAAATGATATATGTTGTTTCTTTTGTAAAATCAACTCGACTTAAATATTTACATTACCAATGGTTTGTTTAAAAATAACCCAATATTTTATCAATAGATTTACTTATTCGCTCCAAATGTACAATCTTAATCAAGATTTTGTCAAATGCAACAAACCTCAACTACTATTACAGCTTCTTATGCGGGATTTATTTTGCTTATTTTAGTACAAGCAAAATAACACGAGTATTTTGGATGTCAAACAAAAATTCGCGCCCTCATTTAAACAACTGGGCCAAAACCCAGAAAATACGCGCCTCACTTAAACAGCTGGATCAAAACCCATACAAATACACACCTCACTTACACGGCTGGGTCAAAACCCAGAAAATACACACCGCACTGCACGGTTGGGCCAAAACCTAAGAAATACACGCGTCACTTAAACAGGTGCGCACCAATAGTTAGGGAATACACTTCTTTTCCTAAACGGCTGTGCCATAATAAATGTGCCATTTTTATTTATAAAAAAAATGATTAGCTGATATACATATATGCATTAAATATAAAAATGTAGTCTCATGTCCTACAAAAGACACATTAAAAAATTAGTATATGCAATACATTTTATGCACTTCGTATGTCGAGGCCCCGAGTGACCTAGTGGTCTAAAGCGCTGTCCGTTACGGATCACTGCCATCTCACCTCTGTCTGCGTGGGTTCGAGTCAAAGATTTGGTGAAATGCGGATATGTGAGAAAGCTTGCCAGTAGCTTCTCGTGGGTCTGTGGTTCCTTCCTGGGATTTCCCGGTTTTTTTCATCCACCATTAATACTGGCCGCCATGTGTGGTGAAAAATGGCGTTAAGCACAACAACAACATCTCTTCTCATATGAAGTTTCTTTTGCATGGACATTTTGAAAGACTTCAATTATATTATTACATACCCATATAATCTTACAAGGCTGATCTAGCGTGCATTACAGATATTCAATTCGTAATGTCATTATCACATACGCATATTGGTGTCTTCTTTGACACCCTCAAGTCGATATTTTTATAGGATCTGAATCAAACGTTAATAATTCCGAGTTCATTTTGAATAAAATGTATATGTGTGTATATATATATATATATATATATATATATATATATATATATATATATATATATATATATATATATATATATATATATATATATATATATATATAGAGAGAGAGAGAGAGAGAGAGAGAGAGAGAGAGAGAGAGAGAGATAAAGATAAACCTATTTAGAAAGCGTAAAAGATTAATATAGAACAGATGTGAATTATTTAATTGAATCCAAGAGCTATGATTTTTTAAAGTGAGTTAAACAGCTATGAATTATTTAAGTGAATTAAAGAGCTACTAGTCATTTAAGTGAATTCAGGAAATATGAGTTTTTTAAGTCAATTTACGAGAGAGGAGTTATTAAGGAAAATTCAAGAGCTACTTGAATTTAAGAGGTATGAGCTATCTGAGTGAATCTAAAAGATGTTAGCTATTTAGGTGAATTTATAATATATGAGTTATTTAAGTAAATTTAAGAGATGTGAGCTATTTAAGTGAATTTATAATATATGAGTTATTTAAGTGAACTTAAGGTGAGTTATTTAAGTAAATTCAAGAGCTATGCATTAAGTGAAATAAAGAGGTACGAATTAATTAAGTGAATTCAAGAGGTATGCGTTAAGTGAAATAAAGAAGTGCGAATTACTTAAGTAAATTCAAGAGCTATGCGTTAAGTGAAATAAAGAGGTACGAATTAATTAAGTGAATTCAAGAGGTATGCGTTAAGTGAAATAAAGAAGTGCGAATTACTTAAGTAAATTCAAGAGCTATGCGTTAAGTGAAAAAAGAGGTACGAATTACTTAAGTGAATTCAAGAGCTATGCGTTAAGTGAAAAAAAGAGGTACGAATTACTTAAGTGAATTCAAGAGCTATGCGTTAAGTGAAATAAAGAGGTACGAATTACTTAAGTGAATTTAAGAGCTATGCGTTAAGTGAAATAAAGAGGTACGAATTACTTAAGTGAATTCTAGAGCTATGCGTTAAGTGAAATAAAGAGGTATGAATTACTTAAGTGAATTCAAGAGCTATGCGTTAAGTGAAATAAAGAGGTACGAATTACTTAAGTGAATTCAAGAGGTATGGGTTATTCAAGTGAAATAAGGCGGTATGAGTTATTTAGGCGAATGCTTAATTTGAATGTGCAGTATTGTCACCTTATTTGATCTCATACTAAGGTCACTTGTCGTGTCCAAAGGAATAGTACCAAGTTAGCAATGAAGAATAACGGTGATTCAAAGGATCGGCTTTTAGTCTCACATTAGAATTCTAGTCTCGACCTCGAGAAAAACGTTAAGTGCCAAACATCAGCCTTCATTTATTTACGCTAGTATTGAAGATTTATTGTTCAACTGGCATCTGAGATATCATACTGATACATTACAAAACGATAATGTATTTAAACTTTGGAAGTAAATTGTCCAATAAGAGTGGTATACCTCTCTTGAAATTTCAAATGTACAACGTGTTATAGTTTCAATGTATTACGGTCCCTAGTGTATATATATATATATATATATATATATATATATATATATATATATATATATATATATATATATATATATATATATATATATATATATATATATATATATATATATATATATATATATATATATATATATATATACACTGGAACCTATTCGACTCAAGTACTATTCGCTGGATCGCTGGAAAGCTACACTTCAGTACTGAACAGGCTATGTTTTTCCGCTGCCAATGGAATTAGTTATAATCTTTCTGATCTTTTATTTGATCATTATATTCGAATCACAAACATGATTTATTGCTCAGACCATATATATATATATATATATATATATATATATATATATATATATATATATATATATATATATATATATATATATATATATATATATATACACACACACACACTGTGATATATTCCAATGATAACTTTATAGAGGCTTTTTGTATACAGAGGCAATTTGAATACAAATACTTGCCCATAACAAGTTAAGAGAGTTTCTTTGTAGCCTGTGTGTTGTTCTCTCAATCTCATTGATATGCGTTTGAATTCCGTCTAGACCTAGCTGTGTCAGTCACTATGGTGTCTCTGAGTAGATCACTTTATTCCAATTGCTTCAGCACGATATGGCCTTTCATGTACTGATGTGCTGTTAAACACAAGTCAAAATGAACGATTACAAGTTCAATGCAATGCTTCAAAGCTATAATTTCCATACTACTGGAACTGGAGTCACACGATAAGTTCAAACCATATGCGGCAGGTCATTTTTTGTGTATGCATAGACATCAATCAGAGACACGCCGAAATTAATGAATCAATGATGCAGTCTGTGAATTTTTTTTAAAACTTATTGGTTTTAAAGCATACAGAACCAGCGAAATATTGATATAGAAAACAGTAGGAGTATCTACAAGAATGAAGCTATCACGAAGTCTCAGTTTACTGTCACACTTTTAATAGAATAAAATAATACAAACACAAATATGTGGCCATAAACTACTGTCTTCGGCTTAGGTCATGTAACCTAAATAGACAGTTAAATAACTAGTATACATCAAATCAGTACTTTGTCATCAAACAGCCAGTTTATACTTTTTCGTCCACCATACGTTGTCAAAATGTTTGCTTACCAGCATTAAAATATGATCCAGGAAATCAGAAATAAATTAAAACATACGGTCAGTGATGGACTTATTAACTCTACGTCGCCTTTCCTAAAAGATCAGGTTGGTAGTCGTTTCAGTGTGTTGATTGATGAAAGCCATCGAGTATTTTACGAATCACTGGAAGCAACGAGCTCTCGAGTATTTGATGAATCGTTTGTAGCAACGAGCTCTCGAGTATTTGATGAATCGTTTGTAGCAACGAGCTCTCGAGTATCTGACGAATTATCATAAGCAACGAGCTCTTGAGTATTTGAGAAATTATCAGAAGCAAAGAGCTCTCGAGTATTTGACGAATTGTTTGTAACAACGAGCTCTCTAGTATTGGACGAATCGTTGGAAGGAAGATATAAATTATGCTAATTTTCTTTGAAAGAAAAAAAGGCTCATTCTTTTGAAAATTTTAACCACATATTTTTCGATAAATATTGACAATAAATGCAAGTTGGATAAAAAAAATAGTAAAGTTGTAGAAAAATGAATTTACGCATGATATATCCACGGAAGTAACATACCGGTCAGAATACAATTTCCAGTACACGATAACTATCGGTTATCTCAGACCTTATCTCTATTTCAGCGTTAAATTTCAGTGTCATCAAGTTTTTGAATCACTTCATATAAAACTCTCCGGGATGCCAAGGTAAGTCAGTGGGAAGAGCATCAATTTCTTAATCCGAGAGTCGCGGGTTCGATGTTCGCCTAGGTCAGCCCTATTTGACTGCTTGCCTGCCTCAGTTGCGTGTTAGCTCGCATCTTCTCCCGTATGTTATAACCATAATTGTGTTAAACGTGTCGTTAAAACCAACAAAAACAAAAACAAGATAGTTTCTCCCATTATTTCACTTCTCATGTGTCTCTAATTGGAGTGTATCACCGATTAACTTGGTAGATGAATTCTCTCTCTCTCTCTCTCTCTCTCTCTCTCTCTCTCTCTCTCTCTCTCTCTCTCTCTCTCTCTCTCTCTCTCTCTGACATTTACTCATAAGTATTGACCATTACGTAATCTCAAAATTCGCCTTGAGAATGTAAAGGACGAACATGTCCAAATTTGTGCTTTATCTTGCATGTATATTTTTCCATAGCCTTTTCACTTTGGATCTGTTTAATTTTCTTGATAATGTTTATTGCATCTTATCAATGGTCTGCATTGCTCCCTTTCTCCCGCAATTTCTAATTATTTTTTTTTCACTGATGACCATGGATCCTGATCTGATGTTTCACTTGTAACATTCTTGTATCCTATACTGAACTTCTCGAATACGTCTTGCATTTCATTTGATCATTTATTGAGTATCTTTTAAAATTTATTTTCATTTCTACGTTATCTTGTGGATGTAACCCCAAATGTCTCCGTTCAAAACGACCTGTCACCCTTATTGATATCAGATTTATCTTCTGTGGACAGAACGTTGTTTCTTGCAGAACAGTGTCTGGTGAATATTTTTTTAGAAAACATTATCCGATTCTTGTCCACACATAACGCTTATTTCATTATGTCGAAGTAAATATACCAATGACAAGGTATAGTAAACATAATCCATTTCAGTGCCAGAGATTCTTACGATCAAAGATTCCACGTGTCATGTGAGAATTGAATATGAACTTTTTACACTGTATCTAAATACCAGAAGATTTGTATTTATGAAAAGTGGTGTCTAGATGAAATGAAATGTATCTATTTCTTCTGTATGGTACTTTTGTTTTTGTATTTAAAAGCTTTCATAACTTGTCAAATCGATCACTTTCAAAGAATATGTGATGCTACTTTGCTGCTTTATACAGACAAAGCTTTCTTATTTGATCAATAAAATCCATCATCTCGTTTTTCGTTAATTGAGAATTAATATATACTACTGAAAACAAAGAAGGAAATCTAAATTTTGTGTTATTCCATGTGGACTCGTATACTTTCCTACCAAGATGCAATCTTATACGCCACGGCAAAATGAGTGACTTCTTACAATTGTTTCTCAGTACTTAAAACAATGTTTAACAAGAGGCATAGACCGTGTAGACCAAACGCATCCAGTTACCAACCAGTGATTACCAGAGCCCTAGACTGTGTAGACCAAACGCATCCAGCTACCAACCAGTGATTACCAGAGTCCTAGACTGTGTAGACCAAACGCATCTAACTACCAAGCAGTGATTACCAGAGCCCTAGACTGTGTATACCAAACGCATCCAGTTACCAACCAGTGATTACCAGAGCCCTAGACTGTGTAGACCAAACGCATCCAGCTACCAACCAGTGATTACCAGAGTCCTAGACTGTGTAGACCAAACGCATCCAACTACCAAGCAGTGATTACCAGAGCCCTAGACTGTGTATACCAAACGCATCCAGTTACCAAGCAGTGATTACCAGAGTCCTAGATTGTGTAGATCAAACGCATCCAGTTACCAACCAGTGATTACCAGAGCCCTAGACTGTGTAGACCAAACGCATCCAGCTACCAACCAGTGATTACCAGAGTCCTAGACTGTGTAGACCAAACGCATCCAACTACCAAGCAGTGATTACCAGAGCCCTAGACTGTGTATACCAAACGCATCCAGTTACCAACCAGTGATTACCAGAGCCCTAGACTGTGTAGACCAAACGCATCCAGCTACCAACCAGTGATTACCAGAGTCCTAGACTGTGTAGACCAAACGCATCCAACTACCAAGCAGTGATTACCAGAGCCCTAGACTGTGTATACCAAACGCATCCAGTTACCAACCAGTGATTACCAGAGCCCTAGACTGTGTAGACCAAACGCATCCAGCTACCAACCAGTGATTACCAGAGTCCTAGACTGTGTAGACCAAACGCATCCAGCTACCAACCAGTGATTACCAGAGCCCTAGACTGTGTATACCAAACGCATCCAGTTACCAAGCAGTGATTACCAGAGTCCTAGATTGTGTAGATCAAACGCATCCAGTTACCAACCAGTGATTACCAGAGCCCTAGACTGGGTAGACCAAACGAATCCAGTTATCAACTATTGATTACCAGAGCACTAGACTGTGTAAACCAAACGCAATCAGTTATCAACCATTGATTACCAGAGCACTAGACTGTGTAGACTATTTCAGGAATACCTACTTTTTAAGATTTCTTTATGTTAACATAAATTTAAGGTTGAAGAAAAACACTAAAATTGATAGGTTTTGAATCCATGGGGAACTACAAATAAAACTAATAGGTATTAAGTCCAAGGGGAACAACAATTAAAACTGATAGGTATTAAGTCCACGGGGGACAACAATTAAAACTGATAAGTATCAAGTCCATGGGGGACGACAATTAAAACGATGGGTATTAAGTCCAATGCAGTTTAATCTTTGTCTCAGAAAAATTAAATAAGCACGTGCCGAACATTTGTCAAGCTGAATGTAATTTGTATAAAAGTATACTCTGAATAAAATAGCTCACTTCGATGAATTTAAATACACAGTTTCTATTCAAAACACTCAGCTAGTATGCATGCATATATGAATTTGAATACAAAGTTTCAATTTAAAACACTCAGCTAGCATGTATGCATATATGAATTTGAATACAAAGTTTTCAATTCAAAACACCCAGTTAACATGCATGCATATATGGCTATAAAACTGTAACACTTAATTTGATTTACATATTAGCTTTTCCTACCTTACAGGTTTATTATATACATGACCAATAACCAAATAACTGATACTTTCTTTCATTTCTTAAACGATATCTTTCTCGCTTTAAAGGTACAACATAACTGAACGCTTTTTGCGCTTCTTGAAAGATATATTCTTACTTTATATTTATGACAAAACACAGCTTACATATATATTTTTTTTTAAATTCAGAAAAGATCAACGATCAGAAGTTTCTTCATGTCGTGTAAGTAAGGTCAGGATTCCGGATTTCACTCCACGGCTTCCTGAGTTTTTTTAGAGTTAATTCTCATCAGTGTCAACACAGCATACAATCAATTGGCTGCAATTTTACAATCTTCGTATTGACTAAAATGGATACACGCCTTTTTATATTGGAATAAGTTATATTTTCTCTCTATTTTCATTGAAAACTCCGATGTGTCGTACAGTTTGTTTTATTTACTTATTGATAAATGCTTTTAAAATCCCACCCTCCAGTATTGTGTACTGTTGCCTAATTTATTTAATGATAAATGATTTTCTCTTATGGCTCCACTTCCAACAAGCTTAATTATTATTTCTGCCAATATTTGTCTAAAGTAAATACATTAATTCTTTCTCTCGATTAGCCTTTCCATGTCATTTGGCATAGTATTTCTATTTTTTTATTTAGGCAATATGTGTAAGTGTATTTAGGCATTTATAACATTTTAAAAAGTATATGGACAAGGCTACATATTTTTATGCAATTACCCGATTATTTTTCCACTATTTACATACAACATTAGTCCATATGCCAAAGATTTTACGAACTGTTATTTACCTTGCATCAACATATTGTTTGATTCGTCATATCCTAGAAATTGTATGACATTCCAACTAGTAGTATCTCAAAACCACTCCAGTGGTCTAAGTCGTTAGAGCGTCTGTTTTGATGCCGGAGGACTCTAGTGCCAACCCCGACGGAGTCATGCCAAAGACTTACAATAATGGTACAGGCAGCTGCCTTGCTTGGCGCGCAGCGTTAAGGAGTTAGTGTTAGGAATGGTTGGCCTGGTGTCAGGATAACGTGATTGGGAGGTACCTGATACCACTTGTCTGCAGCATGATGCCCAAGTTCTAGACATAACCATAAACTACTCCACTGCAGACATCGTAGCGATATGACTGAAATATTGTTATAGCTACTTCACAAATCCAAATCACACACAAACACACACACACACACACAGAGTACTGCTTCAGCATATTTCATCAGAAAAGTCAAGAAACATGACCATGAGCGACTACTAAGTAACATAACTATGAACGACTACTAGGCAACATAACCATGAATGACAGCTAGGCAACATAACCATGAATGACTGCCAGGCAACATAACCATGAATGACTGCTAGGCAACATAGCCATAAGCGACTACTGGGCAACATAATCATGAATGACTGCTAGACAACATAACGATGACTGATTGCTAGGCAACATAGCCATAAACGACTACTGGGCAACATAACCATGAATGACTGCTAGGCAACATAACCATGAATGACTGCCAGGCAATATAACCATGAACAACTGCTAGGCAACATAACCATGAATGACTGCTAGGCAACATAACCATGAATGACTGCTAGGCAATATAACCATGAACGACTGCTAAGACCACTGAAAATCTTTTGATTTATTATGATACCATACTAGCATCACATTCCTCTTGCAAAGCAATTTAAATAATTTTTTTTATTTGCGTTGGTAATCAGCAAATATATAAAAATACGTTTGTTACAAATATTTATAATGACAGGTTTAATACATAATGAAAAATAAACCTACCGAATTTAAAAACCATCAATAAATACTAAAGCTATTTGCTTGCATACCTATATTGCCAAGCACACTCATACATGCATATATACCCTTGTAAATTATATGTCTATGCATATACCCATATATATATATATATATATATATATATATATATATATATATATATATATATATATATATATATATATATATATATATATATATATATATATATATATATATATATATATATATATATATACTTACATAGACCCACATACGTATATGTACATATATGTATTATTTTAAGCTGTTCACGCATCTATAGATTTATGTGTAAACTTTATTTTCTAGCACAAGTCACAGTAGGTAGGGGCACTGGTACATGGAAACTAGTGAAAGGTGGCAAGATGAGCACAGCCCTCCCCCTTTCATCAAACATCTCACGACTGCAATGTCGGCAGGATGAGAACAGGCCCACTGCCCTTACACATCTCACGACGGCACTGTCGGCAGGATGAGAACAGACGCCCCACTTCCTTTAGATATCTCACGACAGCACTGGCGACAGGATGAGAACAGACCCCCATTTTCCTTAGACATCTCACAATAGCACTGGCGGTAGGATGAGAACAGACCCCCACTTCCCTTAGACATCTCACAACAGCTCTTGCGGTAGAATGAGAACAGACTCCCACTTTCCTTAGACTTCTCACAACAGCACTGGCGGCAGGATGAGAACAGACCCCCACTTCCCTTAGATATCTCACGACAGCACTGGCGGCAGGATGAGAACAGACCCCCACTTCCCTTAGAAATCTCATGACAGTACAGTCGACAGGATGAGAACAGACACCCACTTCCCTTAGACATCTCACGACAGCACATGCAACAGGATGATAACAACCCCACTTCCCTTAGACATCTAAAGCTTTCATCTTCAGATGGAGTCTTTTAAACATCATTCTTATTTTTTTCTTCTTGTCAGATTATTCAGCAGGAATCAGGGATAAAGATGCCAACATAACATCTTGAATTTTCTTAAAATTATTATTGCTTTATCAAAGTGGAAAGTTCTGGATATTACCTCCAAAGTTATGAATTCCTCAACTATTTTGTTTCAA
This sequence comes from Potamilus streckersoni, assembly GCA_016746295.1. NCBI lineage: Eukaryota > Metazoa > Mollusca > Bivalvia > Unionida > Unionidae > Potamilus > Potamilus streckersoni. The sequence goes on along the minus strand of JAEAOA010001386.1, from coordinate 516,195 downwards.
GATTAAAATTCTTATATGTGTTCAATTGTAATATTTAAATTAATTTTGCATTTTGTTCCCTTATATCTACCTTTGACAACATTAGTAATATTTTCTGAAGTGTAATAAGTAAGAGAATGTAAATTGTTTGAGGAGAAATTCTGATACTTTTAGTAAAACTGTAACCAGGACACTTTTTTCTTTGGCTATAGCTATTTCCATGCACAAAGGTCCACAATAAAAGTTATCCAACAAAATGAGTACACAATAAATATATACATTTATTTATAATAATTTCGACGCTTTAATTGCAGCGTAAAGAACCATACTAATTTTTCAACGAGGAGTCATATTTTTATCACATACATGGAAAATTTAAACAAATTTATGTGTTATTGACTCAAGAACATAATTGATAGCATACTAGAAAATATAGTAGGACAGAAATTTTAAGTAAAAATAATAACATTGGAATTTCCTCTAAATAGCATTAAACTAATTTTTCAATGGATTAAATTCTCATCAAAATATATTGGAAGTAATTTTCATTAAAATATATGCAGATTTACTTTATATATATATATATATATATATATATATATATATATATATATATATATATATATATATATATAGTTAAATACAAACAATACTATCATACAGGTTAAAGAAATTAAATTCGTACTCTACCAAGTTTCGAACCCAGGTCCGCGAGTAAATGGCACCCATCGCCTTGCCTGCATGCAACAACCCATATACCGTCACGACTAAGCACGCATCACCAAAAAAAAATGATGGCACTGAATCGTTGTTATATAAGCTCGTGCGTAGCAGGCACACTCGCATGACGACCTAGTAATTAATTCTCATATATACTCATATATATGCCATCATTTTTTTGGTGATGCGTGCTTAGTCGTGACGGTATATGGGTTGGTTTGTGTGTGTGTATGTGTGTGTGTGTGTGTGTGTGTGTGTGTGTGTGTGTGTGTGTGTGTTAACTCAGCAGAAACAACGCCTAGCGGCAAAAATTCTTAATGTTATTTTGGACAAAGTCAGCTAGGTTTTAACCATAATGCTGATGAGGACGAATATGAAGCAAAGAACATATATAATTCCATTAGGATAAACTGGATCTCTCCAGTTTGGACCACGAAGTACAGGTATGATGCTAGCATTGCACACTCCTAGCTAGGTCTTTGCCAAAAATGGTTAAGGGTATCTTGAACCAGTATAAATAATCGCCCATGTAGCTATCACCTTCAAACTGCTGCTCCAAACTGGAAGAGATTCATCTCCGTATTTCATTACAGGTAAGAATCGCTTATGTTCGTAAATTTTTTAAAGAATAAGTACTTTTTAAAGCTGCAGTTTTCAGTGGTAACCTTCATAGTTGCAATTTTCGTTTGAATTCTGTTTCATTATACTATTATAACATAATGGAATGTTTAATTGTTTTCAAGAATTTATATTCATTTGTATTTGTATTTATATTATGATAAAAATATTAATTTGCTTCTGACTTCATGTTTAGATTTAATTTAGCAATTAAAATATCCTTAAGTAAAAAAAATAATGTTCAGTAATCTATTCCAAATTAGTGTTTCAGCTTAAATTGAGTAAAATATATTTCTTCAAAATGATTGTTGCATTAATTGCAACTATTTTATACTCTTTGATCAAATAATCTATACTATATTCTAAAATGCAGAAACTACACAAATATATGGAGTTAGTAGGCACGAAGGAAATGTATGATATACCTTTTAGGTATTTTTCCATATAAATGCTTTATAAAGTGTATCTATAGAATGTAGCATTATCTATCTTTCGATATCAATTATATAAATTAAAAGACTGCTGTTCCATGCTGGAGGAAATTCATCTCAGTATTTCATTACAGATCCCGTACCCTCGCACTGCCGAGTTTTTTCCCCAAAAGATGTAGCCGTATCTACACCATAATAGATAGGCGCCTGGTGAAATAGGATATTCGACAATATATAAACTATTCAGTTGCAAACTCAAGATCGTAATGAAATATGACAAACAAACGTTGAGTCAATTCTCACAATCGTTTGAGTCAATCTTCAATCTTACCTCAAATAGGATATTGTGGTCTTTCTTTGCTTTTGGTTGAGTGCATAAATGTTTAATTCATGGGAGGGGGATCTGTATTTCTGAAAGAAATCGTCTACAGATTTTGAAGACGATTTCTTTTAGAAAACAGCATTTTCCCTGGGATGAATGCCATTCTCACGGTTCAAAGTTTTTCAATGGAAACTTGATGACCTCTTTTGATATAAAACATCTACCTTCATACTTCCCTTGATGACTTCTTTCCTTTGCAGCATGTATTGAACTTGTAATTACCATTTCATCACAAATGATATCTAGATAATTTATCTTTTTTCATCGGTACTAAGAATAGTCTATTTACGAGAAATAAAGCTCGTCTTTTCACTCAGATTCAAAAATGAAAAGATTTAGTACGTACAAAATGAAATAGGCCAACACTATACTATTTTATTAGATACATCAAACGAGGCATGAAGGCTAAAATTATTAAAGGCTTTTAAACCGATAGATTCTACTTTGTGATCTGAAGTGAACTATAAAGAACCTATTTTAATGGAATATAGCGTCTTCTCTATTATTCTATAGACAGTTAAATTCATCGATACTTTAGGATACATGTCCAAACATCTGACAGTACAATTACAAATTGTTATTACCCAACAATCGCTCGGTTATATTTTTAGTACAACTAGCATATCGCATACAAATGAAAAAGCTCCCAAGCGACTAAGGTAACGAAAAGTAAATGTGACAATTTCAGTGACATTTCCGTGAACAAAATACCAAATTAATGATTTGTATAAATGTTTCTTCCACAACAGGACAAACATATTGGGTTATTATGATAGTGAATAGACGTACAATATCCAAAAATTATATACATATATTCCTAAAATTACGTAGAAAAAATGCAAAGCAATAACGTAAGCAAATGACATCAAGTATGGGACAACTAAATTTTTGCTAAAGTCCAGCTTACAGCAGTGCATTATAGCACATTGCAAAACGTACATTTTCCGCAAAATAAGTTTATTTTATGTGGATGGAGCACATTGTTTCTTCATCCTTTCTCTGGGTTAATCGGAATGGTACTTTTAAATGGTTGTCAAATGTAGAAATTTGTATTAAGTATAGAACCATAATGAAACTTTAAATAATTATATCATTATCAACAGTGAACGAGTAGCTCTCTCTCTCTCTCTCTCTCTCTCTCTCTCTCTCTCTCTCTCTCTCTCTCTCTCTCTCTCTCTCTCTCTCTCATGACAAAAAATTAATTCATCAATCTTGAAATACAATTTAATTTAGGAGTATGTCACTGGAAAGAAAGAAAATTTACGTGTTTAATAAGGATTCGTCCTCATTGCAGGTCGTCGTATGTCTGGTGTCACGAGTCAACCCAAAACATGAGGTGTATGGGTTAGGAATCATCTGAAAGTATGATAAGGCTGTACGGATTTAGCTTATCACGAGTAATTTTAGGAATTATTTATTTACTCAAGAGTTGCATCTGATAATGCCGAATACCCAATTCTTGCATTAATCTTACTTCCGTCCCTCATTTTGCCAACTTCTACTCCCTCCACGTCTTCAAAATCTGCATACCTTATATATATATATATATATATATATATATATATATATATATATATATATATATATATATAAACACACACACACACACATACAGTCTCTGAAAATACGGCAATTTAAACAAATGATTGGCTACTGTTTCCAAGATAGTTAAGTGTTTGCAATTTGCGTCTATGAATATTGTGTAGATAGCAGAGTTTTAATCATAAATTGTAAACCTAGGATTTTTAATATGTTTATGGTTGCTTTACATGATAATATTTTCACCTGTCCTATTTATGTAACACTTTAAAAACATCAAATGGGTTAGAGAAATAAAATGTATTGTGAAACAAAGGGAAAAACACTATTATGTATATATAAGTGCATAGTTTAGTCCTTATGTAATGTCTACTCTGAGTTTCTTGTCTTGTCTCATGTATTCATTAAATGGAACATCTCTTGTCACTGTCCAGCAATAGTCTGCAAGCATTGATGGGCTCCTTTTGTCATCATAGCGTATATCCAATATCCTGGTGAAATCGGTCTCATTGTTCATCGCACACTGATCCGCAAATCGGTGGAGTAAAATCTAGATGAGAGTGAAAGCAATGTATCATTAGTGACACGTTGCTATCATGGCATTTGTATTCCTTGAGGAGACTTCTGCCAACTCCCTGTGGTTGTCTGCTTTGCTTTTTCAGAGAAAATATGTTGCCACTAACTGGAAGGCTTTTTATGTCATTGTTTCCTTGCCACTCATTGCACGATCAAATGCAACATCTAGAAAAAGTTCACAAATCTGAGGACCATCAAGAACACCTTCCTTTATCTTAGCTTCACCTTAACCTTAACCTTGGAAATTTTTCATGGAGGTACTTGAAAGCTGCTCGTGTTTTCTATGGCCTTGACAAAGTTTTTGATCAGACGAAGCTTGATATGCAAGGGTGGTAACAAACTCTTCCTTGATTCAACAAGTGGTGGATTCTTAACACTTTTTCTCCCAGGCTCCAATAACTGTCGGAGTGGCCAATCTCTCTTGATGTAGTGTGAATCGCACGACTATCCCATTCGCAGAGAAAACAGCAGTACCTTTTGTGTATCCAGTCGGCAGACCAGCAAGAGAGTAAGAACCTTCAAATCGCCACAAAGCTGCTACTGATGTTTGTTATAGCTTATACACCTCAAAGGATGTTTCAATTTTCATGTTTTCTTTATATGGACTGCATGACCAACAGGAATTGATGGCCAAACATTGCCATTATCCATTATGCAGCAAAACATATTTAAGACTCGTCTTTAATGAAACAATGAACAATTTCCACTCATCTAGATCATGAACGATGTTGAGGGCTGCCATCACACCATTGATATTGTTGCAGGCTACAAGATCACCTTCCATGAAGAAGAATGGGACAAGATCCTATACATGGTCACGGAACATTGTAAACCTAACATCACCTGCCAGGAGATTCCACTGTCTGGAGCTCTGCCTTACTCTTATCCCTGACAAGGTCATTCAGTTCACCTTGTTTTATGAGGTGTGATTCAGAGGAAGAGGATGGGAAAACCATGGGTCATGTGACATCGATGGCTCAGGACTTGAAGTTTCATCCTCTTCCTCTACCTCTACCTCAAGTGAGAATGATTCTCGTACCATGCGAAAGTAACCATTGCTGCTATGATCTGTTGGCTTTCTTCAAATCATTGGCACTGCAAAAGGCAAAGATTTCCTTAACCTGTCCAACCACTGGCGAAGATTTGTTGCACAAGTGTTGCAGTATATATGTCCTCTTATTCTGGTCTCCAATTTTGCAGCCAAAATAAAGGTTATAGGCTTTCTTAACCATTGTGGTTTTACTGCGCTTTTGTGATGCAGAAAGTCATGTACAAAGGTAGCAGAAATTATTGGCATTGTTCACGATACATATCTGCTCACTTTGGTTAAAAAGAAATGTCCCTTTGCAAAACACCCACTCACAAATAAGACAGCACGGCACTGTATGATTTCTAGAGCTGATAAAAGGGCAATTTGTTCAGCAGAGTGATGAAAGCTTAGTTATGATTTCGTCATTCATGACGTTTAGGAATAACATTATGTAATTCGTATCATGTATGAGACAATAGCCGTTTTGCCAAAAAAGCAAGTACTGTATAAACCCAGTCATATATTTATTTATAGATCCAGTTAAAGATCTATTTTGATCATTTCTGGCTTAAATTGGGATCCCGTCATTTTATAACTCACTTATCCTCCACCATTCCCAAGTCAATGGTTGTATATACTGACCCATTATCATATCTTTAAAGCTAGATCCAATAAACAATTTTAAGCTACATTTTCGTTCTCAGTCACCCAGAATTAGTAAAGTTTGACTACATTCACTTTGGAAGCATTTTGGCTGCAGACCAGTGTTATTTATGCATCCTTTCCCATATGTACAGCTCGGACAAAAATGATGGTATTGCCTAAGTACAACAAGCAAAATAATGCAGAATCTAAATGTGAGGAAAATGTCAAGAATTTTAGTGAAACCAGTACTGGACCCTATCTTCTCTGACTAATCAAGTAATCCGCGCAATCTTTGTGACAGCAGCGACTACCCATTGTAATGGTTAACTCAAAGATATGATTCCCCCTGTTGTTGAAGAAGGCCCTTATTCATCTGTTTTTGAGCACTTTATAATACAAATATATCATGCGCAAAAAAGTGTACTATTATTTTGAATCGGGATTTGTGTAGTCATGTTGATGAATAAACATAAATATGAACCAAACAACATTTTTGCCCTCACAGTTCCCATCTCAATACAGATTTTCAGGATTACTAAGCAATATATAATTTCAAGCATACAAAATAATAGCAGATATACTAAGGAATAGATGATAGCAGGAAAAATAAGCAATACAGATTTTCAGGATTACTAAGCAATATATAATTTCAAGCATACAAAACAATAGCAGATATACTAAGGAATAGATGATAGCAGGAAAAATAAGCAATACATGATTTCAGGATTAATAAGCAATATATAGTTTCTGGAACAATAAACAATCTATCATTTCCGAATTACTTAACCATAGATGATAGCAGGAATAATAAGCAATATATAGTTTCTGGAACAATAAATAATCTATCATTTCCGAATTACTTAACCATAGATGATAGCAGGAATAATAAGCAATATATAGTTTCTGGAACAATAAATAATCTATCATTTCCGAATTACTTAACCATAGATGATAGCAGGAATAATAAGCAATATATAGTTTCTGGAACAATAAATAATCTATCATTTCCGAATTACTTAACCATAGATGATAGCAGGAATAATAAGCAATATATAGTTTCTGGAACAATAAACAATCTATCATTTAAGAAATACTAAGCAATAGCAGGAATAATAAGCCAAGCAATAGACAATAATAGTACGAATACTAAGCGACATATAATGGCAGGAATAGATAATATTTCGAATATAAAGCAATTGAAAATGGCATTAATAATAAGAAATAGATAGATACTGGCCTGGCAGGAAAGTTGAATCAAGCAAACGAGTACTTCTGAAACAATGAATCGTTTGAAGACTATAAGTTATGTGAGATAGAGGTGTTAATTTTGAAACCGCGATCTCAGCCTTGGATGCAGGAGGTCGCGGGTTCGAACTTTGGCAGGGTCATACCAAAGATTGATAAAATAGGTACTAGCAACTACTTCGCTTGGCGTTCAGCATCAAGAGGTTAGTCTTAGAACTTGTCTGCCTGGTGTTAGGTCAATGTGATTGGTGGAATATATCTGCGGCATCATGCCCCCATGCTTGACATCACTATAAACTGTCACACTGCAGACATCGTAACAATATGACTGACTGCGTTAAAAATCTAAATCACACACATGTGTCATTTGAAGACAAACCTAATCCGAGACTATATGTAATATAGAGGTATCATTTAAAGACGAAATATTATGTGAGATTGAGGTATTATTTGAAAGAAAAAAAAAACACACAATCCGAGAAGTTACGTGAAACAGAACCTCTGAGAATCATGGAAATGTAGAGAGGTCATTAATCAAATGAACAGTAGACAATTTACGAGCAAGATAATAGAACAAAGAATCACCAGTAAATAGGGGAAATTTAAAGAGAGGTATAGAAAAAAGTTGGTTGTTTGATCCACAATAAAAAAAATCCAGTAAAATGAGTACATTTGGTTAAATGCGTATCATCAGTATCTTTCCAAATTGTTATTTAATAAATTCATTTAGTGGATGTTATCTCACGTGACTAATATTATTCATATTATTAAAATAGATTACAAAGATTTGTATTGTTAACGTCAAGACTACACATATTCATATTATTAAGGTGACAAAGTTTCATATTAGTTTTGGTGACAAAGATTCGTATTATTAAGGTAAAGGTGACAAAGATTCGTATTATTAACGTAAAGGTGACAAAGATTCGTATTAGTAACGTAAAGGTGACACAGATTCGTATTATTAACGTAAAGGTGACAAATATTCGTATTATTAACGTAAAGGTGACAAAGAATCATATTATTAAAGTAATGGTGAGATAGAAACTGAAATTTGAATCCCCATAAATATGATAAGGTCACACTTAGTGGTTATGAGAAAAAGATCGAAGATCCCCAATTAGATTTATCGTTTACTCAGTCAAACACTTGCAAAGTCAAACGCTGAATCAGTCAAATTTTCGCAAAGTCAAAAACTACATCAAGGAACTGAATTTAAAATATCAGGTATTTCGCACTTATCAGCCTTGCAACATTTTGGTTAAATATTTCTGACTTATTGAAACCTGACACGCATGTTTATCGGATTACATAAGAAAAATGTTACAGGATATTGATTTGTTACTCTCTTGCACTCTACCATCCTGGATTTATCTTACTGAAATATGTAAGTCGTAGCAAAATAATTGTTACAATTTATAACGATCATAAAATATATCTAAGTTGCTAGAAAATTTACAATTTTTTTATATAAATGTTTACATGGGACAAATACTGAACAACAGCCATTAAGGCTAAAAGTTATACTTCTACAAATAAGATCAAATGCCTTTAAAAATGACATTCATGATATCCGGATCTTACCTTTATGTACTTCATGCTGATCATGTTTTTCTTAGTCTTAAATATACATGATCCATGACTTTTTGATATGTCCTAATTTTATCTAACGGAACTCCTTGTTGCTCATGTTTTCCCCTTAATTTTAAGTTAGCATTATACAAACCAGTCTAAATATTATAAACATTCCACATGTTAATTTATGTATTTAAAAAATGAATCCCATCAACGTTAGTTACAACGTAAAAAGCCAAGCTCTTTCTTCGACAAGTTTTCATAATTTGTGTCTGTGAATGGGATGGTCAGAGACGTTTCTATTTTTTGGAGTTATGCGACATTTAAATTAGAAAGATAATGGATATGATTCTAAACAATGCATAAAGATTTCACAGTTTCCACAAATACACTTACCTTTAGATTAAATTCAAACATCTTGCAAACTCCAGAGTGTAATGAAATATGACCCACAGGAGTTTGAGTCTGCCAGGGTCTTGGGGCGTTTCTTTGCTCTTGTTGAGTACATAAATGTTCAATCAAAGTTGACAATTTCTTTCAAATAAACCGTAGTGAATGCCATTTTACCGTCTCAGAGCTTTTATTGGGTCCTCGATGACCTCTTTTGGTATAGAACATCTGTCCCGATACCTTCTTCCATGACTCTTTTATTTGCAGCATGTATTGATCTTGTATGTGTAACTGGTATAGGATTTGTAATTACCAATTAATGACACATACCTTCTAGATGATTTACATTCTTTCATCAATACTGCAAATAGTATATTTATGAAGAAGAAAGCTCATATTTTATCCATGATGCGAAACGATACAATTAGTAGGTTGACACTGGTATACACATTAATGTTTTAAACTGATAGATTCCAGTCTAAAGTGAAATAAACGAATACACAGTCTATTTTGTATGGATATAGTGTCTTCCATAGAATTTCATAGATAGTCGAATTCACAGATACTGTAGTATGTAATACCTAGCTTTACAAACATATGACACTCTGTACCTATACAAAATGCCCAGGTATATTTTATTATATACCATGAATATCATATGCAAATGAAAATGTACCAAGCGGCTAAGGTAACGCAAAGGAAATTTAGCACGTTTTCTGCGGCAAATATTAGCATTTCCATGAACAACGCACAAAAATTATGACTTTATAATGTTTTCCTCTGCAAAAAGCTTTGTATTGCTATGCTAGTGAATAGACGTTAAATACTCAATAAGTAGTTAACTATACTCAACGCATGACTACAAATCCTTGCACTTTAATGTAGATATATAATTATCTCAAATACTGGACAAATACAATTTTAGTTAATGTCCAATTTACGACAGTGTTTTGTTGGACACTTCAAGACGTACAATAGAAACAAAAAAATGCATTCATTGATATGTTGATGTTGTTCAAGGATATGTTGATGTTGATCATTGATATGTTGATATTGTTCATTGATATATTGATGTTGTTCGTTGATATATTGATGTTGTTCATTAATATGTTGAAGTCATTCATTGATTTGTTGATATTGTTCATTGATATGTTGATGTTGTTCATTGATATGTTGATATTGTTCATTTTCCTCTGACCATTCTCTTCACTAATCGCAACGGTAATCTAAAATATCTTTGAACATTGGTTTAAATCTGCAACAATAATCCCATAATAACAATTGTTTTAGAAATATAACTATCACTAGTGGTTGTGTAGCTTAGCGACAACAATCTCTCTCTCTCTCTCTCTCTCTCTCTCTCTCTCTCTCTCTCTCTCTCTCTCTCTCTCTCTCTCTCTCTCTCTCTCTCTCTCTCTCTCTCTCTCTTCGATGACATAAACAACTTATCGATCTCGAAAAAAGTTAATTTATGTCTGTGCCACTAGAGAGAAAGAAAATGCACGTGGTGAATAAAGTATTCGTCCTCGTTGCATGAGCTAACTCAACACATACCGTGTAGGGTGTTTTCTTAGCCCCGTTTGCACGAGTTAGTCATCTGCAGGCAGGATAAGGCTGTACAGATGTAGCGTCTAAATCAGGGGTGCACAATACGTCGATCGCGATCGGCTGGTCGATCGGGAAGGTAGTAAGAATAGATCGCGTAGCATTAAAAAATAGACGTCAGCCACGCCACTTTCTGACCATTTCACGTAATCAAAACTCGTGTACCTAGTATATTAATGACGTAGTCTCTGAAACTACGGTCTGACCCATATTTAGACACATGCGAACATTCCCGAACATTATATTTTCCTCTCACTTTAATAAAACGACACGTACAAGTACCTACATTATATAATTCTTAAGCAAAATTAACTTAATGGTTTGTAACAGAAAAATGTACGTAAGCAAAATATCACAACACATACAGGGGACTACTTTCCTTGATTTACATAGTCCTCTGCCGTTCATGACACTTAAAAAGAATAAAGTGTGACTAGTGAAATCAATTTTAAGACAAGTCTGTTTGTTTTTTTTCTTCTCAATATGAAAAACCGGCATCTTCAGTTACGTAGCCTTCTGTTGGACGCGTTACTCTTTGGTTCCACTGTTAACGCATTAGCCCTTGGTTCCGCTGTGGACGCACGTATGCATCTTCCGAAACTTCAGTTTAGAAGTAATATTTTGCAGTAATATCAAAGAAGTGTCTTTTGTAAAGATAAGATTGAATACTGTTACTTTATCCAGGTAGGTCAGGTAGATTTCAAATTGGAGACCCGTACAACTGTTTCTATCAGACATTGAAAGGTTGATTCAGTATCCTTCACACCATGGCAGTCTGTGTCGTATGTAAGCTGTGTTACCTACATGTAATGTAATTACCTGTGTGTTAGTTTCAAATTTTTTATTTTATTTTTTATTTCATTATATGTTATTGTAATGATAACTTTATTAACTGGATTTAACATTTCTTCGGAAAGTTCAGTCTGTTTTGCCCTGGTAAATAACCAGTATTGCTACATTGTATTTTAGCTGACCTATTTCCTGATTTTGATTTATAACTGGTAAACAATTTCATTTTATTTCTTTCCTAGAGTGAAAATCATTGGTCGTAATCAAGGTCATATTTGACTTGCGTGTCCGTTCTATGTAAACAACTTTTTTAAAAAAATTATTCAATCTTATAGATACGTTCAGTAAAATCAAATTCGTCCATGGCGTACGTGTCAGCCGGTCTATTGTTTTACCACACCGTTTGAACTAAGTGACCACGTGACCACATCACGTGATCTAAAATTGCGTTTAAAACTAACGCTTTATAGTGATTTAATTTAGTCGTAATTCATACCTTCGGAGCTCAAAGGTATTTTTGAGATGTGACCAGTTGAGTTGAATATTTTGTTTAAAATAATTTAAATTCTCTATAAATATCTAGTTCTCATCAAAATTCTTGGACAAAGTCATTTATTGGAAATTATTCGGAATTCTAAAGCCAGGATATTCATTTTAGTGATTTAACAAGAAACTGTTGACAAGACATCACAAAACGTCGTCGCCTTCCATCTTGGAACTTCATCGGGATTCGAACTTTGATTCATGTATAACTTTTCAGTGATACGACTTATATTTTTAAATTCTAAGTTATTTTGGATTATATTCACAAACCGTAAGTCCTTTTCATATTTTTTACCTTATTTTCTATGAAAAAAAATTATTTTATTAAATTTTACAAAGCTTGGTGGCGTCACCTTTTTGTTACTTTTGTTTTAGCCTAGACACGTAACAGCTGTATCAATGATACACCGCGAGACGTATATTTTTTTTTCATTAAAAGGAAACGAGGCTTGCTTGTACATTCTATACATATATTTTATTTATATCACATACAAATACACATATTTGCCTTTTGAATAGAGTTAGATTGAAGAGAGGAAAATGTGTATTGCCTGAGTGAAGAAACTCACATTCCTGTCGAATGTATCAACAATAAAATGTAGTTCTGTCTTTTTGTGCCTATTCACAATCACCTTTTCATATTGATAAGTTAATTGTTTTCATTTTTGAGTTTCTATTTTTATTAACAATAAAATGAAAGTTACACTTATACCTTATACGTGAAAGATGGTTTTAATGAAGAAAGTAGAACACTTGAATAAAGAACGTTCATCAATGCATTGGTATACAGACGCAAGGAAATTAGCATGGAATAGAATCGAAGCAAAACGACGACCCAATATTTTAGAGTATTTAACAGTACTACAGACAAACCAAACAGATTTATGAAAACTTCAAAAGATATATTCGTGTTTCGTACATTTAATGTCATTACCTTATACTGTAAATTTAAAGTGCAACTTGTACGGTAGTGAGGGTCCTGGTAAGTTACAGCTAGTAATGGTGCGTATGTCAATAGATATTTGCAAGCACCTTTTCTAATGTTTGCATACTTTCTGATGTCTAAAACGTTTTCACACAAATTTATGAAGCCAAACGACACATTTATTAAAATAATGGAAGAAGACTTTTGTAGGTAGACAACAACTGACATTCGAATGCTTGCAATTTGAACCTTAAAGACCTATAATATTATTGTAGTGACAATATAAAGGCCATAAAAAGGTTTTTTGATTCATTAATGTCCTCTCTGGCCTTGTTATCTTTTGTTGAATTTATTTATTAACAGTGCATGTAATGATAAATGCTCTAATTATCCCACTTCCTTTATGAGGATAATTATATTGATTACATTCCCACGTTTAACATTGTGTCTCTGTGGTCAAAATAACAATAATGAGTGACAAATATGGACAACTCATGATACTGGCAAATCAAAGTAGGGAACATCTGAAAATGTATTGTTAAGAAATATTAAGTACAAGAATCACATAACAATCATAATTATGATGACTGCTTCACGTAATTAGAAGTATATTTAGAAATTAAATCTGAATTAGAAGAATATTTGGAAATTAAATCAGATCAAAAAGGAATGTAAGCTAGCTAGAAATAAATCTCATACCGCTAAAGTAAATTACTTACTACTAAACACACCCCAAAGAATGATAGGGTTTCTGCCAGTAGAAATATAAAAAAAATCCAATCAGAAAAATTTTCCAACCTCCAGAGGAAGAAAACGCAAGATAACTAAGAAACAATCAAGTACCAAATACTAACTAATACGTTTTAATAACAATTTGACTACAGCAAATGATGGCATAATGCTCGAAATGAGCACCTTTTATGATTATGTTAGGAACATAGACTCATTCGATGAAAATAATGACGAGAAGAATGAAGAACCATGAAATAAAGAAAACTACGTGGAAGTGAATGAAACTCTCTTTTCTCCACGTATTAAGAAATTTGAAGTCTAACATGTTGCCTGGTAAGGATTCCATCTTGAATGAATACTTGAAATGTTCAGAATTTTTTTCTACTTTTGTAAGATTGTGTTAAAACATAATTTTGAAAGCAGGTGTTGTTCCAGAAAACTGGATTACAGGGTTGTTTAAAACAAAATAAGGGAAATAAATCAAATCTTACCAATTACAGAACAATTACTCCACTGAGAGGCTTGGAAAGCTATTTACCGTTGTTCTTAAAAATATAATTTCCTTTTTACTGAAGAAAACAATTTACTATCTGAGGCCCATGCAAGTTTTCAAAAATGGATACTCCACATCCGTTAATATTTTTCTCTTGTATTCCTTAAAAGATCTTTTAAACATGACAAAAGACATAAACCATTGTTTTGCACCTTTGTGGATTTTTATCGGGCTTTCAATACGGTATGGAGAGATGGGTTGTGGAGAAAATTGACTAACACAGGTATAAATGGGAAAATAATCAAGGTGATAATGAATATGCATATGGATGTAAAGTCTTGTATATTTCAGAATGGAAGGAAATCGGGGCTATTTACCTGTAGTCAAGGAGTTGAACAAACTCAGAGCCTTTCTCCTGTTTAATTTGCCCTGTATCTAAATGGCACTGAAAATCACTTTTTGAGCTCGAATTGTATTGCCATTACAGTTAATTTACTGGATGGAGTGTTATGTATATTTAATGTGATGGTTTGTTATTTTTTTAACATTCCATTACATGCTATTGTAATGTAACTGTGTTTACTGGGTTTCACATTATCCAGAAATTCATTTCAGTTCTGTTTGACCTGATTTTTATTTTTTTTATTTCAATGATAAACAGCTAATAATGAAAACATTGTATCCACTTTCTGACCTTGTTTCAGATTCATTGACAGTTTTGGCAAACAACTTTTTACATTTAAAAAAATTGATAGAGTAAGAATCATTAAGTCAAAATCCAGGTCATACTTTGAATATATGATATGCAACATTGGTTTATTGTGACAAACTTCTGATTTTTCTAGAAGACTGACCTTCATTCGGGAATCTTTCTTGCGCATTAAAATTAGTGTATGACTGTTTTCTTTATAGAAGATTGGCAGACGCGCTCCAAACAATTGACATGCTAAGTTATATTGTGACCAGTCTGAGTTGAAATTTTATTTTATTGAATTTCAAGCGATTCTTTTCCCTGAAAATACATAAGTGCTCCTACAGAATTCCTCGATTAAGACATTTATTGAAATTTATATGTAATTTAAAACTGGAATATTTCTTGTGATTTAACAAGAAACTGTTGACTCATCTACACTTTGATGGTTACAACAGACGTCATCGCCTACCATAGCGTAGAATATCCATATATAGTCTGACAAGCCTTATGTAGAAAAAGGGTCACGGCAAGAATCTCGCGTTATCTGTCATGGTGGACACGGTGAGGTTAGCATAACTATGCCAATATATTTTACCGTGTAAGGGCTTAATAAGTTCAAAATAAGCCAAATTTCTTTGACAAAATGATTATACTTATTTAGTAGATTTCTAGACTCTGTGTTTTTTATTTAAGTGAGGATCTTTTTTTGCTCCATTACATGATATGGGATTAGTTCGTAGCCTCAACCACAACAAAATAAGTTTAGGTTACGACATCGTAGCTAACCAGTAACCTGACCCCCCCCCCATCAACCTGACCTGATTTTTTAAATTTTATTTACCAGAATATTGGGCTGTATCTGATGTCATAAGACGCAGAATTTAAATACCTTGCCAACGGTACCAGGGTGGTCATGGTAGCATTTATAGTTTTTACAAAAATTAAAAACCTGACTTTTCTGACAAAAAGGCTGTTTCATCTATACTGATAAATATGGGTTTACGATGGGAACTGAATTAGTACCGTGATTCCTGCAGGATTCATCAAGGATGAAAGTTGACATCTAGGTGACGATACATGACGAGATACTTTGTGGCAATAGTTGTTACCATAAACCCTATCTTTACTGCAATAGAACGATATCGTTTGTAAAAAATTACGAAAATCAAATGCTAGATATCCTTTTAACTATACACCTAGAGTTACCTACTACATATTGTTTACTTTTGTTTTTTTTATCAGGGTTAGCGCGAACGCAGACCCCACACTAATAAATTACGTCCCCGAGTCACCCACATTTGGGGTGATCGCAGGGGTCAGCCCGACCGAAGTGCAATGGAAAGGCCTCACCCTGGGAGAACCGCCTGGCTGATCACGGTATCTCCTGAACCAGGTAAGTATGATTTACTATGTCAGATGCGCTACTATATAGTCCACAAAGTTAGTCAATGTTGGCTGTGTTATCTTCGTCTACACTAACTTGTATTATTAACTAAAGTATCAAAATATACTTAACAATAGTAATTGCTAATAAACAATGTATAATTACAAATATTTGTTTAAATAACCGTTATATTTGTTAACAGTACCAGCTAAGCTCCAAATACTAGGCAGTTAAAGAAAACAATATCAAACTGATCTCGAAAAGTACAAATAAGTCTCATGTTGCTATTTATAGTATCATACGGCTTAGTTCCCCGATAACGTCGCTTACATTGTTAGTACGCATACAAATAGGCCAAAACTCGTTCATTGCAGTTAACGCCGTTAACAAAATATTTGTCGGTATGATATATTATTCTGTAAAAAGTCGTGTACAATAAAACTGCTTGGTTGCAGAAGAAACAGACTGCACCTTACATTGATGTACAGGAGTGCATGCAATAAAGCAAAACTAATCCAAAGCTGCCTATATGTCCCTTTCCAATTTCAGCAACAATTTTATTTCTTGTTAATTGTATAGCGACTTTTCTTCTAATTGTGCTATTTTAATAATTATACTATTTTACTCTATAACGTCAGGCTAGTACAGCATTCAACTGTTGAGAGAGAGAGAGAGAGAGAGAGAGAGAGAGAGAGAGAGAGAGAGAGAGAGAGAGAGAGAGAGAGAGAGAGAGAGAGAGAGAGAGAGAGAGAGAGAGATGCCATTCAGCACTAGGCAGATTATAATTCCTACAACTACTGATGCACCAGCCTCAAATACGAGGTACCCAAAGGGGACGCAGAGGCAGGATCTCAGGAATTAAGTGCAAGGCTGAGACGAAAAAATAATAACAAAGTACAATTTTACTAAATAGTCCAAACTACTCATGTGGAAAAGCCTGCTTGTACAGGCACACAAAGGAGAAGCATGAATGGGAAATTAGATATAACCCAAAATATAAAACAATAAAATACATAGGACCTTTTTCTCTTTTTATATATGTAGATAATTCATACAACTACCGATTTACAAGCCTGCAATACCAGGCACACAAAAGGGATGCAGAAGTAGGAAATAGGGAACTATGTAAAACTTATTAGCATCTACCCAATCCATGTAAAGAAGTCTGCATGTCCAGACACCCAAAGGGGAAGCATGTTTTAGGAAACTGGTTATATATCAAAGAACTCAAAGCAATGAAAAATACATCATAAAAATAATATAAATAATAACAATTATCTTTGCAAAAAGCCTGTCAAACCAGGCACCCAAAGGAAAAGCAAAGGTAATTCACAAAAAAATATATTAAATCTAGACCAATGTGACAAGCCTGCAAGTAAAGGTACCCAAAGGGGACACATAGGCAGTTTTAATTATGTCGAAAGGCACAGAAAGTAACAAACAAAAGTAAAGGGGCCCTCAGGACACCCAAAATGATTGAAAGTAATTTGGGATATGAAAGCCACAAAAATCAGTGGCACTCAAAGGAGAATACCCACGCTACTATGCTTTACTCAAACCCTGTTTGAAGTACATAATGCCATTAATTTAGATGGAAGAGGCAAAAATTAATAAACAAAATGAACACTCTCTTTACATATTTTTATACTCTGTCTTCCAAGTAAACATAACGGAGCTCTGCTGGGGTCTAGAAAGAACACGAGGAGACGGGACAAGGCCGAACGTCGAAGGATGCATCATGGAACCTACATCGGAGACTCCACTTCTGGAAAAACACAGGAACCCCAAACAGATCTGACCGAGACGCTAAGAGGTCTCAGCTAAAACCAAATAGAGAAAACAAATTTAAAAAATCCCCACTGACAAGATGGCCCGAAATACCATTCGCTCAAATCCTATCCACCCCCACCCCCCGAAGAGGCGCCAAGGTGCCCATGAAATAAAACTTAAAGAAACACATACAACAACAGTACAGCTACCAAAACAACACAACATGTACAAAAGAGCACAAAAACTTAGAACACGACGGTAACTTTTAAGAAAACTCAAGAAATATAATATAGTGCCGTCCTACAGAAAAATCTACAAAACAACAAGCACACCACGAACAGCACCACACAGGACAAGGGAGACTTTGGCAAAGTCGCTCAAATTAAAGATAAATAAAAAAGGGAGTAGAAACCGACTAAAGAGCAAATAGCTCATGAAGGCGTGAGTTCAATCCAAAGTTTAGTTAGAAAGGCTCGAACCTAGGTCTACAACAGCCAGTGAAGTAGTTCAGTGGACGGACTGGACTTACACCATGGGACAACTCAATAAATAAAAGATTTGAAAAACAAAGCAAAGATTACCCCTGAATGAAATTAAACACAAACCAAAAACAAAACAAAGAGGGAAGGGTACAGAAAAACAAAAAAGAGGGAAGGGGAAAACTTTAGATAAAAGACAGAGTGTCACTTTCTGACCTTACCAGCTTGTGCTGGGACTTGAGGGATAGTGTCAACAGCCATCTCACCTTTATCTGTGTGGGTTTGAGTCTCGGGCTCGGCCAATGCTGGTATGTGAGACAACTTTCCAATAGCTTTTGATTTGTCAGTAGTTCTTACAGGGGTTTTCCAGTGCTTCCTCACCCAGTTATACTAGCCGATATCTATGGTGTGCCGAAAAATGGTGTTAAACCACACAGCAGCAGCAGCAATAACAACAACAACAACAACAACAACTGAACTCAAAACACGATAAATTACACGTGACACAGATTTATTATTCGCTAATTATCAAATTATTTACTAATTTACTACCGAGTAATTGACAATTTTTTTTATCCAGTATTTGATTAATCTATCATTTTGAATTGCTGACTGTATAAAGACGCTTGTTTGATCTGGACTAATGAAAAAGGCTTAGTGCATTGTTTCGTTGATCATTTATCAATAAAAGTTTATCATTAGAATAATAATGATTTTTATAGTCGTCAAAATAAATCCACGATAACGGCTAATATCTTACAATGTTCGTTGTTTGAGAAGGCTCCTCGCAACTTGATCCCTAAAATCTGTTTTTGTTTAATAAGTCTTAATCCTAATTACTTATTCAAAGGTTAATGCACCAAATACCGTCATAATTACTTATTCTAAGGTATATGCCCTAATTACTTATTCTTAGGTATATGCCCTAATTACTTATTCTTAGGTATATGCCCTAATTACTTATTCTTAGGTACATGCACTAATCACAGTCTTAGTCCTAATTACTTATTTTAAGGTAAATGCACTAATCAGTCTTAGTCCTAATTACTTGTTCTAAGGTAAATGCACTAATCAGTCTTAGTCCTAATTACTTATTCTAAGGTACATGTACAAATCAGTCTTAGTCCTAATGACTTTTTCTAACGTAAATGAACTAATTACTTATTCTAAGGTACATGCACTAATCACAGTCTTAGTCCTAATTACTTGTTTTAAGGTAAATGCACTAATCAATCTTAGTCCTAATTATTTATTCTAAGGTACATGTACCAATCACAGTCTTATTCCTAATTACTTATTCTAACGTAAATTTTTACATTTCAGAAGCTGGTAATTGCACTTTCAGAAGCTGGTATTGTCTAGTCTGGCAAAATTCATTTTCCCTTTTTTAATAGCTGCCAAAGAATGTGTACTTTAGACAAAATCAGGTTGATTTTTGGTGCATAATAGAGCAGTCATTTTAGTTAGAAGTGTGCTAAGATCATTTAAAATATCCAAAAATACAATATCCAAAGAAATGTCAGCCACATTACACGAAAGTAGCATAGAGGTATGTCAACATTCTCTCCATTGTGCATGTTTTAAATAAAAACTACTTTACCTTACATACATCACTCTCTCAAAAGTACATAATAACTGGTGAGCGCCACCTAGCGAGCTGTTGTAACAATAAATAACACCGAGGGGATATTTGCCTTCATTTATACGTTCGATGTTTATACCAGGGTAACACCCTTTTTTTTTTGTTAATTACTTCATCACCTAACACTCTCGTCCTTTATTCTTTTTTCCATCAAATTCCTTTCTTATATAATATCCTTATTTTATATTTTATTATAAATATCCTGACATACGAAAGAAAACTTACCAATAGACTTATATTTTGACAACACGACTCTGCTTAAGACATTATTCTTAAATATATTCTGTTTCTACCAGTCCTCGTAGAAGAGTCCCATTAAGTCCGTAGAAAATTATGACAAGATTCTCAAATCTGAAATTTCTTAACGACGTGCTTTCTAAAATATCGATTAAACGATTTATAACGACCAACGTAAAAGTTAAATAATTCTGGTATGTGCATTTCGCCATCTTTGTAATCATTTGTCTAAAAAAAAAAAAAAAACGCATGGTCAAAATGCATGACAATGAAAGATCCCAAATGAAGCTTAATCTTTTCAAGTTTGATGGAACAGAATGTGAACTTTAGTATACAAAAGTATCTTCGGTGAACTGTAAGTGAACCTTATTTACAACAAGATAGCTTTCGTGGAACTGGATGTGATCTTTAGATATATCAGTATATCATTGGTGGAACTGGGCTATGATTTTATGTAAATCAATGTATCCTTGTCGAAAATATGGTGTAATTTTAGGTACACACCGTATATTCGGTAGAACTCGTGTGTGAATTTTAGGTATATCAACGTATATTCCGCAGAATTCGTGTGTAAATTTAGTAACATCAAAGTATATTCGGTAAAACTCGTGTGTGAATTTTAGGTATATGTATATTAGGTAGAACTCGTGTGTGAATTTTTTTATGTACATCAAAATATCCTTGGTGGAAGTGTGGTATGAACGTTAAGTATAACGGGGTATCTTTTTGATTTCCACAAAAATACCAACAGTTAGCAAAACACAATAACTTTGATGTTTAAACAACAATAATTTACAATTTCACAAATCAGCGATCTCTTATTTTATCAGTTTCTTAAAGTGCGTGATAATAACACATGTAAACCATGTGACTGTAATCATTTATGTGTCTGCTTAACGAGTCAATAAATACTGTCATTCAAAACTGCATGATTACCGCGATTATACTTCTTTGCACATTTCCGGACGGTTTTACATCATTGAACAATAATGCACAAGACCACATTAATTGTATTTACCGAATAAAACCAATTTGAAATACAAATATGGTCTAAATCGATATCAATAAATACACGGCACCTTATATGTTATTAAAACATCAATACTTAATGAAAGAATTGGCAGGAAATGTTTTTTGAAAGAGGTGTCTGCAAAAAATCTCTGAGAGTAAGATGGCATGTTTAAAACTCAAACGTTACTTTATCCAATTTATTTCTGCTCATTTATTCGTTTTGTGTCGAATGGCCAATAGCTTAACTCATCTATGCTGGGTACGCACAAAAATGGTTTTGAAAAATCCGCACATAAAACATTTTCTAAGGTAGATGGATGTACTACAAATACGTGTGACATTTAAGACAGTTTAGCTTGTGTTTAAATTCGATTTAGGCAATATCTGCTAAATCAATTCTCGTACAAAAAAATTGATATTTGGACATTCATGAAACAGCAAATGGTGGAATAAAATAGGCACACCTTTTATAAATTACGTAATCATTCGAACCCCAAAATACGCAAACTTTCATATTCACTGCCAGTTCCCGAAATGGACAAAAACTTCTAAATCCGCAAGCGCGGTCAACCTGAATCAAGACTGCAATCCTTTCAACCTTTTGGGTCTCATCGAATTGCACCAAAGCAGGATGGGGACATGATATGGTCATGTTTTCAACTAGTCATGTACACCTATTTTAAAACACTCACAAACACACACACACACACTCACACACACACACACACACACACACACACACATCTATAGAGACATTTAATTCATATAAGTTAATCATCTTCACTTCCTTCCGTTGTAGATTACGCGGTATGATAATTAATTGTAATAAATCCATCGAGTACAATAAATAAACACTAGTATATATAAAAAAGGAAATATGTAGGCAAACTATGCAGCTTGGCCTAAGCCATAGAAGCAACAGAAATAATTTCGTGCATATGTAAAAGGTACAGATACGCATAGAACGACCAACATAGCAAAGTTCTTCTATACTATAAAACAAAAATTTAGACTCAAAATGTTTATATTATATCCATTATTAAAGTTTGCACGATCTGCGGAAGTTACAAATCTCTATTTGTACAAGACACTGCCTTACAAATTGTGATGCACACAGCACAAATAACGATGTTTTATTTGCATCACACCATCTGGTAACATTTAACCTTAAAGGTAATTGTAATTGAAGCTCATCTTCTGAGTTAAAAAAATAACATCTGTGGTCAGTGTCAGGATATCCAAGAAAGAGTTTTTGAAACTCGACATATTTGCAACAAAAATATAATGCATAAGTCTGTATAAACATTCCCTAAAATAATACACATATCGAGTTGTCAGAAAGTCATTTATAAATATTGCATACAGCAAAGCTGACAAAAAGCCCCCTTGTCTCACTCATTGGCCAACAGGAAACCAGTCTGAAAAATGCCCATTAACAAGGACATTGCGCTGTATATATCTATCCCTATTTAAAAATATCAAAAGGGATTTATCCATATTTCCCAAAGTGAATAATTCAAAAAGAAACCTTTATTGCCACACGGTAGCCATATAAAGCTGTTAATCCTGATTACGTTATATTGTACCATTTGCAGATGGACAGCCTAAACCATGTTGCTGTGAACTAGGGACATGAAAATTAATACAGCCAAATTATCAGATGTTCATGAAAAAGTTTCTCAAGCGTTTTGTAGTTAACATGCAGTAAAATATCATGCTTGTCTCTTTCGATGGAGTTCTTTGATTTTCTGTTACTTTTTCTTACAACGGTATTCCTATTACTAACCGGATTTTTTTTTGTTTGCAATCTACGGGTAAATAAGAATGAATAATCATCTGATTAAATTAAGTTTTAAGCCACTCTTTGAGGTAATCACTTTTGGAAATTCGATCAGGGCGAGATGCATTGAAATTATTTAATGTTTCTGACTTCCTTTTTTCACTTATACTAAAAATTCAATATGGCGTGCACCATCATGCAGAACGTGACTTTACTCACGCTCTATAAATACATGGCTAAAGTTAAGCGTGTGAATGTCCTCCTAATGTCTGTCAAAACTATTTGCAATCGAAGCGTCATCACGCACACAACCCCGTGAATCAATATTTAATGACAAAATCGTATACTTGTACCTCTTTGAATGTTCATAATTTTCCAAAACTGCTCTAATCGACATTCGTGCGCTTTTTTTGAATTTCTACATAAGGTTTTCCTATAATACATTTCCATAGCTAGTGGGTTTTTTTTCCTTTTCAGGTTTCTAAAGTCTGTCTTCTTAGCTTTAAATTCTCTGTAAAATTTGTATTTGCTAATCATATTTCTTCGTTCGTTAATTGAAATATACAATGCTTGTCTTTGAAGCCTATGTGTTTCTTTAAGTTGATCGAATTAATATGGACTTCGGTAGCGTGATGTCGCTCAGCTGCTAAAGAGCAGTACTATCACACACCAAAATCTATCAATATTGTTTGAAATAGCAGTGAAATATTTTCAGAGAGTGGTCAGTTCATTTTGAGCGTTTTGCTGCATTTCAGTTTAATCATTTTTCAAGGTATCGACATCTGTCTCCAATCTATTTGAGTTCTTGTCTCTCCCACATGCACAATGGGAGGGAAGCGGGTGGGGGAAGGCAGATATAACGTGCGCTTCGTTCTCTAAAACATTTTCACCTCTCCGTATGCCACCTGTACAACCGAGAGTACAAAATGACCAGTCATCGTTTTCGCTGGCATGAATGTATAACGGGAATCAGTGCATATTGATAAATAACTAGCACTCACTAGATTATTATATCTTAAAAACTCGTAAAATATCATGTCCTTGTAATTTCTGAATGTACCTGGTTCCGCTACCTATAGAAAATCCGAGTAAGATACACGTATCCAAGCTGTTCGTACCGATCATACAGATCTGAAATCATCTCAGTTTGCGTCCTGTAAAAGACTATGCTTACAATAGGCTGGACATATATACACAAAAGTAAATACATTTTGCAAATCTGGAAATATAAATTCTGTACCAACAATTCTGTCACTATTAAAGTCATCTAGTTAGCGTATGTCATGAGAGATGTATTGCATAAGAGTGCAATACCTCCTTCGGGACATGTTAGCATCGTGCCATAGAGGCTGTCCGATATTATTTGTGCAATGTACAGTGAGACGTGGCATACTGAAGAAACTGTTCGGAGTTGTGAAGTATACATAACCGTGTGCACGTCATCAACGTCCTGATTCCCCAGACTTTGACAACACTTTACGATATGTTTGCATTAGGTGTGGAAAATATGTGTACCAATTCAATAATAGTTTGGAATAAAATGAAAACGCACTGAGAAGACGCTGTTGCCAGCGTATTATATAAACTGATAGAGAATTAAAGACCCGACTAATAAGAAAAAATAAAGAAAACAACAACAGTAAATTGACCCACAGCAACAATTCTGTATATACCTGATTAAGTTTCTTATCCATGTTGATATTGCGAGGCACAAAGTGTCACAAACATATAAGACAAAATGTGAACTTAAAAATTAAGTATACTTTTCCTAAAGTACGCTATTAAAGTACGCTCAAACACACACCCTTTTCAGTAAGGATCAATTTAGTCATGTACTTTTTTATATGTTTATACTCTGACTGATTGAACATTTTCAGGCTGTTATGACAACTGGTATGATGCACAAAAATAAAATGACCATTAATTTATTTCTTTTGTACCAGGAAGATATCAATACGGCATTAAATCACGTCCTCTTTCCAATGAAGATATAAATTTGGTATTAAACAAGTGTTTATTACTAGAATTTTTTAGTCAACAATGTGTTTAGAAGATGATGTTGATCAACATTTTATTATGTAGAATTATTGCCAATTCTCCTTAAGTAATGAGATCATAACATTCTTAATAGCTTCATTTTGGAGAAAAAAAATGCCTAGTCATGTCAAGTTTGCTAATGGCACATCTATAAAGTCATATAAAAACTATAATATTACTAAGACGTTGTGTTTGACGTCTAAAACTTGCCGCGGGCTAGTGTCAATCTCTTATGCAAGGTTACCGGGACCCACCAGAGACCGGAAACTTGACTTGTAGTTATCACACCTGGGTGTTAAAGATTTATTCTAAGATAAGAGGGATGCCCGCGTGGTGAGTGGGGCGTGTTCTCATCCGTCAGACCGCGAGAGGGACATTGACCGCTAAGTTTGATTTGATCGGTCCACAGCGACATCCATCGGAACTGACATAAAGGGAGTGATTACAATTTAGATCCAAATGATAACTTTCATAGCTCGCAATATGTAATAATGTGGCTGTGTGGGTAGTTACCCTGTCGTTTAGTGTATTGTGAACTGGGTGAGTAGTTTCCGTAAAGTAGTGTGTATTATGAACTGCGTTAATAGTTATTACACCATTGTGTGTATTGTGAACCGGGTGGGTTGTTGCTGTATCGTTCTGCGTATTGTAAACTTAGTGGCTACTTATTGTATCATTGTGTGTATTGTGAACTATGTGGGTATTTACCGTATCGTTCGGTTTCTTGTTAAATGGGAAGGTAGTTCCGTATCGTTGTGTGTATTGTGAACTTGGTGGGTAGTTACTATATTGTATGTACTGTTGTTTGTATTGTGAACTGGGTGGATATTTACTGTATTGTTGCGTGTGTTGTGAACTGTGATTACACATTCTTACCTGATCTTCAGCATGGTCAAGCATGATAAGTAAAAATAAAACAAGAATCGTCCAGAAACAAACAAAATCCTCGATATTGACAAGAGAGTAGATTTTGTTCCGCTTTTTATATTACAAAGACATTTGTTATTCATCGATGTTTACATATTTGGTCCTTGTTTTTTATTTTTTTTTAATAAACAAAATAAGAAAAAGAAAAACATATCACTAATCTTTGCAGCACACATAAAATAATATTATAACTATTATTCACGTAGATGCGAACACAAACTGCTAATGCAAATTTATAAATTAATTTTTTCTTAGTGTTCACCCACTGAATAGCCATCTTGGTACACACCCGTTTAATAGCCATCTCGGACGTTACAAAAATTAATATTACTGTGACAAAACACTAGCAAGCAAACAAAAACACCCACAGCACCATAAACAAGACGGAGTTTCGCAACAATTCAGCCTGAAAAAAAAAATGGTCTTCGTCTGGTAACATTAGCCAACACAACAAAAGATAAAAGAGCAGTCATAGACAAAACAAAAACTTTTACGTCTTGACATAGAAAAGCAAACATACTATCCCCTTCCAAAACAAATAGTAAAAGGTGAATAAAAATCGAAGGGAAAATAACAATTCTGCATAAATAAAGTCTTACCCTTTCTTAGTCTTCTTTCTCTTCAGGTAAAGTTCCGTCTGTTGTCTGGTTGGCCCCAGGACAGGAACTCTGTATCTGTCTGTCTCTTCGCATCTCGGTTGGATCTGCGGGTTCGTGTTGCTGTGGTTGATCACTACACTGGACACCGAGGTTGTGCTAAAAACAGGAAGAGTCTTGGACCGCTCTTGTCTCGCGACTGCTCCTAGTAATTCAAAATCCATTGTTTTGTGCCTCATCAGTCTCATGTCCCTCCCTGTTCCCAGAGTCACTGAAATTCTTCCTGGTGGTGAGAAAACATGCCATGGTGGATGCATTCTTTGTGCAGGCCACGCGTATAATACATTTTGATTGTCGATTTTTGTTGGCATTTTGACACTTTCGATTACCAATCCAACACTAAGAAGAGGATCCTCAAATTTCTACCGAATCATAACTACAAATACAAGCCGATTCTGTTCATGTATAAGCTATTTTTTAATGTAAATAAAACTGGAACTCTTTCTCCTTTTGTGAAGTATATTGCAGATCTCTATCATGTGTCGTTGTTTGGCTTGTCAATAAATATTGGCTGAATTCCACATATTCAACCACAGGAATAATTGTTCCATCTACAACAATGTGTATTTCTCACAGAACTGACCAAAAAAATGGCATTTGTTCTCCCATGTACATTAAAAGGATCCAACAAATGTTCTGGTAACAAAAAAGAATATCATAAGTCAAATAAGACTGTTTTTTAAAATCCGGCAGAATAAACAGTGTCAAATGTACATAGAGATGGATTAAATTATGTGGCCTCAAACGAGCATCAATGTTGATATAAAAACGTCGAGTATTCTTTTGTGTCTTTTTCAAATACTTCAACTTGAATAGTGACCGTATATAACAGTTAACGCCCACAGTAAAACTTCCATCATAAACCAAAGTGCATCTACCGTTTTAGCTGCTTTTTAAGCACAGGCAACACTGCACAATTTAAGATACGGATCTTCTGCCTCGTACACAGAAACACTTCAGTGATAAACCATAGTGCGTCTACGGTTTCAGGTTTTATCTATACACACACACATGACTGTACTATTTTAGACTCTTAGAACTTCTGTCACAAGAAAAGCCAACGATCAGGACCTGCATGTCCTCTGTTTTTGTCATTTCCATAAAGTAGGGCCACTCTACTGGAGCATCATGCAATGGCATATTAGTGGCTATGTTGATTACGGCTGGGTGAGCCTCATGTATGGGTACATACGGTACGGCGTGTTTTATATGGTGGGAACTGAAACAGACCTCCGGGTGTTAACTTGGTGTGCTGCTATTAGTATTCTTCTATTATCAGGTATACATTAATGATACACAATCAATGCAGATCGTTCCGTCTCAAGAATTATAAAAAGAGCAGATAAAATAAAACCAATTGCTGAAAATTTGTGAATAGAACAGCGTTGAATAAGTTTCAGTATGCTATTGATAGTTTCAAAGGAGAGATCATAAGTCGAATCAGACATAATCGTATCAAACTATAGCGACTAGCCGGCATAAACATGGACGTGAATAAAATTTAATAAAACATTTTACTATGTAAACTTCTTTGTTCTACTCTTTCTCTGATGTTAATCAGGTAAGTGTAACTATTATGTAAAACAATTTTTAAAAAATATAATTGATATATTATTTAAAAGATTTAAAAGAAAACTCCTTAGTGTACTTTGAAGCTGTTAAACTTAGACAACATAATGATTTTTGTTTGTTCACAGTCAATTAATCACGGTCATTTCAGCAGACATTATTTTATAGCAGAGCGTGACAAATGATCTATCGATTGGTC
This sequence comes from Potamilus streckersoni, assembly GCA_016746295.1. Taxonomy (NCBI): domain Eukaryota; kingdom Metazoa; phylum Mollusca; class Bivalvia; order Unionida; family Unionidae; genus Potamilus; species Potamilus streckersoni. The sequence continues at coordinate 487,593 of JAEAOA010001386.1, read as the reverse complement.
TGCATGTCATTCGATCTATCGATCGGTCTGCGTGTCATTCGATCTATCGATCGGTCTGTGTCTCATTCGATCTATCGATCGGTCTGCGTGTCATTCGATCTATCGATCGGTCTGTGTGTCATTCTATCTATCGAACGGTCTGTGTCATTCGATCTATCGATCGGTCTGTGTGTCATTCGATCTATCGAACGGTCTGTGTGTCATTCGATCTACCGATCGGTCTGTGTGTCAATCGATCTATCGATCGGTCTGTGTGTCATTCGATCTATCGATCGGTCTGTGTGTCATTCGATCTATCGATCGGTCTGTGTGTCATTCGATCTATCGATCGGTCTGCGTGTCATTCGATCTATCGATCGGTCTGTGTGTCATTCTATCTATCGAACGGTCTGTGTCATTCGATCTATCGATCGGTCTGTGTGTCAATCGATCTATCGATCGGTCTGTGTGTCATTCGATCTATCGAACGGTCTGTGTGTCATTCGATCTATCGATCGGTCTGTGTGTCATTCGATCTATCGAACGGTCTGTGTGTCATTCGATCTACCGATCGGTCTGTGTGTCATTCGATCTATCGAACGGTCTGTGTGTCATTCGATCTACCGATCGGTCTGTGTGTCAATCGATCTATCGATCGGTCTGTGTGTCAATCGATCTATCGATCGGTCTGTGTGTCTTTCGATCTATCGATCGGTCTGTGTGTCATTCGATCTACCGATCGGTCTGTGTGTCATTCGATAGTAGTACATTTGCTTAATTTTGGACCATACTAGAATTTAATATCACTGGTCAAGGTGAAATTATGTACGACTGGTCAAGGTGAAATTCAATACGACTGGTCAAGGTGAAATTCAATACGACTGGACCAGAATAAATTTTAATGTGACTAAACAAGAGTGCAATGTAATGTCACTGGACCAGACTGAAATTTAATACGACTTGACTAGACTCAAAGTTAACACGACTGGACCAGAGTTTAGAAAAGACCACCATATGGAAGACTTTTTGTCAAAGATGTGGGCGATTGGGGGCAACAAAACATTGTTTAATGCAATATGACAATGAATACAAAACATGCAGACGGCGATAGACTTCGCGGGTATATATAAGTTAAACTACAAAACAATTTAAGAGGGCAACCGTTATAATTATACTGAGGCAAGCAATCATCCATTCGTTTACAAATTAGAAAACTTGCAGAGTATGTCGAAAGCATGTTTATGAACAAGTTTTTTTTTTCTCTCGTTATGGCAATCATATTATGATATGCACATAATTTAAATGATCTTGAAGACCAAAAGATTGAATGGTAAAAATTATGTTGCATGAAATGGAAAGTATATTCTGAATTGCTGAACAGCTGAGAGCCTTTGAGACATCATGCTATTAAAATAAGCTGGCAAGCGCAGTACCTATACAGAAATAGCGAGGAGAATGACAACGTTTGATTTTTGAAAGCCAATTAGGTTTTTTTAATGTGTGACTTGTGGGGGAAAAAAATCTGTGCAATAGAACATGACATTGTTTAAACATGTATGACATATCAAAACGGTGTTGATAAGGAAGCCAGTTGGAAAATAATGTCTATCTAAAAACATCACGAGGTCACATTAAAAAAACGATATTGATTCGAATTATATATAAAAACATTTTAAAACAAAAAGAATTTTTAGCACAATAATCTGGTCTATACGATTAAGGTCAAATTCAAAGGCAATCAAAATCATTCAAATATTGATGCAATCAGCTGGACGTCGAAATTGTTCTCACATTTCATGCAAGGGCGTAGCAGCTATGTTTTTAAAGCCATGTTCAATTTGTATGCATCCCTCAAACCTTCTTTCAAACAGGAATTGCTGTAAATTTAAGCAAAATCACTTGCTACCGATATGATATGAAACCATATGGATGAATTTTGCAGAAAGTTCATTTAAATGTAAGTAATAATTGAAATTAGAATAAGAAATTAATGGCACACTCAATATCTGAGATGCAATTAGGCCAGAGTCAATGTGCTTTATAAGGTGCAATTGGTTGAGAAATGTTACAAACGAAGCAGATAAAAACAGAAAGAAGATAAAGAAAGAAAAAAAACGAACTACAAAATACCAGAAATGTAAAGGGTGCATAACGTTAACGAGAATTACTTGTATTACAGCCAAGGAAACTGAGAGTTAACACAGCGAATGTATTTAAAAAGATAACCAAATAAGAACCGTTGCACAGCATAGTGTGAATTTCGTTATTGCTTTTGCTTAATAAAATTTTCCCTGGGTTACTTATATTGGTTTAAAATCTTGACTTCTATTTCCAGTTGCAACAGTTGAATGGAAAATTCCTTTACCTTAAACATTCAAATCAATCAACATCAGTGACTTAAATAATTTAAACTGATCTACAACAATTTTTAAATTTCACCAAATCGTGGAAAAATATAAATGCCTAATCGAGCAGGACTCAGAAAAACATTTAACTATAATCCAAGGCTTCGTGGAGCAACTGTTTGAACTGAATTTGACGTAATGCAAACAATCTTATTTGGGTTCAATAAAACCTGCAATAACAAGTATTTCCTTAAAATTTAAAAGGTGATGACTATATATTAAATAAGTAGCTACAGGTACTGATTTAATGTTTCCCATGTACAAACGCTTTATTTCTGATGGATAACAAATCTTATAGATGATAAAAAATCTAACTAGACTAAATTTCAGTTGTAGTCGTTTTGAAATATCTATTTGGACTTTGCACGAAAGTAAAACTCACTTATTAAAGATTTTTAAGGAAAATACACATGCGTTGATGGCTTTCACAACAGTAATAATAACAGCAACAAACAAATTCAAATTGTTGCAAACATCTTGGTTATTTTGGATGAAATGAAGTGTAAGTTCTAGCAACTCTTTAGGAGCGGAAAAGAAAATAGCTTTTAATGCATTTATAATTATTACCAATGCTATATGCTCGATATACTGCGACAAAACAACTTTATTCGTTTTGGTGCAATACATCCTATCATTGAAATGATCTGGTTAAATTCCTAGCCATTTTCAGTATCTCACAGCATACCATTAACACGACATGTGTAGTAACCAATTCCCTCCCGCTTCTATCCAACACCTGTAATGACCTAACACACTGTTATCTACTATCCAAACTTTTACATGACTGTCGCGGAATAAGGCAAGAAAATAATTTGGTAATGCATTAGAACAATGTAGGTAATTGGTTTATTAGAAGCATGCATCATTACCTAGGGCAGTTCATATTTTTTTTTTGTTGATTTTTTTGTGAATGGGCAATACATGAATCACGTGAATCTCGCTCTGGGCGAGATAACACATAAAACACGATGTGAACGGGTACTTTACACCTGGTCGTGTAGATTTTCTCTGTCTTTATCGGAGACATACTGTCTTATGAAACACAGCGATCGCTTGGATCTTATCAAGGAGTGTCAATACATTTACAACTTTCTACGGCCATATGGGCAAGATAAGCATTGCCGCGTTGATAATGCTGATTATTAAAATATGTTCAATATTTTAAATACGAGTGATAATGTTAGGAATGTAATTAATATTATAAATTTATACCTGTTTAAGTGATTACAATAAATAATGGCATCTATTTTGAAACAGTAAGTATGTTTCTGGAGTTAACAATGCACTATACAAGTTAACCAGCAATCAGCACCAAATTTACCAAAATAGATATTTGTTTCTGCAAAAAAAAAATTAAAACGCAATGTATATTAACGATATTTACTGTGGATTCTAGGAGGTTCGGATCGAACACTTCGGTCAATGGTGAATCCAGGACTATCCGAATGTGAACGACACTGCTCAGTACATTATTTATCAAGACGTAAAAATCGGAGAACAATTACTGCATTTTCTCCAGTATGTCACAAACTGAACGAAGTGTCGAGTTGTTTTGAAAATTGAACTATTCTTGATTACGATTGGCTTTAGCTGGAAATTGGCAGGCACAATTTGGATAAACTAGCAGGGTTGGAACTACAGAGGGATGCGAACTCATGTCTTCCCTTATGTTATATGGTTACAGGTTGGACTCCCCGTCCCTTGATTCATGGACGTTTACTCCTAATTTTCTTTGCAACGAATCCTGTGATTTTAACCAACAGAAAACTAGGAGTTTCCGTCAACTCTGGGGTGGGGTGGGGTGGGGTGTCTAACCTGTAACAAGTGTTGTATTGGTACAGGTTAGACCTCCAGCTCTCGATTCATTGATGGAAACTTTTAATTTTCTTTGTGGCGAGCTCCTGTGTGTTACATGACTGGAATTGTTGAATAGAAATTCCGGATTCTAGAGATGGCCAATGAAGGGGTGGGTGGGTGAATTCTGAACCCTGGATAAGGGCAGTATGTTTATAAGGAAATATGGTTGTGTGAACCAATCTTATTTTCCTTTGTATCATATGTCTGTGAACCATGCTTAATTTTCAATTTATCGTATGGTTGTGAACCATGCTTAATTTTCACTGTATCGTATGGTTGTGTGAACCATGCTTAATTTTCACTGTATTGTTTGGTTGTGTGAGCCATGCTTAATTTTCACTGTATAGTAGTGTGAACCATGCTTAATTTTCACTGTCGTATGGTTGTGTGAGCCATGCTTAATTTTCACTATCGTATGGTAGTGTGAACCATGCTTAATTTTCACTGTATCGTATGGTAGTGTGAACCATGCTTAATTTTCACTGTATCGTATGGTAGTGTGAACCATGCTTAATTTTCACTGTATCGTATGGTAGTGTGAACCATGCTTAATTTTCACTGTATCGTATAGTAGTGTTAACCATGCTTAACTTTCACTGCATCGTATGGTAGTATGTACCATACCTAATTTTTACTGCATTGTATGGTAGTGTAAACCATGCTTAATCTTATTGTGTGAACCAGACTTATTTTCTTTGTATCATATGGTTGTGAACCATATTTAATTTTCACGGTATCATTTGATTCTGTTAACCGTACTCGTTCTTATTCCTTTTCATTATGTATTGTGGATGTATGAACCACATATTTTTTTCTTTAATCCGTTTGCTCTTATAACGTGTTCGGTAGTCTTATATTATACATAGTAGGTTGGTTTTGAGTCTACTTACGTATGTATTGTCGTAAATATTTTTTCCATTGCATAAACGTCCATTCACTCACATTGTGATGTGTTATCGCTCAATCCAAAAAACCATTCGGTGTTACAATTAACACCATTAACATGTCGTGTGTACTGACCTACGGCCAAGGTGTAGGTAAATAGGTAAGTAGGTAGAGAGCTAGATAATCAGATAGATCGATAGATGATATTTCTTATACCACCGATCCAGTAGGAGGCGTCAATTTGTACATATTGCACTGATGTTATAAATAGCAATAATCAACGGAACCCATTTCATAATAACACTAACATTACTGAGACCAAAAGTAATACTAATTACGAAATAGTGCAAGACTTTTAACGGACTTGATCAGTCTTGATAAATGTAAATCTTTTCGACTGGACTAAATGTAGTTCCAAAATTTGAAACCGTCAGAAGAACAAGTCATAAAAAATGTTTAAAACATGGATTAGGTGAAAATGAAACAATTTAGAAAATTGCAATTTTTTTAAAAAAATGTAACAATAACATTTCTAAATTAATACGGAATTTAGCGGAGATGATAAAAAGCCACTCCCTTTTAAAATATAAAACCAATTGTAAAATAATTTATACAAATTTCTTAAAATTAAAAAACAGACCAGTTAATAAATTCAAATATTTTTACAATAAAATATAAATTCAACCGAATACTCAATGTCCGGACGAAAATAAACAAAATGCTATTTTATGTGTACAAATAAATGTAAAAAATAAAATGTAAAAAACAATTCCGTTTTGAATGACTCGCATCCCTCACTTTCTAGCCAACTAAAAGGGTGGAGAGACCAACACCCAGACTATCACACACTCACAATCCAACATGTAATTTTGGCATTAAATGTTTGTTTGATTATCTTAATCTTAAGCATATTAAAAGAACAAAGCAAGACAAAGAGACACTTGCTGTTTTTTGGGTGTACTCTCATGAAGACGGAATCGAAACGAATTTTGAATTTCATGACAAAATACAGTAATTTTATTTTTGTACTGTCCTTTTATGTTGGATTTTGTTGCTGGCATGGGTTCTTTTTCTGTTTGTTCATCTTCTTTTATATTTCTTTTGCTGGAGCAGAGTTTTTCAGCTTCGTCTGAAATCTTTTTTTTTCTCATTTCTTTTTCCAGGACACTATTTTCACCAAACCATTTGTGCTTTACGTTGATAACGTGTATCTTTCTCGTCTAGTAGAAGTTTTATTTGACGCTGTTGACATTCTGAAGATCAGTGTCCATTTTCATGACAGATATATAAGTATCTTGACTTTGTATCTAGAGAAGTAAAATGCATGACGTGTACCTTCAAATGATTATATGCTCATAGGTTGAGGGGTGCTCTATATATAGCGAGAAAAATGTAAATTAATAAAATTTTATTAATTTGCTGTCATGCAAAGATCACATATTTCCAAACGCCAAAAACTCTCCGGGAAGTGTTGTCAGCAATTCACGCTAGCAATCTTCAAGAAGACATGATTGAATCGTGTCCAGCAGTACCATCTGCCTCCACTGGCCAAAGAAAGTCAAATTCGACCTAGAAAGTATGCCGTTCGGTAGCTCGTGAGGATTACATTCTTGCTACCTCAAAAGTGATTTCTAGAAATTTTAGAACGTCTTACAGTTACAAACTATTAAATTTAAATAATTCAAGCATCATTGGTTTTCGTGGTACTATTAACAAATTCTCTACAGATCATTGATTGGTAAAGGAAAGCTAAACACACACGACACAGCATCCAAAATTCAAAGGAATCTAGTTTTGTGGAATCAGTTATTTTTCCAAGAACTTGATAATCTCCTAAGTTTTGAACAGTTTCAAGACTTCTCTTAAATGTTTGAAACACAGATAACTAAAGTAGTCGCATGGCAGGCATTATTACATTGTCCTCGCAGTTGGTCAGTGTCTGACCGTTTGAATATTTTCAAAGTACTTACTATCGATCATTAAAACGTCTACAGCCGTATCGGATGCAACTGTTATCCGCGTTCTACAGCCGTATCGGATGCAACTGTTATCCGCGTTCCACTTGGATCTGTAATTGTAAATGCTCAGCTCAGCTTGTAGTTCCTGAATGTTTCATCTAAATATACATTTTCAACAAATCGTATTATTTACAGCATTTAGATTCCAATGGCTAAAACATCTTTGTCGTATAGGAAGGAACAGTTTGCTTTGTAAACAGTAAATCTGAATATAATGAAAGTAATTTGTAAAAAAAAATTTCTAATCACTTGTAATAGAAGTTTTGTTAATGGTAAAACTCTATTTAATCTAAACCATAAACGGAATATTTTGGAAACGCAGCTAGTGGTATAGAGGGGAAGTTAAAGAAAACATAAAAATAATGGAGATGAGAAAAATCTATTCCACATTTATTGATATGTGAATATCGTGATTTCAGTACGTAAGAAAATTCTGAAAAACTAGTTAATTTTCAATAATGCAGTTTAACATTATGACAACCAATTTTTGGTATGGGGTTTATATGAACGTAGAAAGCTAAAATTTAACAGTATAGGTACGAAAAATTAATGTTAAAGCTAAGCTTATCCAATTATTTACTAGCGTAAGCACACACACTGTACCTACAACACTCAGCTTGGAGTGACAATCACCCAGTTATCTACTATCTAAAAACAGTACAACACGCTGTCTAGGGTGACCATTAGCCAGAGATACACTGAGTTATGTATTCTAACATGTTGTTTGGAACTAATATTACTGAATTAATTGCTATCCATCATTCAGTTAAATGACATCTAACAGACATTTTACCATCAACACAATATTAGGTGTGACCAACACACTCCAGGACACGGTTATCTACTATCCAACACTCGTACTATATCATCAAGAAGCCACTAGAGAGACTATTAGGTGTTAGAGCGACCAACATCCTGTTATTTACTATCCAACATCCTCACATTTGCAAACCAACATAAAGGATCAAGAATGTACGTACAATCTATACCTAAAACGATAAATATATTATCACCGTGAGTGTAGTTTGGAGACTGTCCCTGAAAAGCAAATAGTCTGCTTTTCAGGAAGATCTTTGTGGTGTATTGTCTCGAAAGCAGCTACACAAGGTAAGACTTTGTATCAAGATCAACAACTGTGAATTATGACTTGGCAGCTGTATTATCTCCTTCTCAGTCAATGAAATGTACCGTGAGCAACAGCAACAACGGTAGTTTCAACAGCATCAGTCACCACTCTTCTAATCACAGTAGCAGATCCCTTATGGAACAGCTAGTAAATCCTCCTACGAATCCCAAACGTCATCGCCAGAGTTGATTATTTATGCCAGGGTATTATTTTTATGCTCCGCATCTCGTCGTTACAATGTCAGCTATTTTAAATGATCAGTTTCGCAAATCACTGGATAAACTCTCAGAATGATACTGGTTGAATGACATTTCATTTATCATCCTCTTAAAATGCTCAAAATGGATTTCTCTGACGTCAAAACAGATTTTCTCCCGATTGGTCTGCATTTCTGGGTGGAAACACGAACATAGCACCACAGTCAAAAGACTAAAGATGATGTTTGTGCACTCTGATGCGATTGTGAATCGCGCGTGGGAAACACGCTCGCCTAAAATGATTCTCTAGTGAATTGGAATAAATGTCTTGTGTACCGGGGAGTAATCCACAACAAAGACATGGTTTAGTTTAGGAGATATGTTGAAATCAACTTTTCGTAAGTTAGCAACCGTCTTAAAACGGACTGAATACTTAAATATATGCAGTTTTAATGCAAGGAAAAGAATTGCTCCAAAACATACTTATCGACCACAAAGTACTAAAAAATACCTTGATTAGTGCAGGAAAAGACCTGGATCCTATGGAATTTAAAATCCATGGATAAAGTAAATATTTTGACACTTCCTTGTACCTCAAAACGGACAATACCAAACCAGGCACCTATTCCAGAGTATGCGTTCATTTTTTAGCGAACAGAATGTGTATTTCAATAACAGACTAGTAAGCCGCAACATGGATACTTGCCCTAGCCGAGCGCAGCTGGATAATATATTGACATACGGAAAAGAAACTAGGAACACATGTTTCCGTTGTATTTAACTTCACACACTGGACACGTGCACGACTGTACCTCAAGACAATGATAGTATTTTGGCTTAGTACACATAACAAGACTGTTATGGTTATGGACTGACTTTATTCAATGCTTCTTAATAAATGGATCATCATATTATCTTATGGTTGAAAAGAAATCAAGAGTTAAAGTTCACTCCATTCTCCCCTCCTTAGTCAGCTGTTTAGAAGCATACTCATCCCTGGTGCCGAACTCCTGTGTAGTATTTTGGCCGTTACAATATTTTCATGTTCAATATTTTTTTAGTATTTTGTGTATGAAATAGAAGAAACTTGTCTCGATCAAAGTTGAAATTCATTTACCGGAACTTATTAAGCAGAACACGCTGATTTAGAAAAATGGTGTAGTCTTTTTTTAATTACAAAAGCCATATTTAAACATGCTCTAACGCAGTCTCTATATCGATTTTATACCAATTTTTTTTTTTTTTTTTTTTTTTTTTTTACGTCCGCGTACCAATTCTAAGTTCGCGTTAGTTTGAGTCCAGACTCTGCTAACGTGGGTAAGTGAGAAAGCCTGCCAGTAGCTTCTCGTGGGTCGGTGGTTCTTCCCGGGGGTTTTCCAGGGTTCTTCCTCCACCATTAATACTGGCTGCCATGTATAGCCTATCTTGTGCTGAAAAATGGCGTTAAACCCTACAACAACAACAACAACAACCAATTCGAAGGGATGTATTGCTTTATGTTCTTTCTTAGACCAATCCCCAAGTTAACATTACAAATCACGAAATAAAAATCTCTAACATGTGTGTTAACGCTGTTTATTAGTATTTATAAAAATTCTGTTAGTATTATCAAGCATTCTCCTCTAGATCCCAGAGCTATCACTTCCATTATGTTAGGGCAAGACGGGAGGCGACAATGCTTCACAAGGTGCGGATTATAAATACTATCTCAAGCAAAATAGCCCCAAATATAATTGAACGATACTAGATCAGAAGAGCACGAAACGGTACTCCAAGCACGAAACAGTACAACAAGCGATCGGGAAGTCTACACCTGCTTTGTTATTACCTATTTATAATAAAAAATACAACTTTGGAGCAAATTACTTGAAATTGAATACTGGAGAAAATTAACAGCTAATGATATTAATTCTAAAAGATACTAAATAAGTCAGCAAGTTGAATTTACCTAGTTTCACAAAAAAAAAATAATGGATGCGAGTTTTTGTGGGGCTGTATTAATAATTTGTCTCGGGACTAATGTAATGTGCATCCTCGATGTAGGATTTATTAAGAAAACACCTACGACAAAGTTTGTTTCCACCGTAGGGATTGTGGATAAAAATGAATACAGTTATTCGTTTCATGAAATGTATACAATAGAAATGATAAATAGATTGTACCATCTTTTCCCAATTACATAGCAGTCAAATGTGAATTGACACTAAGCTGTTAGTGGTATAGTTAGTTGTATATTCGTTGCCTTGTAACATGGCAATGAAAACGAATAGTATCTAAGGATACAACAACGATACACAGAAATCCAGCCACTCATTTAAACATGATAAAACCCTATCAGTCATACCGCAGTAATGCGTCGCATTCCCAAGGCTGTTTAACATGATAAAACCCTATCAGTCATACCGCAGTAATGCGTCGCATTTCCAAGGCTGTTTAACAATCTTTGACTGTAAGACAAAAAATTGCAGAGGACAGCAAGAAGTAAAAGTTATACAGAGAAGAAAGAATATTGATGATGTTTATTCTGTTCAGCTGCTAATATATACGAGTTCGCCTTTTGGTACACGTCTCTGGAACGATTTTGCATCTGGTACACGTTATCTCTGTAATGACTGTGACTCCGACACAAGTTGCTACATATTCAGTGCATGTGCTTCCACGCGTCTACGATGATGACAGAATAGCATTCGGTACATATGTTTTCATGCATTGACATATGACATGTTTTCATGCATTGACATATGACATGTTTTCATGCATTGACATATGACATGTTTTCATGCATTGACATATGACATGTTTTCATGCATTGACATATGACATGTTTTCATGCATTGACATATGACATGTTTTCATGCATTGACATATGACATGTTTTCATGCATTGACATATGACATGTTTTCATGCATTGACATATGACATGTTTTCATGCATTGACATATGACATGTTTTCATGCATTGACATATGACATGTTTTCATGCATTGACATATGACATGTTTTCATGCATTGACATATGACATGTTTTCATGCATTGACATATGACATGTTTTCATGCATTGACATATGACATGTTTTCATGCATTGACATATGACATGTTTTCATGCATTGACATATGACAATAACTTTCAGTGCCTGTGAGTGCTTCCACGCGTCTATATGATATGATGACAGAATGGCATTCGGACACATGAGCGTCCAAGCATCTATGATTTGATGACATAATAGAATTTGGATACATGTGCTTCCAAGCATCTATGATTTGATGACAGAATATAATTTGGTCCAAGCATCTATGATTTGATGACAGAATAGCATTTGGTCCAAGCATCTATGATTTGATGACAGAATATAATTTGGTCCAAGCATCTATGATTTGATGACAGAATAGCATTTGGTCCAAGCATCTATGATTTGATAACAGAATATAATTTGGTCCAAGCATCTACAATATGATGACTGAATATAATTTGGTCCAAGCATCTATGATGTGATGACAGAACAACATTTGGTCCAGGCATCTATGGTATGATGACAGAATAGCATTTGGTCCAGGCATCTATGGTATGAGGACAGAACAACATTTGGTCCAGGCATCTATGGTATGATGACAGAATAGCATTTGGTCCAAGCATCTATGATGTGATGACTGAATAGCATTTGGTCCAAGCATCTATGATGTGATGACAGAACAACATTTGGTCCAAGAATCTATGGAATGATGGCAGAATAGCATTTGGTCCAGGCATCTATGGTATGATGACAGAACAACATTTGGTCCAGGCATCTATGGTATGATGACAGAACAGCATTTGGTCCAAGCATCTATGATGTGATGACTGAATAGCATTTGGTCCAAGCATCTATGATGTGATGGCAGATTAGCATTTGGTCCAAGCATCTATGATGTGATGGGAGATTAGCATTTGGTCCAAGCATCTACAATATGGTTACAGAATATCATTTGGTCCAAGCATCTATGATGTGATGACAGAATAGCATTTGGTCCAAGCATCTACAATATGGTGACAGAATAACATTTGGTCCAAGCATCTACGATATGGTGACAGAATAGCATTTGGTCTAAGCATCTACAGTATGATGACAGAATAGCATTTGGTCTAAGCATCTACAGTATGATGACAGAATAGCATTTGGTCTAAGCATCTACAGTATGATGACAGAATAGCATTTGGTCTAAGCATCTACAGTATGATGACAGAATAGCGGTTGGAAGCATGTGCTTCAATCATCTACAATATGGTGACTGAATAGCATTTGGTCTAAGCATCTACAGTATGATGACTGAATAGCATTAACTCCAAGCATCTATGATATATGACAGAATAGCATTCAGTCCAAGCATCTACAATATAATGACAGAATATTTTGTTGTGCTGCATGTGCTTCAAAGCATCTACAATATGATTATGGAATGCATTCAGTACAGTGACAGAATCTTTATCATAAACTAAAGAATCAAGTTGTTCTGATACTAAGGATTTCTAAAGATGTTAAATTCTGTACCTACTACTTTTTAAAGTAGTAAAGTTGTATTAGACAATAAAGAGACAATAATGGGACAATTAAGAACTCTAAACCTGCTTGATGTGCGGTTTATATCTCCTATCATAAATGCAATGATTGAACTAATTAATGCTACAAAAATAACCCAAGCAAAAGAAACTAAAACGAAACAACACAAGACAAAATGAAAACTCAGCAAATGAATCATATTCAAGTGGGAAAGAAACATCATATCCAGCTGTTTTCAAATGCATTCAAACAACACTATCAATGTCAAAAGATAAAGTTGGTGCTGCTGTTCTAGCTATCTCCACAAATTAGCTGTATTTATTAATTATGATGTAACTAATCAGCCACTTGTTGTTTCTCTACTGTTAACAAAACCTTTAACAAAATTGTTTTAGACAAAACAGTTTATATAATCATACCTATAGCAACAATTTTAATTCTCAGTTTTTTCAGCCTTTCACATAGCAGGTATTGTAACAACCAGTTTTTTTTTTAACCTTACATGTTACAGCTGTTGTAACAACCTGTTCTTTCGACCTATCTTGTGAAGGTCTTTTATTTTCCAACTTTCTCATTAATACTTTCTGTTTTCTCTTTGAAAACTCCAACAACCATGTTAGATATGCAGCTATATGAATGTGTTCTGTGCTTTCAATGCTTTCCAACTGTTCGCCTAGTGTAGAATTTTTCTTTCTGTACATTTTGCTGATGTCTGATGTTTACTCTTCAATACACTTTAAATACGTTTCAACATTTAATCTAATAGATTTAATTTTGAATTGACAATTTTGTAAGCCCTTTATTCTTTATTTGCTTGTGTGGAGACAAAGCTTTAATTAGCCTTTATCTAGTTCAAGATATTTACATGAGTTTCATTAGCCTTTATCTTATTGAAGACTTTGATGTGAGTTCAATTAACCTTTATCTAATTCAAGATATTGACACAAATTTAATTTTTATCTTATTCAGTATCTTTGTGTTAATTCACATTTATGTTATTCAAGATATTTATGTGAGTTTTTATTAACCTTTATCATATTCAAGATCTTGACGTGAGTTTAATTAGCTTTTATCTTATTTAATATATTTACACGAGTTTAATTAGCATTTATCTTATTACAAATCTTCAAGTGAGTTTAATCAGTGTTTAACTTATTCAAGATATTAATGGGAGTTTAATTAGCCTTTATCTTATCAAAGATATTGGCGTGAGTTTAATTAGCCTTTCTCATTTACGATATTTACATGAGTTTCATTAGCCTTAATCTTATTCAAGATCTTTCAGACAGTTGAATTAGGCTTATGTTATTCAAGATCTTGACATGAATTTAGTCTTTATTTTATTTGAGATATTTATGTGAGTTTAATCAGCCTTTATCTTATTCAAGATATTGACATGAGTTTAATTAACCTAACCTCAAAACTAGCTGATTTGGACGATGGATGATTTGACCCAGGTTTATTCTGTCCAAATTATGAATGATTTGTCCTCCAGATATCTGGCGCATTCAATTAACCCTTATCTTATTCAAAATATTTTATATCTGTTGTATTTTCCACAGATGTGATTTGAAATCTGTTAAACACACACACACACACACACACACATATATATATATATATATATATATATATATATATATGCATATATATATGTATATATATATATATATATATATATGTGTGTGTGTGTGTGTGTATGTGTGTGTGTGTGTGTGTTTAACAGATTTCAAATCACATCTGATTGGATAGTTTGCCATCAATGCTATTTAAGGATATATTATTTGTGCTAACAAATAAAATAGACAATTGTTCATAAATTAATAATCAGAAGACCTTACTAGATTACCAGTAAAGCCTTTCTTATGGAACACCACAGCTATCTTAAGATGACAACTTTTATTATATGATGTGCAAACTTTTTTATATGCCGTGCTTTCATACTTATATGATGTACAATCTTCTTTATATGCGGTACTTTCGTACTTATATGATGTGCAAACTTCTATATATGCGGTGCTTTTGTCCTTATATGATGTGCAAACTTTATATGCGGTACTTTCCTCCTTATATGATGTACAAACTTCTTTATATGCAGTGCTTTTATCCTTATATGTGCAAACTTCTTTATATGCGGTGCTTTCGTACTTATATGATGTGCAAACTTCTTTATATGCGGTCCTTTGTTCCTTATATGTTGTGCAAATTTCTTTATATGTGGTGCTTTTGTCCATATATTATTGTATAATATCGTTAAGGTGATTTCATGTAGTCAAAAATTTTGTCGTGCTTTATTGATAAAACTGCAGACTCCTGTGATTCCATGTAGGAAAGGTCTTTTATTTGATATAATTTTTATAATAGTTTGAACTGGTTCCAACTGTTCAAAGATGGATCATATCCTTTCTCTTTTACTTCTTCAGCTGTTTTGTTTTAAACTTATTTTCAAAATTCTAAACCTTATATCCCATTGTCATATTGAAATAACTTCTCTTCATAAAACATGCCTCAGTATATCTTCCACCTTTAATCTTCCATTATGTAATCAAGATTCAGCTAAATTGCATGTATCATTTTAAATAATCGTCTAGCCCTTTAAAAAATTATTTTGTACTTCAAAACTATATTTCAACAATTTTAAATTTTGGTGATTCAAAAGTATCAGCTAAGTTACCAAAATCATTGATCCACACTGTTGATTTGCTTTTTTTCATGCTTGGTTCAACTGGAGTAAAGTCTATTTCTCTATAATAGCATCAAATAATTAGTTTGGTTTTCATGTCTGAGACAGCATTAAAGTATTAGTTTTATCTTCCATGTCTGTTGAAATGTTGTGATGAGAACATTAAAACATTTGTTTTGGCTTTCATGTCTTGTTCTGTGATTGAGAGGACCTCAAATAATTAGTTAAAATGTGTTAAGACAGCATTAGAACATTAGTTTTGGCTTCCATGTCTGTTGAGATAATGTAATTAGACAAAAATTAAACATTGAATTTGGTTTTCATGTCTATAGATCTGTGATTGAGGCTAAAGCATTATTTTTTTTTTAAAAATGGATATTATTCATTTTGATCTTATCATCCTAAACATTTGCAAATACACATCTTTGTGAAACACTGCAGTGCATGTTTATTGATTATTCACAACTAGCTTTGTTCAGTTCTAACCCATTTATTTTTTTTTGTAACATAACTAGCTTTGAGTAGTTTTATCCCATCCATTTGTAAGTTATTTTGTAACAAAGCTAACTTTTAGTACAGCCTTATCCTATCTGTATGTTATTTTGTAACACAACTAGCTTTGAGTATAGCCTTATCCCAGTTGTATGTTATTTAAAAACAAATAGCTTTGAGCAGTTTTATCCCATCCAATTGTATGTTATTTTGTAGCAAAGCTAATTTTTAGTACAGCCTTATCCTATCTGTATGTTATTTTGTAACACAACTAGCTTTTAGTATAGCCTTATCCCAGTTGTATGTTATTTAAAAACAAATAGCTTTGAGCAGTTTTATCCCATCCAATTGTATGTTATTTTGTAGCAAAGCTAATTTTTAGTACAGCCTTATCCTATCTGTATGTTATTTTGTAACACAACTAGCATTGAGTACAGCCTTATCCAAGTTATATGTTATTTTAAAAAAAATAGCTTTGAGTAGTTTTATCCCATCCATTTGTAAGTTATTTTGTAGCAAAGCTAATTTTTAGTACAGCCTTATCCTATCTGTATGTTATTTTGTAACACAACTAGCTTTGACTACAGTCTTATCCCAGTTGTATGTTATTTAAAAAAATAGCTTTGAGCAGTTTTATCCCATCCAATTGTATGTTATTTTGTAACACAACTAGCTTTGAGTACAGCCTTATCCCAGTTGTATGTTATTTAAAAACAAATAGCTTTGAGCAGTTTTATCCCATCCAATTGTATGTTATTTTGTAGCAAAGCTAATTTTTAGTACAGCCTTATCCTATCTGTATGTTATTTTGTAACACAACTAGCTATGAGTACAGTCTTATCCCAGTTGTATGTTATTTAAAAAAAATAGCTTTGAGTAGTTTTATCCCATCCATTTGTAAGTTATTTTGTAGCAAAGCTAATTTTTAGTACAGCCTTATCCTATCTGTATGTTATTTTGTAACACAACTAGCTTTGAGTACAGTCTTATCCCAGTTGTATGTTATTTAAAAAAATAGCTTTGAGCAGTTTTATCCCATCCAATTGTATGTTATTTTGTAACACAACTAGCTTTGAGTACAGCCTTATCCCAGTTGTATGTTATTTAAAAACAAATAGCTTTGAGCAGTTTTATCCCATCCAATTGTATGTTATTTTGTAGCAAAGCTAATTTTTAGTACAGCCTTATCCTATCTGTATGTTATTTTGTAACACAACTAGCTATGAGTACAGTCTTATCCCAGTTGTATGTTATTTAAAAAAAATAGCTTTGAGTAGTTTTATCCCATCCATTTGTAAGTTATTTTGTAGCAAAGCTAATTTTTAGTACAGCCTTATCCTATCTGTATGTTATTTTGTAACACAATTAGCTTTGAGTACAGCCTTATCCCAGTTGTATGTTATTTAAAAAAAATAGCTTTGAGCAGTTTTATCCAATCCAATTGTATGTTATTTTGTAAAACAACTAGCTTTGAGTACAGTTTATCCCATCCAATTGTAAGTTATAACACATCTAGCTTTGAGTAGTTTTATCGCATTCACTTGCAAACAAATGCACAATATCTCATGAAGCCAACATGGTTGCTTTTGTGTTAAAGTAATGTTTCCATCATCTCTCTAAAAGCTGCTCAACTTATCAGTCAAATTTTATAATTATTTGTTAAATGAAAAATATATCCAATTATTTTCTATCTGGTCCCTTACTTTCAGTTTTGCTGTACTTGTATCCTGTTCAGTTTTGTTGTACTTGTATCCTGTTCAGTGTTGCTGTACTTGTATCCTGTTCAGTGTTGCTGTACTTGTATCCTGTTCAGTGTTGTATTTGTATCCTGTTCAGTGTTGTTGTACTTGTATCCTGTTCAGTTTTGTTGCAATTGTATCCTGTTCAGTGTTGCTGTACTTGTATCCTGTTCAGTGTTGTTGTACTTGTATCCTGTTCAGTGTTGCTGTACTTGTATCCTGTTCAGTGTTGTTGTACTTGTATCCTGTTCAGTGTTGCTGTACTTGTATCCTGTTCAGTGTTGTTGTACTTGTATCCTGTTCAGTGTTGTTGTACTTGTATCCTGTTCAGTGTTGTTGTACTTGTATCCTGTTCAGTGTTGCTGTACTTGTATCCTGTTCAGTGTTTCTGTACTTGTATCCTGTTCAGTGTTGTTGTACTTGTATCCTGTTCAGTGTTGCTGTACTTGTATCCTGTTCAGTGTTGTTGTACTTGCATTCTGTTCAGTGTTGCAGTACTTGTATCCTGTTCAGTGTTGTTGTACTTGTATCCTGTTCAGTTTTGTTGTACTTGTATCCTGTTCAGTGTTGTTGTACTTGTATCCTGTTCAGTGTTGTTGTACTTGTATTCTGTTCAATGCTAAGCTGCTGTGCTTGACTAATCAAACTGAGAATTTGCTGGAAATAGAATTTCTCACTGTGATCTTTCTTACTTATTGGGCATGAGCAAATCCCAGAAAAAAATATCTACTTTTTAAAAATTGTGTCTCATGAGCTAGGTCTATACCTACTTTTTGTAATTTGTGTTTCTTAGAAGTGTTATTTATTATTTTATCATTATTTACTGAAGTATTATTTACATTGTAATGTTTTATACACCATAAAAGTAATCTCCATGCAAAGGGTAACTATTCCTGATTTCTGATGTATTGTAAATGTTTTTGTTGTTGTTGTTGTTGTTGTACGTTTAATACCATTTTATAGCACAAGAGAGGTTATACATGGCAGCCAGTATAAATGGTGCAGGAAAACCCTAGAAAGAACCACAGACTCTTGAGAAGCTACTGGCAAGCTTTCTTACAGACCCACATTGGCTGAACCCGAGATGCGAACCAACACAGGTGAGATTGCAATGATCCATAACAGTCAATGCTTTAAACTAATCGAGGGGCCTCCAAATCAGTTTGTAATCATTATTGATAAATGAGTTTGATAAATCTTTTTGTAGCAGAAATATTATTTCATATCCATGTATTATTACCAGCCATGATTTAAGTAATGCAATGTTATATTAATGCCATATCTTTTTTGTTGCATTCAAAATTACTGTTTATGAATAACAAGTGTTCAAACCTTGCTTTGCAGAGGCATTGTGTACCATTAAATGCCAATTGTTATTTTGCCCTATTTTTATTAGGCAAGTCTATTAATACCACTAATACACTAGGGATAGTAGCTTTCCATGGGTTATGAACCACTATACAACAACATATACAATACAACAATGTAACTGCCAGAAAAAACTTGTAGAACCTCACATAAAATCCCCAAAGATCTGTTAATTTAAAAGCAAACCATTACTTACCTTAAACAAGGAAGACTTGAATGAAACTTGGAGTTTTTTTATCTGACACAACAATGTAGTTTATTAAGTTATGATTGATCATTATTGTGTCATCACTGTAATCTGTAAAATCAGATGGATCATTATTATCTGTCATCACTAGTTTAGATGTACATGACACTCAATTGAAAAATTAGATGGCACATTTATTGTCATCGTTGGTACAGATGTACACAAAACTTTTGAAAGATCAGATGGCTTCACAGAATTGTATAAAACCCTTTGTTATTTATTAAATACATACTATGGTTTCATTTTTTTGTGTACAACGATACTCAAGGGCGATTTTTGTATATTGTACAATATTTCAAAACAGTAAGTTTGGTTCATCCTGTGCTGCACGTGCAAAGTGCTTTTGATGGGAAAAACATATTCATTATGCACATAGAGCCCTACATCGTCTGTGTATAAATATCTCACCATATGTCAAAATCATTACACTACTGAAATGTCTTGTCAGTGAGCTGTCTAATTAAGGACTTGCTGACCTTAGATCTTCATCTGCAGAGGTATACAAGTTATTTCTTATGTACATGTTATAACTATTGTGCAAACATGTTTTTGTTTATTTTCTATGTAACACCGGCTTGCATAGTATAATGCAAATATTTTCTATTCTTGTATATGACTTAACAGGAGATCTATATTAGCAATAAAGTTGCATTTTATTAAGAAATGTTTAGTACCATAAGTCTCTTGTACACACTGAACCTCTTTATTGCTTTTGTAATGATGTGCCGGTAATGTATTTTGTATAGCTTACAGTATATAATGTCATTGCGTTTTATTGCATATGCCAGTGTCATTCTAAGTACAGTGTTAGATTTATTTTCTGCTGATCAGGGTTAATGGGGTACCAGCTGTAGAGCTGACCACAGAAGTTGACCATAGCAGCTGTAAAGCTGACAATAGCAACCATGAGGCTGAATAGTATTGTGCTGGTGAGTAGCAGGTAATCCAACGTTACTGAGATTGGTGGGCACTGATTGACCAGTGTGACTGGTAGCCAAGTATTCTAGTGACAGTGTTTTGTGTAATTCCATACATGTGTTCTTTTAGCCATGAGCTAATTTTGGGGGTTTGTTATACCCAGTGTTTTGGGACTGCTAAGATATACTGTACAATACCTGTCCCATTTTTATATCATTTTACTATTTGAGTAAAACACATCATTCTTTTCGTTGTGTGAAATTAATGTGAATCATTAACCATTGTCCTTGTACTAAATAAGGTCATTTACTTGTATTCACATTTAAGTTACACTATTAGTTTCATGTGGATTGTGTTAATTTGTTTAATATTTGGATCTTAATAAGTACATATTAATCATTTTCATCAGTCATTCATCAATAAACACTGTATCTGTATCACCATCAAAAGTATTCTGTTATAAATCCAAAATCCAACCTGGTTATCTTGTTACAGATTGATCATTTATTATCTATCATTGTTGGTACAGATATACATCAAACTTATTTGAAACATCAGATGGATCATTTATTTGATAAAAATGACTCGGAAGCCCATATACTAACAATATAATAAGTTTAAATCTTGAAATTAGTCACATGCACATACACAACATATACACATATATATATATATATATATATATATATATATATATATATATATATATATATATATATATATATATTTTTTTTTTTTCTTCTAACTATTAAGTATATGTAATTTTATGTACATCCTATGTGATTTTACTTGTAGTTGTAATGGAAAAATCTCTTCCAATCTCAAAATCAAGGGACTGTGTGATAAAAATCCAGAAACAGTGATAACTGAATGCATCAGTTTTGCTAATAAAATACCTATTTTACATTTTTTCATCTTATCAAATTTTTTTTTTCTTTGACCAATGAAAGGTAAACTACATTTTAAATGAAAATTTCAGGAAATTATGTATATATTTATTACTTTTAAATTTTGTAACCTTGATAAGTAAAAGATGTTTGTTTTAATAAGACAAACATCAGAGACTGATCATAAGCAAAACCTTGGAGTCTCTTTAATGTTTAAGTGATATAACCTAATGTCATGCATGAGTAAAATGGGGAGGTGTATTAAAAGTACAACATCATATCTGATCTAAATATTTTTACAATGGGTTTTTGGATAACATAATTCAAATGCTGCTGAGTCCGTTTTTAAATTTTAAATTTACAAATGAAAGCCATACTTAATGGCAGAAAAGCAACATTTGCAAGTACTTTAAATAACTGGATGACAGGATGATTTCTGTTAAAAATTTGACCATGTCTGTTATGGGCTGTTCTATTTAAACATACATGGTACGCAGGAAAGGCAGTTGTTTAACAATATATGCTAGGATTCTTATATTTTACAGAGTTGATAAGAAAGTGCTAAATTGCCTTTATGGGTGAGTACTTAACATTAAAAGTGCCTTCCCTGTGTAGCAGGTATGTTTTACTGGAACAGCCCTAGGTTTACTTTGAAGATATTTTAAAAGTTTTATATTTTTAATAACTGGGGCCATATTTGATTCATAACTGCAAATTTTAAAGACCTTTCAAAAAAGTTACTCCTGTCAAATGTTCTCAAATTATGTCAAGTTTTTTCATATGAGGAAATGCTTGGTATCATATGGCCATTGAAAATCAATGGCACAGATCCAAAAACCTTGATACAGGAATGATCTAAGTAAGCCATGTGGCATATTCTGTCCCAGTTATTTTTTTGAAAAACTTTGACAAAAAAGACATATAGGGATGTTCTATTTAAGCATGCATGGTAACCAGCATGAAAAGTTTTTTTAGATAGATTCAAGGCTACTGTAATTACTCAAAGAATTCATATGAAATGACACAAAAATCTGAACTAAATCTATGGGTGACAACTATGCACTGAAAGCGACTTCACTGTCACCCAGGTATGTTTTACTGGAACAGGCACAGCCCTTCCAACAATACATAACAGACAAGATTCGATACTGTAAGATCAGATACAGTTGGTCAAATTGAAACTGATTCTCCATATTCAACTGAGAAACAATTCCATGTGCTGCAGAACATTGTAAACTACTACAGTAAGGCTAATAGGAAATAAGTTATTCAAATTTAGCTGAAGAAGTTTGAAAGAAACCAAATTAAAACTTAAGCATGAAACACTGAAGAAATACCCATCACTGTCGACAAAAATTTTATTAGGGATCCATAAAAAAATCAGAGATCAGAAAATGCATGGAGAATAATGACCAATGCAAAACTGATAAATATATAATAAATTTTTTGAAATGAAATCAACAACTGAAGCTGTTGATATTATGTTTGAGAAGATGAAGTAGGTAGAATAAAGATTCACATAATCTGTAATGTACATAATAATAACTGTTCATAAAAATACACAAACTTGTACTTAAAATAATGGGCCATACAAATACAAATAACTTGTAATGTACATAATAATATATGGCCATAAAAATAACTTGTATTGTGCGTAATAATTGGCCATAAAGATAAAGGAATTGTATATACTTGCTTATAGGTCTATGTGCAAACTGTAAAGATCAAGATGGGCTGTAGCATAATGGGCTAACAGATCTGGGTCTGTGCAGTTTGTTAGAATTAGTAGAACAAACAAAACAGATGCTGCTCTGTAGCACATTATGTGACAGCAGATCAGGGGACTATCTTTTTTGCATGTGGACTTGACTTGTACATAAATACATAATTTATGCAATCAATGATTATAACTAAAAGGTTCCCTTTTACCTTCACACTGGAAATCAATGAAATCTAACTTTGTTAACACTATAAATATTACATATGCATTACATTCCTAACAGATGTGTTAGTGCATACTGACACCTAAGAATATACATGGTCAACAGAGGCACACAATGTTACTCATTTTTGTTGATCATGATCATATATGTGAATGGGGGTAAGTGTCTTGTCAAATAATTAGAATTTCTGAAATTTACAACATAATGGACATAAATGGACTGCATCTATCTCATTTTATACCTAAAGCTGTATATATTGACATTTTTATTCAAATAAGAGATGTTTTCAAAATAGACAAAATTTTCAGTTGTCTTCTGTGTTCAATGAAGATAGATTTTAAAACAATGTGTCTTCTGTGTTTATTCACACTTAATGAAGTTTTCAAAATAAAATGTAAATTTACTCTTTTATATCATTTGGGGTGAGATTAAAAATTTACCAAATCTACATACAATTAATACATTTATACATTGTCAGGCCTAAAAAATAATATTATAGAAAGAACAATCTAATTAATTCAAAACTACTTACAAGAAATGTATAAATAAAGTAATTTATATATATATATATATATATATATATATATATATATATATATATATATATATATATATATATATATATATATATATATTCATTCATTTATTCAAGGTTTACATGTGTATTTCTTCTTAAATAATTGTATGCAATCAACTGGTGGTAACTGAGAAAGACAATGTTGTATATATCATAAATGACTATGATTCTCCTAAATAGATAATAGAATACTGACCTAACAACAGTACTTTTCCCTGACCTATCAAAACATATTTTTTAATAAAGGACAGTTTAAAAAGTAAGCAAATTATAAGGGGGAAAATTATGGACCCTTTGCCTAAAATGGAATGCTTCCAGTATTGTGACACTGTCGTAAAATTGAGTTCATTACATATTATTTATGTTACTCAGATGACTCCAAAATATGAAAGGGGCATAACTACCGTTACTTTAAACAATATCAACAGTTTTTCTGTTAATCAAATTAAATAAACATGGTATCCTTAATAGCATTTACAAATAACTCCAGTTACTTTATGTGAATAATATTCAACCCAAGTGAACCTAATAATACTGACTGAACCAATATAATAGTTGACAATTTCACAAGCAATTTTAGTTAGCATTGAAAGAACAAAACTCATTGTATTCTGTCTCCAAATCTTTAGTTACATCCTGTTGATTTCAGCCATATTAGTAGGCTCTGATAAAATATTCAAAGGTAAAAAGCAAAATATTCAAAGGTAAAGGCAAAATATTCAAAGGTAAAGGCAAAACTAAAATGCAAGCATCTGGCTCATTACAGAACCCATTTACTAAGTTTGATCAGAACTGGACGATAAATACAGTCTCTAACAAGTGTTGCTAATTATATGCGAAGCCAGAGAAAAATCTTAAAGACTGGTCTCCAAAGTCTTAACAATCTCAGTCAATTAGATACAAGATTATCTCATAAATATGTGCAAATCTTTCTCATAAAACTCATCCAATATGTTGAGGATATAAAGCTATTTAACAATTTTGTTAAAAATCTTATTTTGGATTTACTTTGTGGGTTTAATACCATTTTTCTGCATTAACAACAGGCTATACATTGAGGCCAATATGTTTTGAAATTAGAACTCACACAACCATGTTGGCCGAACTAATACTTAAACCCATGTGGATAGACCGAGATGCTGTGATCTGTAAAAGAGTGCTGTAGAGACCAGTTGAACACCTGGTGCCAATAAAAATCTGATAGTAACAGGTTGCTAGTGATGACAAGTTCAGCCAATCAGATACAAAAGCAGCTGAATAATGCATGAATATCTCACTCATAATCATCCAAGATCTTGAAGCTCTAAGTTTATTTACCAACTCTGAGCAAATTCCTATCTTTTATATGGTAAGAAGTCATGCGGAAACACATGATTAATGTTTACATCTAATGCGTAAAATAATAAAAACAATGAACATATTTAGAAAAAAGACTCAAAAGTGGCAACAAGTTTAATCAATCAAATGCAAGATCACCTCATTAGCATATTTTGATGATATAAATGTTCCAAATTTTATTAAAATCAGATCCGAAATAAGGCCTCCAGACTGGAAGCAAGCTCAGCCAGTGGAATGCAAGATTATCTCATTATAAATAGATGTAACCCTTAATAAAATTATTTTCAAACCTTCATGAAATTAACCCATAATTCAAGTTTGATCAAAATCTGAGCAGAAATGACCACCAAAGTGTTAATATGCTCTGCCAATTAGAGGCAACATCACTTAATTATTACATATGGATGTTTCTCATTATTTTACTTGTATGAAATCTGATGAAATCAGCTAACCTGATGCAAGGTTACTCAATTAAAAAGAATGGGGTTTATTCATAACAAAATTGATGAATATTGATCATAAAATGTACGTAATAAATTGGATTATATCAGTACATAAATAGAGCTTTCTGAGCAGTAAGAAGTTCCAACAATCCAATTACAGCTTTTCATTAATACGCATGGATCTCACTCATAATATATATTATTTTCCTATAACATTATGACTACATTAGACTACATACAAAATCAAGATAAGTTCATAAATGCAGGATATATTTTAAATTTGACTAAACTTGCTCAACTGTTCGAGAAACATTGCTATCTGAGTAGTAAAATGTTCAACCAATTAGATGACCTCATTAGGAGTGTTTTTTTTTAATTTGTAATTGATGAAATATTTATAAACTTTTACATTCCAACTCTGACCAAAACAGGGGGGAACATATACCCTCCAGACTGGTAAAAGAACAAGATTCCCTCCATAATATATGCAAATGTTGCTTAAAATTAAAAAATGTTCAAAATTTTCATCTTTTTATTACATATTCCATGTTGGATTAAATTTAAAAAGAAATACCACCTCCAGAGTGGTAACATGATAAACCAATCAGATGTACGATCACCTCATTAATAAGTGTTGCTATTCTTTTACATGCTGAACAAATCAGATGCAAGATCACCTCATTAATAAGTGTTGCTATTCTTTAACATGCTCAACCAATCAGATGCAAGATCACCTCATTAACAAGTGTTGCTATTCTTCATATTTAAATTATTCTGAATTACTGATTATATAAACTTACTCTCCAAATTTGACCAAAATCACATCTGAAATATGGATGATGGACACAGGGCATACCAAAAGCAGCTTTGGTTTTTAGGCTGGGTGAGATATGTATACAAATAAATAATGTTGTGACTGAAAATAACAGAGTAGTCTTGGAAACATTAGAGATATGTATACAAATAAATAAGTGGTGCAATAGAACTGAAAATAACAGAATAGTCTTGGAAACACTAAAGCTCTCCTAATAAAATCTGTCTCTTCGCTTCATCATGTATATAAATACAACAGCTGCCAATATCTTGCTTGAATAGTTACTTGATAAAAGCCCATCATTATTCTTGATGGTCTTCATTCTTAAGTCTTCTTCATTGTTTTGCGAATTAGAGCCATTCTCTGCAGAAAAAAAAAATACATTATTAGAAATCTGATTCAGAAAATAACTGTCTGAATTTGATTCACAAAACGTTTCTGAGAATAAAAGGTACATGCCAAAAGATGTTGAAGATAAAAAATTAATTATGCTTTCATCCACATTTGGCAAATATAAACACAAATTTTAGGGCAAGCTAAACAAATTGAAATCAAATGGATGAGACCTGCCAAAATAAACAGGTTTTCTTCAACAGTTTGAAGTCATTTGTTTCCTAATCTGAGTTCTACCCTCCTTTCCATCCATAAACAATGCACAGCAATAAACAATCACATCCCACTCAAAAGAATGTTTCTGTACTGTTATAGACGACCTGACAGTAACCCTCTGAAATGTAAATGATCCTATATAGTCATTGGTTTTATCGATTTAACATACCCTGTACTACTCCACCCCAAACACAACAATACCACCCCCTGGAGGACTGAATGATATCACAGCACATATCTCTGTCCTGGCCGAGGACTATATGATATCACAGCGCATATCATTGTCTTGCCCGATGAATGAATGATATCATAGTGCATATCACTGTCCTGCCTGAGGACTGAATGATATCAGCGCATATCACTGTCCTGCCTGAGGACTGAATGATATCACAGCACATTTCACTAACCTGCCCTGGAGAACTGAATGATACCACAGCACATATCACTGACCTGCCCTGGAGGACTGAATGATACCACAGCAAAATCACTGTCCTGCCCAAGGACTGAATGATATAACTGTCCTGCCCAAGGACTGAATGATATCACAGCACATTTCACTGTCCTGCCCTGGAGGACTGAATGATACAACAGCGCATATCACTGTCCTGCCCGAGGACTGAATGATATCAGCACATATCATTGTCCTGCCTGAAGACTGAATGATATCACAGCGCATATCACTGTCCTACCCTGGAGGACTGAATGATATCACAGCACATATCACTGTCCTGCCCTGGAGGACTGAATATCACAGCGCATATCACTGTCCTGCTCGAGGACTGAATGATATCACAGCACATTTCACTGTCCTGCCCTGGAGGACTGAATGATATCACAGCGCATATCACTGTCCTGCCCAAGAACTGAATGATATCACAGAGTATATCACTGTCCTGCCCTGGAGGACTGAATGATATCACAGCGCATATCACTGTCCTGCCCTGTTTCATCTATTTCACTCACCCCATCCTATTCTACTCTACCCTAACATACAACCACACCTCCCCATTAGGTAAGAATGATATCACAGTGCAATTCACTGACATAATTGTATTCCTCAATTTGACTCACTCCACTATATTCTACTCTACCCACACACATAACCACAACTCAACATGTAGAATTAATGATATATCACAGTGCATTTCATTGACCTGCACATGTTGATCCATTTTACCCATCCTATCCTATTCAATCCCACATACCATCATACTTCTCACATGAGGTATAAATGACATCACAGTGCATATCACTGAACTGTCAGTATTCAATTCATTACACCCATCCTAACCTAATGTACCTAATAAACGGCCATACACACCTATGAGCTATGAATTATATCACTGAACTGTCAGTGTTCAATTCATTACACCCATCCTAACCTAATGTATCCAATAAACAGCCATGCACCCCTATGAGTTGTGAATGATATCAATGATCTGTTGGTATACATTTATTACACCCATTCTGTCTTACTGTACCTCACAACCACAATTTACCCCTGACTAATGATCTCGCAGTGCATATCACTAATAACCACGAGCTATTAATGATCTCACAGTGCATATCACTGATAACCATGAGCTATTAATGATCTCACAGTGAATATCACTGATAACTATGAGCTATTAATGATCTCACAGTGAATATCACTGACCTGCTTGTGAGCCTCTGTAGTACAGGCTTTCTTGTATGGTCTGAGATCATCTGTTCCAAATCCTGGAATCCACATGTTATGGGCCCTTTCTGAAAAGAAAAGAATAACGAATAAATGGAAATTACAGCAGAAATGCATTTCTCAAATGCTTTTCTCCAAGTCCATTGAGGGACATACAAGACAAACACTTTTAAAAATGAGTCCTATTTCTATCAAATCAACGAATTTAAGGGGTATATGCAGCCCTGACAAACTGAAAATGGCAACAGACGAGAAACCTTTGAACGCGATTGTACTGAAAGGACTGCAAGGGATCTGTATGCCAGTTTATACAGAAAATGAAGGTGATCAGCAGTATTATACATAACCAATACACAAAAACAAGCATGTATGCCAGTTTGGGTAGAAAATGAAGCTGATCAATTGAATAACACAGAACTCACATCACATACACATAAAATGACAAAGATAATATTGCACATACTATGTCATCTGTGACATACAACCCTGCATATGACTTGACAGAATATGAAACACTCATCTTTATATTGCTGGCACTGATTCTGTTGAAGAAGTGATACATTTATCTCATCATGTGCTAACACAAACCATGCAAAACAATATTTTACAATGCATAAAAAAATAATACAAATGTACAATGATAGTTCGATTTTTGGAAAATATCTGACTAAAATATCATCTTTTGCTGAATGTATTACCTGTATAATAAAGAAAGTTTCAAACAAATTTCCATCTATTGAGGACTGAGAATTACCTAGATGTAGCTGAATGTCCCTGGCCTCCAGTGTGCTGGATTTTCTGTGTTTAGCAATCTGACATGAGGCTGTTACCACACTTTCTATAAAATCATCAGCAATTTGTAATAGCACCTGCAAAAATACCAGAAAGGGCATTTCTAAGAACATTTCTTTAAGGAAATATTTTTTTATATCATCATGCTACAAGGCAATTTCTGAAACATGAAAATTACCTCTTTACTTAATTATATCAATGATTGCAACATAGCAATCTAGTGAAATATGATTACAGTGTAAAAATCCAGTGAAATATGATTACAACATAGAAGTCCAATGTAATGTGATTACAATGTAACAGTCCTGTAAAATCTGATTAAAATGTAACAGTCCAGTTAAATGTGGTTACAATATAACAGTCCAGTAAAATTTAATTAAAATGTAATAGTCCAGTGAAATGTAATTACAACATAGCAGTTCAGTAAAAAGCGATTACAACATAACAGTCTTGTGAAATGTGATTACAACATAACCATCCAGTAAAATTTGATTAAAATGTAACAGTTCAGTGAAATGTGATTACAACATAACCATCCAGTAAAATTTGAATAAAATGTAACAGTCCAGTGAAATGTGATTACAACATAACAGTCTAGTGAAATGCAATAGATATACATCTTGTATTATCACCTATCTCAAGACTGGTATTAATATTCAGTGATGTTTATTAAATTCCTTTTCAGGCCCAACAATTGATTACTGAGCAAGAAGTACAAAGTTTTATTAATTTAGAGGCTCTAAGTGTAAATAGCATTTTTATTGCTCACTTTAAGGCATACTGTCTAGAAACAGAATAAACATGCCATTTTTTAATTATGCTTATCCATATTATTTGATTACATACCAAGTAATCTTTTCACTGCAAGGATATCATTCTTGAAAAACTTCTACCCCATTTTTTTCTAACATTTCTTTTGGCCAGTTCCCTGGTCTTATCAAAGGAGAAACCATGTTAATCTGAACTTTTTATTGGAAAAACACCATATACTTTTCACTTACACTTCATACTACTAACAGTGTAGGGGAAAAACACCATATAATTTTCACCTACACTTCACACTACATACAGTGAAGGCAATAGTTAAATCAAGGCAATGCCTGATATGCCTACATTCATTTAATGCATCATCTTAATATAATCCATAAAATGGGGGAGGGGCATTTATATCATGTATGTCCAAGAACAAATTACCAGAACAGATGTTAAACAAAAACAATTTATAAAAGTTTGGCAAAAATGATTGAAATAGCATAAAAAAATACAGAACATGTGGTACAAGCTCCCCATAATACATGTAGTACTGTACTACTGAATTATTATTATTTGACCTTGACAGTAACATCAAGTAATTAGGGATTGATTTGCTATGGCTAAGACAGATACTGATATCAAACAAGTATTGACAAATGCTCCAACAGATATCATTACAGCACAATAAAATTCAATTGCAAAATGATCAATTGTGCTACCATGATTGGTAATATGGTAACTCAGGACACGGATGCAGTTGCTAAGAAAGCAAAAGAAGATAATAAAGTACTTTAGGTTGAGCAGAAAGACAAGCTGATAGACACATAGTTAATGTCCTAACAGCTGCATCAAGTAGTTACAGCAGTAACTAATATATTATTCATTTGTAGATGGTCAACTACTGGTCAAACTGTTTTATCACCTGATGTTTTCATTGAGTAATTAATGAGACCCTCCGGCATGTTAAAAACTAGTGTTACAGTTATCAGAAATAATGTCAATAATATCTTACTGGCTTAAGGTACTACAGGTTAACCTGCACCTGATGAACCAAAATTAATACAAGAGTATTTGGGAAGTACAGTGCACAATCTGCTATATCATGTACAGTACAACTCCTGATGTTTTGAAAACCCACATGTTTGGGTGGGGACTTAAAAAAAAAACCACTCTAAATTAACCCAGTGTTAATGATCCATAGGGAGGGAATAAATACTTAAAAACCACATCTTAGCAAACACTGATGGAAACTCCACTATGAAGGAATTGGTCCAAATTACTGATATTTGAACAGCTAATCAATGAAGACCAACCATGCAAAGACTGAGAGGACAAGAGTGATTTTCAGAAAAATACTACTTGAAGAATCAGATATCTCTATTTTAAAAATATACTCTGGATAATAAAAAATAATTCCAGAAGTCTAGTATATTTTGCAATAATAATTTTGCACTTTCACTTTATTCCAAGGAATCCAAACCACCAAAGTAGTCCTCTGAGATATTGAGAAATAGATTCCAAACTGACATTTGTTCCTGTTTATTAAAAAAAAAAACAACCAAACAAAAGGAAAAACATTTAATTTACACTAAAATGAAAACGCTGTGCTTATCCCTTAAGCTATAATGGCAGTCATGTACTGAATGTACACAACTTTGAACTAGATACAGTGTGACTCCAAAACAGCACACTCCATTATAACACAAATTCAGATAAAATACAATCATGGCATGGCCCTCAAAATTTCATGTGCATGTATTATTCTCATGTGCAAAGTTTTTTTTCTTGTAAAAAGTAAAAAAAATGTTTACTATAATTCTGATGAGGAATTCATGTATAAGACAATCATGTCTGGCTCCTGAAATTTCTTATTACATGTATTTTACTCATATGCAAAAATAATTTTGTTGTTCTGGGGCTTAATGCCATTTTTCAGCAAACGATAGGTTATACATGGCGGCCAGAATTAATGGTGGAGGAAGAAACTGGGAAGCTTTCTTACATATCTACATTTGCCGAATCTTAGACTTTAACTCATGCAGACACAGGTGAGATGAAAGTGATCCCTAACGGAGAGCGCTTTTGACTACTCGGGGCCTCCATAAAAATAATTTTATCTTTTTGAAAACATGAAAAATAATGTGTAACTCTTTACCATCATTTTGGCAAAGATATCATATATGAATTCTAATAAAAGGTGAATTTTCTATACAAGTATTTTCCACATATATGAAAAAATATTTTTCTATCTTCTTAAAAGTATAAAAAATAATGTGTAAAAAAGTTCATAAAAAATTCATGCTGATCTTCACCAATGTTGTAAATTGCAATTGTTTTCCCCTTATAGGTGACAAATATACCATCTGGAAATTTTTTTGTGGCAACATTGTTGGCTGTGTAAACATGTATATATAATCATGGGTTTGGGATGGAGAAATTCAAATGTACCATGAAAGTAAGCCACAAACTTGGATATAAAATGCGTTGGAATCCATCTATTGTTACATAAACAAATCCTTTGTTCATATTGTCAAACAATGAATTTCTATATCATAATCCACTTATGCTGACATCTAGTATGCTGTTTGCTGTGATACATTCAAATATTCATACTGGTTATAACACAGTTTGGTCTATAACATGGACACCATCCACTGTGTTTTAGTGGGATCACACTGTAATTCTGACTGTATGTATACTGTAAGGGGCAAGTCATTTAACCCTTTATCTCATACAAGCACCTTTTGGTACTCTCTACGGCATTCATATAGACGCCTTTTGGCACTTTTACCCGATTCACATACAAGCGCCTTTTGGCACCTCTGTAAACAGCAGCCATTTTGGGCAGGTTTTCACAATTACAGATATTGCAGAAAGCATCTGTGTCTGTATTTTTTCCTGGCTTGAAGAATTCATACCCATCAGTGTATTCTTTGCAAAAACATTGAGCGTTCTTTTGATGGAAGTTTTAAATCACTTTTTTTAAATAAATCGAATTGATTTTTAGAAGCCATGCATTTTTTTGTCCAGAATCAAGAAACAATTCATTGTAATCAGAATATAAAAGAATCTGTGAATGTAGACTTCTTTTTATAACAATGGCCTCAGATCATACGTGTTTGCAATGGCTATTTTAAGCCATCTAGCATGCACATATTTGATAATTTCCTGTTCCGGTAAGTGATAGCATATTTTATGACATGCAAATTGTTTTATCCAACTTTTGTGGATTTTCAACACTAAATGCATATTGTGGGACGCAAAGGCAAATTTAGGCATTTTGAGGGACCAATATGCAAAATGCGAGATGGTAGGCATGTCTGCAAGCAGTCAAATTAAATCTTTATAAGTGGTTCTGGGCAAGATCATTGTCCATTTACAACAACTTTACTAACAGAAGTAAGGAATTGGATACAACAAACAGAAAAATACAAAAATTTGATACTAGGTGCATTAATTCATTAATTTGTTGACAGATGTTTCTTTCAATCACTAATTTTTCTTTTACAAGAGTAAAATAATGGAAGTCCATGGTTATATATTAGTATGATTCACCTATCCCAGAGTACAATAATTATTGTTAAAATAATAAGAAAACAAATCTGCTTTCAGTTCACACATGACAGTAACATGAAATCAACATCCTTTGCAACTGTGTGATTGGATGTCAGACAAAAAAATCATACATTAAGTCAATGAGGTAACCATCAAAACCAAGTTCAATTTTGTTTCACTTCAGTCAGGTATGAATATGATTTTTTTAATATATTTTTAATCTGTTTGATGATTATCGTTCTTTTCACTGCATGGAGTACAGTTTTACCAACTTTATTTTATCCTCATTAAAAAGCTAACTGCAACAGAAATAAGATATTAACATGCAGAGTCCAAAAACATGATACTGAAAAAATTAAGTAAAAAACAAGTAAAAACAAGGAACTCCTAAGGGAAGCACTAATGTAATGAATTCAAACTAAAAAAAAAATGTGAATCTATAATCAATATTTAATCTATAATCATAGAGAAATATTAGCTCTGTATTCTGTCATTTACATAATAAATGTCAGTCAGGTAGGCCCTTAACTCCATTACTGACCAAGTTTTATCGCACATATTTGATACAATAACATAATCATAGATCATTACAGTCTTGTAGCATGTTATGAAAATTTGAAGAAGTTGAATATTATGACATCAACAAATAGAGCTGGCCATAAATAATGACAGAATGATGGCAACAGAATTGACAAAACTGTAAAGTGGATTCACAGAGGCTCCAAAATGGATACCTTAACTATTTTACCAAAAAGCAATTGTGACACTGAAGATACGAGGCTCTTGCATATTCTGCAGCAGGAAAAATATATGCTCCTCCAATGACAGACAATAAAAAAAGAAGAAAACTTATAGAAATTGACAAAAGGGTCCAAAACCTATTTCCCTACTCAAGATTTTGTATATTATGTACACCAATGTACACGATTTACTCCAGTGACCTGAACATAACAAAATTTCAAATTAGATCATGTTTTATGATCATAAATATTGTGTACTCAATACAAATCTTAGTTTTTAGCTCAATTAATTCTTACTTTCAATCTTGATTAAGTTTAGGATTAGGGTACCTCAATCTTGATTAACTCCCTTATAAGCTCAATTCCAATTACCTCCGAGAGGAAGAAAATCTTAATAAAGGCAATATTATTGGTGAAACAAGTGTTACCACTAATAGTCACTCAAGACAGAGGGCAATGGCAATGCACAATATGCCTACACGCATCTATGAATCAATGCCCATAGTCCTCTCCATCTCCAAATACATGTCGAACTGACAGTGAGCTCTACAGTAATGTACAAGTTGTTAATAATTACCTCTTCCACATCATCATCCAACTGTTCCAAGGGATCCACCTCCTTCACTAATTCCTGGAGCCGTCTCTTGTCTAGAACTTTTGGCCCATCTCCTGTGCTACTGCTTCCCATTGGTTGGCCCGTTGCTGCTGTCACCTGTGGTACTGATGTAGGCAATGTAGGACGAATTCCTATCTGAGGCTGACCAATATTCATCATGGGATTGCTGACAGTCATTCCAGGCCCAATGTTGGTGTTGTCAACAGGGAGCTTACTCATTACCTTGAGGAAAAAGAAACATTTTCTCCAGTAAGAAGCATTGAATTTGGTGATAAACCTTCATGAGGCTGTCTGGGGACATCATCCATGATGTCTACTCATTTTCTCATCTAATTGTATATACAGATTTCAAAACTTTTAATATGTAATTATACATGGAGCCAATGTCCCACAGGATCTCTGAGAACATAATCCATGATGTCTAAAAATTTTCTTATTTTATTGCACATATATATTTCAAAAATTTAAACATGTAATTATACATGGAGTCAATGTTACCATGGTTGTCTTAGCTGTAACAATGTGAACTTCCACTTGGTGCCAATTGCCACAACTAAATGAGATCAATTAATCATCACATCCATCCCTTTTTAAAATACTGTTAATGGGGTTCAGGCCTGCTCTGTAAGTGAGGAAACCTTATATTGAGGGATGTACCAAAAAGGCTGTCTGGATAATTTATTATTACACAAAACAGATTATTTCAAGCTCAATGGTGCAAAAATGTTTTAAATGGCACCCTGCAGCAAATTTAAAATTTTGCTGGGCAAGTAAAATTTTCTGTTTCTTGCCCAGAATTTTTTTTTAGGATAAGAAGCTATGGCCTGGATTATAGCTAAAGTTGGTGTAAATTTCAAGAAACATTCAGATTTTTCTATCCCTTAAAGTAAGAATAATCTATATAGCTGTTGTTACACCACACTTTAAAATGGTAACAATATATGCCTTTTTGCTGCAGTTAAATGTTTGCTGGATCAAGATGGAATCCAAGGATGTAGCCATAGATTTAAAGCTGTACCTGAATGATTGGGCAAACATTTATATACAGCTACAGTTATCGTTCTTAAATGATCAGTACCGAGTAATTTTCAAGAAGAAAACTATATATCACTCCAAAGTCATAATGACTAACACTAGACCACTCCACAATAAGTATCTTACTATCACATGCAAGTCACTCAAATCTTAAATATCCTATCCACTGTTCAAAGCAAGTTATTAGACATTTGCAACTTGATCTTGTGACCTCGCCTAGCATTCTAATCTTGTGACCTTGCCTTACATTCTAAATTATTTCTTTTATGACATACTCCTACTCCGCTGAGAAAATAATACCCCATACATTTGCCCATTTTCCATTTAAAAATACCATATATTTGCCCATTTTCCATTTAAAAAACCCATATATTTGCCCATTTTCCATTAAAAAAAAACATATTTGCCCATTTTCCATTTTAAAAAAAACATACATTTGACCATTTTCCATTAAAAAACCCAGCAATGTCATGTCCCTCTTGCCATACTATTATCTGCAACTTGCATTAGACTGCTCTAAGTCAGTGTAAGTAAAACAAAACCAATACATGTACAGCATAGCATACCCATTTTCTCTTTTTGAATTCAGCTTTCTCCACAAAAAATGCACATGTCGAAAGGTGTGGGAAAGACTCTTTAGAAGCAGATGGATGGGTCATGGAGCTTGTAATTAAGCAGACAGACTCTTAAAAAGGAAGAGAGTCTGAGGGCACTGAAGGTAAAATACAGCCCACCCATCCTCCGTTTATAACTGACATGCCCTATTAAAAAGGTAGAAACCCCTCTAATTTTCTTGTGACTGCTGCTGTTATTATCAGTGGAGAAGGCATACATTAATTATTCCACACACAAAAATTTACCAATGTACTAAAAAAAACACCTTGCTTCATATTGCATGTATATCTGGGTCACAGTTACAGTGTATTTAGAAATATACAGAAATGAATTCCTTTGTGAGTCCATCCTCCAACTAATTTGAAGCATAAAAAACAATAAATTATTATACTTCCACTCAGTACTAAGTAATACTCTTAAAGCATTTTATTCAACTTGTGCTTCTGAAGTGTGGCTATGCTGTAGCATGTTCTGTTATAACATGAATTCAGATAACTCATAGTTGTGTGTGGCTCCCAAAATATACATATACTTTTAATATGCATGTACTTTTCTCATGCTTAATATTTTTTCTTTCTTAAAAGTAAGAAAAGTAATGTGTAAATAGTTTATCATTTTTGGGGAAGAGATCATGTATAAATCCTAATATAAGATGATCGTGGTGTGTCTCCTCCAATCTCATATAAATGTATTTCTCTTGTACCTGAAAAAGTCTTTTCTTAAAAGTATGGAAAATAAAATGTAAAAAGTTTATTCAGGGATCATGCTTGGCTTTACCACTGTCACAAATAATGATTTGTCTTTTTTACTGGTCACAAAATATACCAACTGACAATTTTTTTCCCCTGATATTATTGATTGTTTAAACTTGTTGTTGTTGTTGATTTGAGTTTAACGCCATTTTTCAGCACAAGATAGGCTATACATGGCGGCCAGTATTAATGGTGGAGGAAGAACCCTGGAAAACACAGGGAAGAACCACCGACCCACGAGAAACTACTGGCAGGCTTTCTCACTTACCCACGTTAGCCGAGTCTGGACTTGAACTCACGCAG
This sequence comes from Potamilus streckersoni, assembly GCA_016746295.1. NCBI lineage: Eukaryota > Metazoa > Mollusca > Bivalvia > Unionida > Unionidae > Potamilus > Potamilus streckersoni. The sequence goes on along the minus strand of JAEAOA010001386.1, from coordinate 449,692 downwards.
ACAGAGGTGAGATGGCAGTGATCCGTAACGGTCAGCGCTTTAGACCACTCGGCCACTCGGGGCCCCTGTTTAAACTTGTATATACAACCTTGGGTTTCAAGTGAAGAAATTCAGAGGCATTATGAAAGGAAGCCACAAACTTGATATTAAATGTACCTGAATTTATCTATTTCTAGATAACAAATTCTTTGTTAATATTGACAAACCATTTTAACAGTGCACTGTTATATCATAATCCACTTAATCGGACATCGGGTCTGAGTACTGAATGCTGTGAGATCTCATTACTTTTTAAAATAAAACATTTCTGGTAACTGAGATCAACTGCATGAAACACTATATGATAGGGGGTCTTTCAGACAAAATAGTGTTGGATTATCAGCTGCTCTGTAGTAATTAATATATTTATTTTGACTGACCTCTGAATGTAAATGGTTAAGTAAAATTCCTCTTCTTTTCACTTATAGAATTAAATCCTTCAGAGCACTCATATTTTGTGTATTAATCCCTGTGTATTCACTGTCTGTTGGCCTTTTTTTTTTAAAAAAAAAACAAAACCTTTTCTGATGCATGTGTGGAAGGCAGCATAACTCTGCTATCAGAAATGTCATGAAATGCCACCCCAAAATACCTCTCTCCCAAGATCTACTTGTTAGTCTATCTATGCTACAATAGACCAACTTTTGAAGGCAGGACAAGTAGATAACTTCTACAAATAAAGACTAATTCCTTTTCTTTTGAAAATGTAACCAAAAAAAGTTTTGATGAAACTTCAATGAAAACTGACCACCACTGAAGCACCAATTATTCTGTATAAATCAGAGGTCTTGCTAGGATTTTAAATTTAGAAGTTCAGGACTCCTAATTTGGCAAATAAGAGTCCCACCAGCATAAGTTGCAGACCCACCAGCCAGCAAAAGATGCAGTCCCCACTAAGCCAGACATCACACACTTCTTACACTTGGCTACTGTTGCAAGTGAACTATCAGTCCTAGCAACTTTAGTACAGTTCTGAATCTCATTGAATTCTTCATCATTTTTCTGTTTAACCCAAAATACTTGTCTAAATTTACAAATGGCATTTTGTCCAAGTCTCTTGATTTTTTAGTTTGCTGGCAATATTTATACGGCAACAACTGGAAGTGAAATCAATAACAGTGATTGTGTTGGGCTTCTCCAATGTCGCAAATTGCGATTTTGTTTTACATATTGGTGACAAAATATACCATCTGGCAATATTTTTGGATAATAAAAACAGTATATATAGTCTTGGGTTTAGTGGAGAAATTCAAAGGCACCATGACAGGAAGCTGCAAACTTGGATATAAAAAATGCACTGCAATCAATTGTTACATAAACAAATCATAATTTCATATTGACAAACAACCCTAAAAGTGCATTGTTATATCATAATCTGCTTATGCTGATGTCTAGTCTTGATACTGTATGCTGTAATATTAACAAAATAGCGATGCAACTGACTAGCTACAATTGACCACCTCTGAGGGCAGAAACATGAAATGATTAGTCAGCCACAAGATAGCAATTTTTTTTAAAAAAAGTTTTGCTGCAACTTCACTAAAACAAATTACTCTGATACACCAATATATACCAAGGAAATTAAAAAAAAATTATTTCAGTGTTTTACAATTATTTAATGTTGCTACAGCAATAACAAATGGGTATTTGTTTGGTCCTTTAAAGGAAGCCTTAGTGGCGCTTTCAATAACACGTGCACCTTTATCAAAGCAAGACAGCGACCTTTCATCAAAGAAGTCAGCAACAAACTAAAGTCAAAGCACTGCTAAAGTTTTCATAGTGATTAGAACATATTTATTTTGCCGCAAAACATTCCTCTTTGCAACAAAATTTTCGTATGGAGGACTCCTGTATGGGTAATTTTCTGCATTCCAAATCAAAAACTTTGTATCCAAATACACATAATTAAGCGTTTCTGAGATCTCTGATGAATACTAAGCAAATGAAAAGTAAGTCAGTCTCATAAAATGTTTAATCATTTGATGTTACTGTTGCAATAAGAAACAGACATTTAGCAGTAACTTCAATATCACATGAACCATTCATCAAACAAAGCCAACTACAATCTTCAATAAAAGCAAATAACCTTTCATCATAGGATGTTAGCACCAAACTTGAATAAAAGCAATGGAATCATACAGATTTGTTTCATTTTTCAAAGTGACTGGAACACATTTATTTTGCCTTAAACACTGCTTTTGCAGGAAAAAATTATGCTTATGGTTGCTACCAATGGCAGCAGAGAATGCCAATTTAAATGTCCAGTCTTTTGAAACCACAGATATATGGCTGTCAAGTTAATTGAAGATGGGTTATCTTGCAAAAATGTTTGTTAAACTTTTTAATTTGTTCAAGCTTCCATTTACCTATCAAAAGCCTAATCCCCTGGGTAGCTTCAGCCAAATGACCAAAATCTAAAACACAATTTAAGTTCATGTAGCATGTAAACATCTATAGCCTTGTGGCAATTGTAGTGAATTGTTAAGTGACAATCAGACATAGATCATTTCTTTCTAATGGGATGTGAGTCATCCATGAAGCTTATAAGATGCGATTTATACTTGAATTAATTTATTATATACAAGCACAGTACTTAACGGATTATGGATTGTACTACACAAATGTAAGTTGTCAATATACAAGTGTTTCTTAGACAAGTTTTTCTTCATTTAATCAAGAGCACATATTTTTGTCCCCATTTTAATCACCTTTCCCTCTGCCATATTTGAGGTGAATGCATCATTTTCTTCAGCTAACTAACTTGGTTATAACACAGTTTAGTCTATTACAGGTGGGTTGTATGGACCCCTACTACTGTTTACAGCGTGATCACATTGTATAAAATATCTGGTGAAAATGAGGAAGGTTAAAATTTCATAAATTTGGTGAACTGCAAAATGGCATTTCACACTAAACTCAAATAGTTCCTTAAAAAGAGTCATCTGATGATGTCAATCTCGTCAACAAGAAATTCATGAATCACTGTTTTGTCTGTCTACTCCACTGTCACTTAATTCTTGCCCAGGGAAGAAAAAGTAAGCTACTTTGACCTAATGTTGCTAGCAGTAAGTATTATTCCTTAAAATGTGATGATGACAACAACAACAATCCCTCTTGGAAAATAAATAATTATGCCTAGTATAAGCTATGCTGGGAAGAAAAACAATCTCAAAATATTCATACTGTATGCTGCTGTGTTGCTTGTTGCTGGTGGTCCATTGTTATGAATGTTGTCCCGGCAGCAGATGTGCTCCCCGTCAGTGTAACAATGTTGGTGCTTACTGGGGGTGTGTTCATTCTTCCATCATGTCTATAATATATAAGGATACTAGTTACCTTGAAATATCAGAAAAATATGAGTCTCTAGAAGAAACTCATGCTCTACGATCTGAAAAAAATTCCAGGCATTACTTCTTAACTACTGACTGCCAATTTCCAATATTCTTGGGAGATATCATTTTCAAATCAGCGACTAGGAACTATTGATCCATACTGACTGTAAGATGGATACCATTTTCATTTAGGTCAAAGAAAACATAATTAGCAGACTTTTGCTATAAATCCCATGAGAATATGAAAATCTATTTAGGAGAATTAGTGTAATATGTTCATTTTTTTGGTAACCATTTTAAAGTCTGATCAGTACTGATGTCACTGGTGGTGGTTGTTGTTGATGGGCTTAACGCCATTTTTTCAGCACACGATAGGCTATTCATGGCGGCCAGTATTAATGGTGGAGGAAGAAACCGGGAAATCACCGGAAAGAACCACCGACCCACGAGAAGCTACTGGCAAGCTTTCTCACATATCCACATTCGCCGAATCCTAGACTCGAACCCACGCTGACAGAGGTGAGATGGCAGTGATCCGTAACGGACAGCGCTTTAGACCACTCGGCCACTCGAAAAAAAAAAAGTTAAAGTTCAAAACTATATAAACTTCTGGGCCAAAATTGTTACACAAATTAACATCTTCTTAAATTTGTAATCATGAGACATGTAATTTAAAAAAAAACAATCATAGATCTGAACATCCGGGTAATTAACAAGAAGAGTGCTCTCTCTTGCATAGATATGCCAGCTTCCGCCTCCCTGTAGGTGTAACATTAACCTCTCGACCATTATTCGAAGGCAGTTAGTTAGACTAACAGGCATGCTATCAATATTGTTACATTAAAAGATGTCTAAAATGTAGAAAATAAATAAGTAATGGTAAGTTCCAAATGATTTATTGTCCTAAATTTATGATTTAAATTGAGGAACTCTTTGATATTAAAATGAGAATCTGCTTCACACTACTTTACTCTATAATCTATTTCGGAAAGAAAAATTGTCAGAAAACTGGAAAGGGCTTTTGTTTCTTAGACTTTATTATTATGGTCAAATTTTTTTTACCTAATGTTCAATACTGTTGCTTCATAGACTTTAATGTTAAGGACAAAGTATTATATTAAAATAAGAAATTTCCTGAAATGAACTTATATGTTTATATGTTCATATCCTGCCATGCAGTCTTGGTCAGCAACAGCAAGAACCACCCAAAGATGATGTAGTTCATCAGTTACTCGCTGTGAAGGCATAACATCTGCACATAGAAGCATGTAAGCACTATATGGTGGCTTATAGTAGTTTTAAGCCTCAAGACTTTTGTCAGCTTTCATAGTCACATGTGTAAAAATTGCCTAGAGACAGGAAAACAGTTTATTATTAAATTAATAGATGTTAATGACAGTTATATGGATTAGGTACATAGACACAATCAGATGTGATCAAGGTATTAGAAAAAAGGAACTGGGTCCTAAAGCAACAAAAGAACATTCAGTAAGAAAAGCAGTTTGCATTTTATTTTTGAAAACGATTGTCCATTTTTAAATTAAACATTGTTAAAATAAATAAATAAATAAATATATATATATATATATATATATATATATATATATATATGATAATATGAAAAAAATATCTAACAGTATGTTGTTCGCTAACTAAAGATGGATGCAATCTATGAAAATATATATTATTATGACTATATTTTAATTTATATTTAATGTTAAAGCAAATTACTTTGATATACAAAATGTATTTTTTTTTTCTCATACAACGTAACAACATTTACCTGGAGAGGCAATTAAACAGAAATACAGATCACCGTACTACCTACTGAATTGGTCACAATTTACATGGTAATTTTTCCAAACAGCCATTGGAAAATTACAAGGACAATCATCAATGTCTATAATGTATAATTTAACCTTATATCATGTGTTTGCTGAATTATCAAGCTGATAAAACTAATTCTACGCCATTTACACAACTGGTATTGATACTTGAAAAATTAATTGGCACAGCGTGTAAGTTGCTCAACTGGCACTGTGTGTAATATTTTCAATAGATGCTCGGTGTTGATAGGAGAGGCTTCACCTATGCAATAACCCAGATGTTGTATCTAAGACTGTTCTATGTCACGCCGGATCCATGAATTTCTAGCTTAGTATCAACTTCTTGGATGCTACTTTGGTGGCTGTGGTAGCATAAGCCTACAGAGTTACAAATAAGACTTAATCCCTTTGCCATCTTGATGAAGTGTTAAGAATAAGTAACACACCTTATTTATTAGACCAGATTGTATTCATTTTGGGAGTAAAGAAAAGTGATGTTACTTCTAATGCAGAGTCAGAGATGATATACCATAAATTATTGTACATTATATTCTGAATACATTTGAAAAATTTCTTTTTTTTAGTTGGTTACTTAACAAATGTATGATTATATTAACATTCGTTTAGTTTAAGGTATTGTAAGAAATGTTTACACGTTTTACATATTTGCGAATTCGCCTCTGCTAAGGAGAAAACGTGATCTCCAAAAAGTCGGCACTTGAGGAAATTGTTAGATTTGAACCTTTGTACAGCTTCTGGAGTAATATCTAAGGTTTTACGTTGGAAATATAAAAACACGTAATAATGAAACCATGATACCCCCGCCCAAAGTTAATATTACTTCTTGAAAATGCATTTTTCCAAATACCTTGAGCATACAACAGTGACAGATCACACAGGACAGGAGCTTGCTAAGATCAACTTAATTAAGCTCCGTAGTTTGGTGCGTGTTTAAAATATGAAGAGTGAATCTTCTGTGAAATGAACTGCACTGGTAAGCAAAGCAATCATTAATATGCAAAACAAAATGATGATTTATAAAAGTTGAAGAAACTACTCTGCTCGGCTGCTGCAAGCCTTTCTTTCATTTGAACATGGTCTCGTTAATCGTAAATGAATCTTTCAGTGTTTAACGACATTTAGAGCTGGGAATTAAAAACAATTATTAAATCTATTAATTAATCATTTATAATTTAATTGATCATTTAAAAGCAAACTATCAGTCTAAAAATCTCTAATGAGGAAATTAAGCGGTTGTCGTATATCGAACATAATTTAACGTCGTTTTGATGTTCATAAAAATTAGATTGCTCGGATTCATAATTTGCGTCTTAATGATGTTGATAAATTGTCGACAGTCGGCATATATTGCTTCTTGCGTTCGGAAAGATTGATATGGCCTGACATGGATGATAAGAAAAAGCAAGATAATTTAAATTCAGCTTCAGTCAGTTTTGTATCTTTTCCTTCCATTTTGACATTGAGATCAAGTATACATACTATAAAACAGAAGACACAATTTGACTGCTCATTGTGTAACCTTTTTTCGAGTGATTTTGCATAATAATGAAGACATTGCTTTATATCCACGCGGTATCACAGGTACTCGACGCGAGCTTAATGTTAGAAAAAACCCAATAATCTTAAGGAAAATGTCATACAGAGTGATAAAAATACCCCAGATTACCTCCATGACCCGTTCTGACATTGGACCCTCTCTGTCATACTTTATAAGAGACGTGGTTTGTAACTTCTAAACACTTCGCTTCACCTATGACCCTAGATTTCCTTTTGCTAATTTTCGTCTCTAACGATATGCGATCATACTCTATGGCTTGTTTTACTCCTGAGATATTTTTCTATCCATCAAGCCATCGTTGACTATTTTACGTTGCACCCAACTGACGTTACGGGCTCCGAAAAGTGCGAATTTCGCGAATTTTGTCAGAGTGGACACATCATGCAGGAGATGTTGAACGAAACGAAACGTTGCTTATTGTTTAAATAGGCAATGTTTAGTAAAACGATTATATACTTTCGTTTTGTTACAATAAAAGATCATTGTTGAAACCTACTTCGGCATTCCTCAGCCACCATTACATTGCAACCAACTGAAATGTATGTCAAGGGAACATAAAATGCATTAGTGTCAGATTTTGAGTTGATCATGTCAAAAACAAAAAAGTAAGTATATCAGTAACTCTTAAATATGTAGATGAATGTTGATATTTGTTGCCATGTACGTGATATTCCTGGCTATTTGACTTTCATTACACTGTTAGTGGACATCAGAACACGCTTCATAGCACCATTAGTAATTAGTAGCACCATTAGTAAGGCAGTAACAATTTTGGCACGGTTTGAGTAGGAAATTCTGTGCATTAAAAGTAAATAAAGTTTATTGGTAACTTTGGAATTGCACCAAGAAGCAATTATTTTCTCAACAAAACCGTATTCCACAATTTATGCAAGTATCCATTCTCCATCTCGCGTTATGTCATTCAACAACTAATACCATAGCGTAGAATATCCATACATAGTCTGGCAAGCCTTTTGTAGAAAAGGGGTCACGGTGAGAGTCTCACGTTATCTGTTATGGTGGACATGGTGAGGTTAACATAACTACACCAATTTATTTTTCCATGTAAGGGCTTAATAAATTCAAAATAAGCCAAACTTCTTTGACAAAAGGATTAAACTTATTTAGTAGATTTTTAAACTATTTATGTTTCTGACTTAGGTAAGGATATTTTTGCTCCATTACATGATATGGGATCAGTTCATAGCCTCAACCACAACAAAACATGTTGAGGCTATGACATCATAGCTAATCTGTCCTGTGACAATTTATTATGAGTACCATGTTTTGCTTTCATTGTTTGTAACATCATCTGTTTAGGAGCAGTTGATTACAGCCCCCCTCACAATTCTAATTTGATTTTGTTCATCATGGTAATAAGCATAATGTCCATGCCTGATTTGCATAACCTAGCAATGCTTTCTGTCTTTGTTTCGGTGTAACCCATGTCTTCCCACCTTCACGTGTATAGATTGATCTACCTTGATCTTTCTATAATGAACGCTTCATCTCTTTTCTGAGATATCCCCATCTGTTTCTGGGAGCTGTTTCTTTAATGCTGATGTCTTTCAGAAATTGTGCATCTTACAAGACAGCCACCTGTCCCTTTTACTTGTTTAACAAGGAAAGCACTGTTCTTTAGGTTTCCAAAGAAGCAAATCTTGTCCCTCTTGCAGGAAAATTTGAATTTTAGAATCTGACCAAGGTCGTTTTTTTAAATTTAATATTGCTTCCAAGGTGCATGTCCTTATTTAAACTGTAATATAAATTGTAATTAGCTGTTCTTAAATTGTCTCCAAAAAAATTATTTCTTTTGTCAGATTTTGACAGCCTAGAATCTGAGAAATATGATGCAGATCAACTTTCCTTTGAAAATGGCTAATTGACATGAGGTTCCTTTAAATGGTTATGGTCAGTAGCTCAAATGTCTTCAAGACAGCTTTGCAATTCCCTCATTATTTGTAGATCCTGGCTTTTCTTATTTTTAACAATGACATGAAGAAATTTTGAAGTGACCCTTCACAAAGACTTTTCTGGTTTGACTGCATAAATGCCAACTATTATGCTTTTGGCGTAATCATTATGCACTTTTTCCACTAAATTACATCTTATATGTAAATGTATTTGGGTTACGCTTTTTCATTATATCCCCCTTTTAAATAAATAATAATTTGTTTTCTCTTTTTTATTAACATCCAACTAATCACACAGAACATATTCTAGAAAAGATGGCTTCTGTGAAACTATGATATAAAAGTACACTTGTCTGTAGACTAGAGGTGACTTTCCTAAGTGTTATGTTCTATTTATAGCAGCTGCCCTATTTCCAAGAAGACCTCTGTTTCTATTTATAGTAGCTGTCTAGCTTAGGGCAGAACAGACTGGTTTTCAATTTTTAATCTTTGCTCACATATTCTTTGTTAAAAAAAATGTGAGGTACAGAATCATTCTGTAGGAATTTGGCAGTAAAAATCTTCCTATTTATTTTAGACTAGTTGATGCATATGTCACAGCAAAAATGTTTCTCAAATAATTTCATAGATGGATTAGAAAGAAAACAAAAACGGGAAAAAATTAACTCAGATGAATACATGACTAACACAATACAGTGCCTTCCATTGCAGGCTGTGTGGAAAGGATTTTAATATTGGTCATAGTGTAAAACAAAGACACCTTGAATTAACTCATTTTGCTAACTCCAATACTAAGGTAACTTCCTTTTTACAGCAGAACTAAATTGTGGAAACGAATTTTATAAATGCAGGGGTGTTATTTACAGAGCTCTTAATAAAACACTGACTACAACTAGTAGTAGAATACAACTTTGGTCCTTTGTTGAGAAGGATGCTTCCTGATGCCAATATTGCGGAAAATATACATGTTTTGTACATATGTGCATTGAATTTTATTATATGTGGATTATGCTTTTTCTGTTCAGATTACTTCTTTTGTCCACTTGAATTATGCTTTTTCCTCACCAGGGGTTGGCATGTATGTGACTGTAATAAAATTTTAATGCACAATGAATTTAAGTGTAAGGTTCCATATTTATTCACAATTCAACACATTACACCATCACATAGTAAGGTCTGATAAGAGTTTGAATGGTTTAGCATGAAATATGGCCTGGTCCAGTTGGTCTCCTACCAGTAATATCAGAAAAAAATGGAGGATTTACTTGTTATCCATTGTTAATTATGTTCCACTCTTTTTTTCACCAAATTCTTTGTTCAACTCTGGACTCTTGATGTATGACCAAATTTCAGTTGATAAGTTTTCCTTCCCTTGCATAGGTACAACCATAATGTCACTTTTTCTAATTTAAAACTGTTTGAAGATCATGTGTGAAGATATAAAAAAATGCAGGTAACAGTTTGTATCAATAATTTCAAGCTTTACATTAAAGTTCTGAATTTAGTCAAATAATACATAAATAGTTGTATAACAGTGTTTTCAGCAAGCACTATTATTATTATTATTATTATTATTATTATTATTATTATTATTATTATTATTATTATTATTATTATTATCATTATCACTTTGGTATTTTGATACAAATTTATCAACTTTTTCAAATTTGCCTTTGCCAGAAGAAAGAGGTGACTTTTTAATGCTTTGGGAGTCCACATTGGTTTCCTTGTTTCTTTTGGTCTTGCAGTGGCTAGAGACTGCTACAAAACTTGTTCTGCAGAATTTTATTTTCATTAATGGGATTGTTATATTATATCCTTGCCCATGATTGCTTGAGCTTGGAGACTGAACTAAATTGCTCTGGTGGCCAAGTAGTTAGAGTGTCTGCCTTGGATGTGGGAGGTTTCAAACCCCAGCCAAGTCATACCAAAGACTTTAAAAAATGGTACTACAGGGCTTGAATTTAGCATAAATTTCTTTGTAGCAAGAAGGACTAGTATGCTGAGAAATTTACTAGTCCTGCCAAATCTTTACTAGTCCTGTCCAAAAAATATTTTCACACACTTGTATTGAGATTAACAACAATATTATTCATAAATAGCATTATCATATGAAATGCAGAATGACAGAATTATAAATCAAATCATGCTTCAAATCATCAATCAGTCAAATCACATTTCTTGTTTCTCAAGATAATTTGGATCCAATTCCAGAAAGGGATCCAGGTGTTTTTTCTTGTCCTCCACCTGCACTCTGGGTCCAAATGGGATTTGTTCAGGTCTCATTACCTGTCTCCCTGAAACATTCCACAAATGTATTGCTGGTGATGGATCATTTGTTGGAATATCCTTTGAATGGAACATTATAAAGAGTAGGTCGGAGAAAACCAAGGTCGCAAACATGATCTCCAGTCACTCATCACCATTTTCATCTCTGAGAAACTCCTCTCAGCATCAGCAGAGTGGGCTGGGATTGTTAGGATAAGGTCAATGCCAGAATATTCTTGCAGTCAGCAGCACATCATTTTTACAACTGTGGACCAAGTCAAAGCATAGATGTCTTCGTAATTCAAAGATAACAGAATACATTAAGAAAATATTAATCTGAATAAATTTACATCAAGGAAAAGGTAAAGTCAATACTTAAATAATGTTTAAATTAATTTTTTTAAAAGCTCTCTTTAAATAGTTACGTTTTGCAATCAAGATAATATGCTAAATAATTTTTAACAATTCTAGCATCATTGATGTTTCTTGTATTTATTTTTAAATATTTGAATGTACACCTACTTGTTGTAGACTACACTTTTTAATATGACCCATTCCAATTCCACTAAATCAGCAACCACACCTGTGCCAACAAGCTCTGGCCGAAAATACTCCACCAAAACAAATTTCTGCCTTTCACTTCCAGTGATGTAGTAAGTAAATGTAACAACCTGTTTATTAATCCTGTAAATCTCTCCAACATCAACTCCTTTCATCTCATCCAGCTAACACATCCATACAAAATCTGTGAAGGGTCTTCGGTTCTTTACCATAGCTCTTTTCACCGGTTATCACCTGAGAACAATGTTGTCCAGCAGGCGAAATTCATATGTTTCTGAACCTGTAACTTCAGTTTGGTGCAACATAGAAAAGTTAATTATGGTTTGATGAATAGAAAATTATCTCAGGATATGATTATATGCCTTTAAAGACGGAAATAGCAGAAGGAAAACTCAAGTCATGGGTAGAACAAAGTATTTGAAAGTTACTGACCTTGTCTCTTATATTGTATGATAGACAGATTCCTATGTCAGAATGGGTCGGGGTAATCTGAGATATTTATGTCACTCTGTATGATTGCTTTCCTTCAGATTATTGGAGGTGGGGGTGTCTCAGCATCAAGCTTGCGTCGAGCACATATGGTCAAACACATTCCGTTAAAACTTTCCAATATCTTCTAGTGGTATTTGCATAGCTGCTTTTTTTCTGCTCTTTTTATGTTGCTCAAGCCTTCATGCACGTTTACTATTTCAATTTTAAAGTTCGAACAACCCGCAAAAAAACTAGATGTTTTCTCTGTTTGCTTTTGCGAATTCCGTACACCTGTTATACCGCATAACTTTTTTTTCTTCATCATAATTCAGCCATTAACTGTCTTTTGTCCATGTCTTCTGAAACGTTCAATTACACTTTTCACTATCATCTGAATTATTCCTCTCATTTATGTCATTTTAATTCAACTTTTGCTTTTTTCTTTTGGCTGAACGCGTTCTATAAAACGCCATAATTTACCTGTCTTATAAGGAGCGAATTGTGTCCCATTTGGAAATACGAGATGTTACAGTATAGCTAAGACAAATTATTTATAGAAAGAAAAGGAATGTCACAGTGTCCTTTATCAAAGAAAATCAGAGCAAAAAATGCCATTTCAAAATACGTGCTTTTGCCCCCCATTAAATGGCCTCTTTTTGATAAAGACCAGCAGTTGTTCTGCAGACTCAAAGCTGTGGCTATTTTAAACACTGTTACAAAATATTAATATCGGAAGATAATGTTATTTTCAGCTTAGAAAAGGTGCACTCCCATCAAATGAACCCATCTGCCTCTGCATGATCAATGTAACAACTCCAATTACGGCCTCATTATTAATAGCGAAAGTTTGGTAATTGTTCCTAATTAATCGGACCACAGTGTAATGTTGAAATTAATAATAAGGTGAAACATTTTCAAATCTTAGAAGCCAATGCTCGGAGATTTTAATTCCCAACAAATGTACAGCATTTTGCTTGATGTCTTCACGTATATTCAATTGTTTGTCCATTCTTATTAGGGAAAAAATATAAAATCTATTCTTATCATCATATAAAAAGTAGTTGTATGGAAAGGATATGTCAATAATGTTATAATAAATTAATAAAATTTTTATAATTATTTCGATGTAAGTGTAAAATATGCAGTTTACCGTTTGTGACTTGAGTGTTGGAGTGCTTTGCTAATAAGCACCCCCCCTCTTAATCAAACAAACATACAAACTTTAATTTCTTCGAATAGCTTTTGCTGTGTTCTTATGTGTGGTATACCATTTTGTAGTTAAATTACTGTGGTCGATTGAATAAAGTTTGATACCACGTCATATTTTGTTTAATTTCTTATTATATTAATTAGTATCAATTACCAAACTTCCGTCGTTAATGACGGTACCATAATTGGCGCTGTAAGTGAAATGCACAAATCAGATGGCTTTTTTTGCACCTTTCCGAGGCAGTTATTGACTTCATCTTCTCCTGCTAATATTTTATGACTGTGTTGACAATGGTTACTACTTTGATTCTACAGGACAGCTAAGTCTTTATTAGGGAATGGTGTAAACAAATGCTGACTCTTCATAACCGAAACTTACTAGCCCATCGGACTATTAACATTATGAAAGTTACTAGTCCCACAGGAAATCTAATAGCCTCGGGCTAGCAGACTACCGCTAATTTTGAGCCCTGTACTAACAGCTGCCTTACTTGGTGCTCAGCATTAAAAGGTTAGTGCTAGGACTGGTTGGCTTGGTGTCAGGATAATGTGACTGGGTGGGATATCATGCCACATGTCTGTGGCACGATGCCCCAGTGCTAGACATCGCTATAAAGTGTCACACAGCAGACATCATAGCAAATTGACTGAAAAATTGTTAAAGCTAAGTTAATAAAATATAAATAACAAAATCGCTGGAGACAGAACTCTCAACCACAGTAAATTCTTTCTGATTAACTTGCTGCTTTTAAACTGTTGACTTTATATGAATACATTTGGCAATGCACTCTTGTTAGATAATTGAGCCTTTAATGAATTGAATGTGTTTTGAAAGATTATGTAGGCCAGATTGTTAAATTTATTTTTAAAAGCTCCATTATGATTTAATTTTAATATAGTGTCAGTTTGGAGGTATATGGGTAGCATGTTACTTGGTCTTTTGTTATAATAAAGATACAAGATTTGTCAAATTTGAGTAAACAGCAACTGATCAGTCGTGACAAATGTTCCTTTATTTTGTTCTTGACACCTTTAGACTTTTTAATTGTTGTTGAGTGCATGACACTCAACTAGCACATTTACCTGAAGGTTTTGGTTAAAGTGGTTTTTGTGCATATATTTCCAGAACCTATTTTGTATTATGTTCATACCTGGGATGAACCATTTTGAAGTGAAGGCAATTAATTCTTTCAGATGCTGATTTGAATTTTGAACTGAGGTTCAATTTTTGTTAAGGTTTTTATGTTCCTTTTTTAATTTGTTTCTTTTTCCTATATCTCTTGATGGATTCCATTCATATTTTGGATAAATGATTACACTGCAAACACATTTTATTTGGTGACTTTTCATCACTCCATTGATCCTGGGGCAATGGTGCAGTCATGGAAAATTGTATTTAGGTTTTGGTGAGAGTTTTTATATACTTATATATACTGACTCACATGATTAATTCTGTCCATTCCTGGGATGAATCAAGCTAGACTATTCATTCTGCAACACACTCTTCAGTCTATTGACATTGGGGTCAATCAATTTATCAATTGAGTTTGCAGTCCTTGGTTCTTTTTACTTCATCTTCTAAATACTCACAGAATGAAATATGAAATTGTACACTGCACTGCTCTAAAATCACAAAAAAAAAATAAATAAATCAATCAGAAAAGTAAATAAATAAAATAACTTCTAGTAGTATTTAGAGACGAGGTACAAGCTAGAACAACAGTATTTATTGTCAGCTATTTTTTTATTTACATGTACTTTGAACTACACATACATATATGAAAATTTATTTATTAGAAAAATGAATTTATAGTTAATTGATGTGCATCCCTTGTTCCTAGTTAATCGACCTCAAAGCTGAGCTATACAGAAAGCAAGAAGAGTTTAATAGACAGAAGCTTCAGAGTCAGAACTCTTATGTTAAAGGGAAACCTTCCTCATCTGAAAAGGTATGCAGTTTACATTAGTTTATTAATTAGCAGGTAGACTTCTTAAATAGTAAGATATACTACAGTTTACATCCGTTTAGTAATTAGAATGTAGAATTCTTTTAGGGTAAGATATGATCCAGTTTATATTGGCATAGTACGTAGCTAGTAGACCTTTTTATGGTACTGTTAGTAGAACTTTAATAGTGGTGTCAAGAATATTTATTGAATTTTTAAAAAATTTTTTTTGCTGTTGATCAGGATTATCATGGAAACTGTTTAATCAAGACAGTATCATGGTGTAAACTATGTCTAATCAAGACAGTATCATGGTGTAAATTGTCATAGATCTAATACAATAAAATGGTGTAAACTATGTCACATATACAATATAAATTATGTCACAGATCCAGTATATCATGGTGTAAACTTTGTCACAGATCCAGTATATCCTTATGTAAACTGTGTCACAGATCCAGTATATCATTATGTAAACTATGTCATAGATCCAGTATATCATGGTGTAAACTATGTCACAGATCCAGTATATCATGGTGTAAACTGTGTCATAGATCCAATACAGTATCATGGTGTAAACTGTGTCAGATGCAACACAGTTATCATGGTGAAAACTGTCACAGATCAAATACAGATGCCAATCAACGTTAACAAATTTTGAACATTTCTAGAAAGTTATATATTTTGCAACTGACAACATGTATGTTTTTAAGTGAATTTTAAACACAATTTCTTTGATAAAATTATAAATATATATATATATATATATATATATATATATATATATATATATATATATATATATATATATATATATATATATATATATATATATATATATATATATATATAACAAATTTTGAACATTTCTAGAAAGTTATATATTTTGCAACTGACAACATGTATGTTTTTAAGTGAATTTTAAACACAATTTCTTTGATAAAATTATATATATATATATATATATATATATATATATATATATATATATATATATATGTAACAAATTTAGAACATTTCTAGAAAGTTATATATTTTGCAACTGACAACATGTATGTTTTTAAGTGAATTTTAAACACAATTTCTTTGATAAAATTATATATATAAAATTATATATATATATATATATATATATATATATATATATATATATATATATATATATATATATATATATATATATATATATATATATATATATATATATATATATATGGGTATTAAAGATATTTATCATATTACTGATCTAATCATAGAAGCCAAGCATATGGAGCAAGAAGAATGCTGGTGTGTTAGAAAGAGCCCAGAGAGATATAGAGGAAAAAGTAGAGGAAGAAAATGTCTTTGAAAAATCTAAGTAAGTGTGATAATACATTTAGTGAGGACTTGTATGTGAACAAGAATTCTGTATTTTCATCAATATGATCGATTATATGAAAGAAAGAGCAACACATGAATTGTGACAACAGATATTTTGACATAAAAGTTGAGGTTGTTTCTTTTTTACATATTGTTTTGAAATGAGGTTTGATTTTTGACCTTTCTTGAGGTTGTTAATAGGCATTGCAATGAAATATAACACTTGTGTAAAATGGATGTTTTAGACAGTTAGGTGTTCATTGTGCATAAATAGGTTTTTTTCTTCTATTTTTAATTAATTCTTCAATTGAAAATCTGAAAGATATTTTAATATGTTGGAGACTTGGTCAATATAAACAGCAGCTCTTGATTGATGCAACTATTAAGGATAGCTCTAAATGTTGCAAGTTTGGCCAGTTTTGCCAACCCTGACTTGTTTTATATTTAGTTTAAGCTCTTTCAGTAGGAATGTTCATTCCAGATATGTATTCTTTTAAATCATTTTTCTGTAAAATCACACCACAATTACATACTTTTAATTCATTGTAAGTTGACAAAATGATGAATTATGTGGGGTGAAAATCCTATTATAGAATGTTTGCAGTCATTTATTACTTCCCTTGAAATTAGTTTTGGCTTTTTTTATAAACCACCTTTCCATGTCAGATTATATAAAAATTTAACAATCTCAAAACTCCCTTTCCCCACAAAATATGTATGTTTGTTGTAGTTACTGATATAGAGGCATGTAGCCATTTTCATGTGTATGAGTTCTGAACCCCTTATGTGACTTTGCTTAAAATAGCATCATTTAGTGGAATTTGCCAAAATAATTTCAGAAAGTCAAATTTGGTGACATACTTAGCATTTCCAATTTTATCAATTCTTGGTAATGGAAATGAATCTGTTTTTGTCACACTGTTTATCTTCCTGTAATCAGTGCACATATGAAAAGTTTCATCACAAGTATACATAGTGAACTTCAATCACTTTTACTGGGCTTTATGAAATCATTCTTTAACAAATAATGAATTTCCTTTTTCAAGTATTCCTGTTTAAGAGGGTTCATCCTGTATGGGTGTTGTTTTGTAGGTTTTGAGTGTACAATTTCAATGTCATGAAACATTTTGTTTGTCCTCAAAGGCATATCTGGAAACAAGTGCCCATATTCGAATAATAACTGTTTAAGTTCATTTCTTTCTTGTTTTAAATGCAAAAGTTTCTGGTTCAGATTTTTCATCATTTCTGAATTCTGAAGAATTGTTGCTCCAAATCCTCAGTTGGTGGACAGGTTCAGCTAAATTAATTGCATGATTTACTTGGTTATCTCTTTCAATATACTCCTTTAACATGTTAATATAGCAAACTTGTTTTTGTTTTCATCTCCCAGTAGTATTTATAATGTAATTTAAATTATTTACTTTCTTTTCATCTGTTTATTGACCATAATACTTGGCCTGAAGGAGATTTTGTTGAACGGGCAAGAGAGCTAGAAATCTGTCACCAGGTTGAAAACTCTATCTCTTGAGTTTTAATCATATCTTGATTTCATTCTGGACTGAGTAGAGCATAGATTTGCTTTTGCAACCTCACAAGCCTTTGACAGTTTGTACTTAAAATTAGAAATATAATTGAAAAGATTGAGCTCAGTATCTTCATTAGAAAGAAGTTTCTCTTTCAGCAACTTCAAAAAGTCCACACACATTATGTCCAAAAACTAGTTCAAAGGGACTGAATAATAAAGATTCTTAAACAGACTCCCTAACAGCCAACAAAAGTAAATGAATGTCTTCATCCCAGTCCTTACTTGTATCAAAGCAATATGATTGAATCATATTCTTCAAAGTTTGAAATCTTTCTAAAGCCCCTTGGCTTTCAGTGTGGTAAGCAGAAGATTTAAATTGTTGAATGCCTAATTTGTGCTTAGCTTGCTGGAAAATTCCAGACATGAAATTTGACCCTTGATCCGATTGGAGAGATTGGAGAAAGCCAAATTGAGTATAAAAGAAACATTATCAAAGCTTCTACTATGATTTTTGTTTTAATATTCCTCAAAGGAATTGCCTCTGGGAATCCTGTTGATGCAGACATAATGGTCAACAAATATTGGTTGCCTGACTTGGTCTTATGTAAGGGACCAACACAGTCTACAATTATACTGCTAAATGATTCGTCAAATGCAGGAATTAGTTACAGATAAGCCTTAGGTATCTTCTGATTGGGTTTTCCTACCATTTGACAAGTGTGACAAGATCTACAAAATTGACAAACATCACATTTGATTTTGACAATAAAAGTGAGTCAAGATCTTGTGATAAGTTTTATTTATCTCAAAATAACTAGCCAGAGGAGTTTCATGGGCCAAACTAAGTATTTCCTGTCTGTACGATTTTGGAACTACAGTCGGATTGTTCACTGACCACTTGTCACCAGCAGGTATCTCAGGAGGTCTCCATTTTCTCATAAGAATTCCATTTTTAATGAAATAACAGACACGTACTTCATCTGCTTGAGTTTTACTAATGGCCCACTGAAACAAACAGGAGATCTCAGGATCTTTTTCATGTTCAACAACAAGTGATTGTCATTTGTCACCCTGATTAGATAAAAGAGAATGAGTAGCCAGAAGAGGATCACTGTGATCAATGCCTTTTGATTGATCCAAATTGGGATTGAAAGTGACCTCATCATAAGCCTGACCAATATATGTGTCAGCTAAAGGAATATTTTCCTTATGAAAATCATTTTGAAGAGCTTTCTTTGCCATAGCTCTTGTAACTGCACAAGTTGGGTATAACTCAAGGTATTCTTTTTTTATAGGATCAACTTTCTGATTCAAAGAAGGCTTGTCAGTTACAAGTAGAATAACCATAACTTTGTCTCTAGCTAGGTTATTGCCTGGTAACAAATAAATGCCCTAAACGGGTAATTTATACACTATACCAACTGTCACATGTCCTGAAACTAAGTCTGATGACAAATTTATACAACATTAACAAAGCCCCACTCTACTCCCTGAATGAGAACACTCTAATTAGAACAGGATTTCTTAGAAAAAGGCAAATTACCTGATAATAAAAGACTCAGAGAAGCTCCTGTATCCCTTAAAATTTTAATAGGGATATGATTGGTCAAATCACCCAAGAGTGAAATAGATCCCTTCAACATGAATGGTTCATAATTCTCTATAATAAAATCAGACTGAGGTTTATTAGACCCAACAATTGTATTGCTTTCAATACATGAATGTGACCTTAACCTCTTTGAAATAAGAGCATTTAGGTTTATATTGATTCTGATGCCTATATTTCAGTTTGAAGCAATCAGAAATAACATGTCCTTTTTTCTTGCAAAAGGTAGGAATAGATGAGAATTTTAATCAAGTTTATCAGAAGCTTGATTTTTATAAGTTGTGGCAGACTGAGTTTTAGGAGGAGTCATGTTAGACTGCTGAGTGAAAGAATTGCTTACAACAGGAACTTTATGACTTAAGGAATACTCATCAGCAGCAAGAACATTTTCCAAGGTTTTGATCTTATGCTCTTCAAGATGATTCTTAATGTCATTAGGAACACAGTATTTGAACTCATCATGTAATACAATTTGTTTGATATTTTAATAATTATGTTCAACTTTCTTGGCTAAGCACCATCTTTCAAATAATTGCTCTTTTTCTCTAGCAAATTTGACATAAGTTTGTCCAGCTTTTTTCTATAGTTTCAGAATGTTTGCTGATAAGCCTCAGGGCCTAATGCATAAACCCTTAAGATGCGCTTCTTAACCAAATCATTGTCATAACCTTGTAGTACTGACAGGGATGCAAAGATATATTTCGGGCTTTGCCATAAAGTACACATTGCAATAATTGAGTCCAATGGTCTTTGGCCATTTCAAATTTTCAGCAACTTTTTCAAAATATTAAATATTTTACTACTTCTTCTTTAAAAGGGGGCTCTAACCTGTTATTTCTTGTCATATCAAAACTTGAATTTATATGTGATGTGGAAATGTGCATTCTTTTGCCAGCTTAAACTCTTTGATTCTAATTTTAAATTCCCTTTTATCCTTCTCTCTTTATAATTGTATCTGTATCTCTCTCTCTCTCTCTCTCTCTCTCTCTCTCTCTCTCTCTCCACTTTATTAAATTGTAATATTATTGTTTATCTTATTCCCTCCTGTCTCTCTCTCTTTCTCTTCTAATTGCAATTTTATTTGTTTATCATTTTCTCTTTCCTGTCTCTCGTTCTCCCTCTCTTCAAAATTGCAACTGCATTTGTTCTTTCACTTTCTGAAGCTTGAGCTTCCTTAACTCCAATTCCATCTTATATTTCATTTTTTATTCCATTACTTTTATGTCATTCTGATACAGACTTACTGACCAAAACCAAAACACTTTTATCAAGAACATTCTTCTCTACCAAATATGGAATAAAAATCTTTTTAATTTCTTGTTTCATTAAGGAATCTTTTACCTCAGAAAGATCATATATTCTGGCAAGTTCAAGCAACTCATCTTTCAAACCATCCAACTGCTCCTGAGTAGGACTAGAAAGAAAAGCCTCCACTTTTGATGACATTGTGAAGAAAGGCTTGTTGTTTTCAATAGAGATTTCAAACAAAATGTAAAATAGTACTTGGGATTCAAAAACTAGGGAAATTTAAATTTCATAAAAAAAATTCATCATCCTAGGATGAGCAAATCGAGTTTTCTCTTGTTAAATGTAGACTTGCACAAATGTAATAAAAGAATTGAGTGAAATCAACAAGTTTTCTAAATTTTAATAAAAGAATTTATTTCCCTAAAAAACCATGTAAAAATAGAAAATAGGACTTAGGGTTTGTGAAAATAATCTAAAAATTATTCCTAGAATTGAAGAATATAAGTCTTATCATTAAAGAGTTCTAATTGAATCTGGGTTTGAATCTTGATAAAGTTCCAATTTGGAAGCCAATGACATCAGATGAAGTTGTTGTACTAATGGCAATAGTTCCTTGTTGAATTTTGTGAATCAAGAATAATATAATCAAGAATAATATTCCGGCTTTAGAATTCCAAATAATTTCCACTGAATGTCTTTGTCCAAGATTTTGATGAAGAAGAACTTATTTTCCAGAGAATATAAATTATTCTTAAATAACAAATAACTCAAAAATGCCAACAACACAAAATACCTCTGAGCTCATGAAGGTATTTTTTTTACAACTAAATAAATTTAATACCAATTGGTTCTTTAAAGCCTCAGTATGAGATCACATGGTAGTTCATGTGACAAACTGTGAAATTTCTAACTTGAACATTAAAGGAATGCTATTTGTCATGTTGCTTAGAATATCCTTATTTAAAAAGTCAGATGGGTAACACTTGGGCTGGAGATGACATTGGGAATAGCCAATCATTTCCACTTAGGTTTTACGAATTTGCAAATCAAGTTCGGCTAAAAATAATGATAAAAAATCTTTTTTGTTCTAATTAGGTTATGTGAAGTGTCTGAAAAGAGATTCAAATCCAATAAAAATTATCACCACAATAAAATTTAATGAAAAAAATATAAAATAAAGAATTTAGAAGTAACATATACATAACAGTAGGCTCGGTAGTATATTTAATAGTGTACAATTGCTAATCAATATTAATAATCCAATAGATTCATTCTCTTGAAACAGTGTTTCACCTGGCCATTGGCTTTGCCCATCTTGTGCCTTCATTTTCTGTTGCCCATTTGTTTATCAACTCTTGCATGTCAATACTATAGAGGCTTTATTTCTGACCATTTCAGTGGACGTCATTGGTTTCTAAGCTATGTCTCCAGGGGTGGGGTCCCCATATGTAATTATGATAGCCACAGTAATTCATGCCTACAACACAGATTAACTCCA
Organism: Potamilus streckersoni; assembly: GCA_016746295.1. Classification (NCBI taxonomy): domain Eukaryota; kingdom Metazoa; phylum Mollusca; class Bivalvia; order Unionida; family Unionidae; genus Potamilus; species Potamilus streckersoni. Next base: position 427,312 of record JAEAOA010001386.1, on the reverse strand, counting down.
CTGAAATTGTGAAGTAAGTGCAGATACTTTAAGGGTGTGGATATTACAAAAAATTCTGTCGTGAATCATGGCCTTATCACCATGGGAAAAATGAACTTGTCCTTTTTCTGACAAGAATGTCAGGGCTCTTAACATTGTTTCAGAATATAGAGTCTTCATTCATGTAACTTAAGTCCCCAGTCTATTTCTGAGAGACCTTGGTGTAAATTCACCAGTTCATCACTTTCAAAAGGATAGAAAGGAAAATGAAAGTATATATGCACATAAATTTATTACATTTGTGGATTAAATTCTGAGCCTCATGAAATTAGTAATTGTCAACAAAAAAATACTGCTTTGAACCATCTGCAAAGTAGTTTTTCAAATGAGTTTCTTTTCTTTTTCCATTTTCTTGACGACTATATATATATATATATATATATATATATATATATATATATATATATATATATATATATATATATATATATATATGGTATAAGGAAGAAGATGTATGACACTCTGAATCCATATTGACAAGCTTGCAAATGTCAGCTACCATGTGAGCAGTATCAGGCCCACTTGAGTCTCTTAGTTTATTTGTTTTATACTTTAAATTAATTCTCTGTCACTGTCTGTGTATCATATAATAAAATCAGACTTCTTGTGCTACCAACCTTATAATATCAGTTTTGTATATGAACCAAGCATGAGATGCATTGTATTGATTTTACTAATCTAAATGTTTTGATGAATGAAAATTAACATCTATGACAATGATTACCAAAACATGTCAGTGTTTCTTGCAGGGGATGTAATGTAACTAAAACAAAAACTATGGTGTTATTTAAAACACCTCTGTAACATAACTATGAGAGGAGAAGAAGAAATCAATGACAAGAGAAAGATCCATGACCCAAGTAAAATCTTCATCACTAAATTAAGACTGTGTTTTCAAGTTGTCAGTAATACCTACATGCATGCATAAGAATTTTGACATGTAACAAACATAACAGCTCTGGTTGTGACAAAACCACCAAAGAAGTTCAGGGAAGTATGTGAAAAGATTGTTAACAAGAAAAATGTTATGATGAAAAAGTACCAGTTCCATTTATGTAATAAAATGGCAGAATCGATTAACAGTATACATTGTGTAATAATAATAATAATAATAATAATAATAATAATAATAATAATAATAATAATAATAATAATAATAATAATGTATGCAGCATAATACACAAGTGCAAGACATCACTATAAACTGTCACACAGCAGACATCGTAGCGATATGACTGAAATTTTTTTTTTAAAGCTATGTTAAAAATCTAAATGACACACATTCATCCATATAATACACTATTATGGAAGGAAGAGATGCTTGGAGTTGATTTAATATAATGTGGAATAAAAATTGAAAGCTATTTTTGAATAGGTCTCTTATTTTTCTTGGGCACTTTGAAATTGTGTCCTTTTAATTGATCTTTGATTTGGAGTACCGGTAGATTCAATGTCCTGGAAAATGGTGTTAAGGTAAGTGGAAGCAGATTTTGTAAACATCTTGTACATTATTTTGGTCTTTCTAACAACATTATTTCATATATTGGTAATACTTTGAATGTAAGTATTGCAGTTTTTTTTTCCTTAATGCTGAATAATAATTAGTTTACATGCCCTATCCTGGAGTCTGGACATTTTTCTCACACTTGTAGTGGTTGTGTTCCCCCAAATTATATTACAGTAGTTAAGATGTAGTTAAATGCAGCTTTTGTTAAGAGTAACTCTTTAATGTAATGGAATTAAGGCCTTGTTCTTTGGAAGCCAAAGATAAGAGTTTATTTTTTTGAAATATAATTTCATTTTCAAATTAGTTTTATCATAGAGAATATGCAGCTTATTAGTTTGCAGTCATGCTCTTTTCTTCCATGTAGTTATCAGCGAGACTTATTGACGATCATATCATTTTCTTTACATCATAATGTTGAGAGCAGTTAGAAGGCTTTTTTTTATATTCTTTGTAAAGAGTTATATGTTACATCTCTTTATGTCCTTTCAGGAGGAGTTTGGAGGCAAAATCAAAACTCTATGAGAAGATCCAATCAGGTTTGGATATACCGGGTGAGTCATATTCAAGGCCGTTTATTTAGATTTATTTAGCAGAAAACTTGTATGTGTAGGGCAATAAGCACAGTTAAATTTGCCTTGATAGACCACTGTTTTGGAGGACCATCTGTCATGAAAGATCAAATTTTTCATGCAAGGATGAACTGTGCTATACAATGCAATAACCACTAGTGATGGACCATCTGTCTTCAGACACCATATTTGGATGGCTGATGAGTATTCTGTGATGGCAGGCTTTGCTGGATTATAGTATTCACTTTATTGACAACCTCATTATTTTGCAAGATTGTGTTTGATACAGATTATGGCATCAGGTTGGGATTGTTTTGTTCCTGATGTGAGCGTCCATGTTTCACAATCATATAGAAATATTGATGTGACAACTTAGTATGTCAGCCTTATTTTGGAAACAAAAGCAATGTTGGCATCTTTCCATATTGGTCTCAACCTTGTTATTGCTGTTGTTTGGGCAATCTAGCAAAAAAAATTTCTGGTTTGGAAAAGCCCTCATCTGTGATAATCTTGGATGGTGGTAGTTTTCTCTTGTTTATGGGTAGTGAGATATGCCAATTTGCTGTCATTTGATATGCCAATTTGCTGTCATTTCTACTTCTACAGATCCAATGGACCCATACCACTGCCAATAAGATCATTATATAATGGACAATGATATTAATGATGTCATTAACACAGGGCAGTGGATCATTATATAATGGGCAGTAATAGTAAAAATGATATTAAAACAGGGGAGTTGATCATTATATAATGGGCAATGAGCACAATGATGTTAATTAAGACAGGAACAGTGGAACATAATGATGTTGTTAAATCAGAGCAGTGGATCATTATATAATTGTTTGTGATGGTAATGATGTTATTGAAACATGGCAGTTGATCATTATATAATGGGCAATGAGCATAATGATGTTATTAGGACAGGGACAGTGGATCATTATATAATGGGCAATGAGCATAATGATTTTGTTAAGACAGGGACATTGGATCATTATATAATGGGCAATGAGCATAATGATGTTATTAGGACAGGGATAGTGGATCATTATATAATGGGCAATGAGCATAATGATTTTGTTAAGACAGGGACATTGGATCATTATATAATGGGCAATGAGCATAATGATTTTGTTAAGACAGGGACAGTGGATCATTATATAATGGGCAATGAGCATAATGATTTTGTTAAGACAGGGACAGTGGATCATTATATAATGGGCAATGAGCATAATGATTTTAAGACGGACAGTGGATCATTATATAATGGGCAATGAGCATAATGATCTTATTAAGACAGGGGCATTGGATCATTATATAATGGGCAATGAGCATAATGATGTTATTAGGACAGGGACAGTGGATCATTATATAATGGGCAATGAGCATAATGATTTTGTTAAGACAGGGACAGTGGATCATTATATAATGGGCAATGAGCATGATGATGTTATTAAGATGGGAAGAGGATCATATTATAATGGGCAATGAGCATAATGATGTTATTAGGACAGGGACAGTGGATCATTATATAATGGGAAATAAGCATAATGATGTTATTAGAACATGGCATTGGATCATTATATAATGTGCAATGAGCATGATGATCTTATTAAGACAGGGGCATTGGATCATTATGTCATTAAGATAGCTTGAACCAGTTACAGATGAATGATGGGAAAGATCTACATACATTCTTCATCGGGTGAAACACAACCAAATTGTTCAGGTACCAAGAATCTCAGATCAGGGAGTAAGAGGGTCTGTGTATATAGCTGCTTGAAATGAACAGGCAAATCCAGATATCCAGCCATTATTGTTCCCTTGGTCTTTCCTGCCATCTCATCCCCTTGCCCCATTTGGGATTTTGATTTTGGTTATTACTTAGAAGCTATTAAGATCCCCATGTTAAAATGAAATATGTTTGTATATATACTTAATGTAAGAAGACAAAATGCATGTACACAACTTGCATCATTCCTAGTGCCCATCCTTTTAACTCAGTAACTTAAGTAAGAGACTCAATTGGTGTGGCATTCAAATGGGTGTCACATTCCAAATGATGTGGCATTCCAATTGGAATGGGTGTGGCATTCTAAAACCTTGCAAAAAACTGTTTCAAAATCTTGCAAAAAAGTGTTTCCTGTATCAAAATATCCATGTATAATTGATACATGGATATTTTGATACAGGAAACACTTTTTTGCAGGGTTTTGAAACAGTTTCATGGGATTGAAAACCCAAAATCGTTTATCAGTGTGTGATAGAAACATCAATACTACATTTACATTAGTGCAGTCATTTGTAGAAAAACCTTGTAGAGAGCCTTGAATAGAAAGAACAATTTACTTGAGATCTTTCAAAATCTGGTATGTACCATTTACTTTTGTATTATTACATCAATCGTCGAGACTGTACAGTGAAGGAGTATAAACCTATGTTTGTCCATTAGTCTTCAAGACTGTGTTAATGTACAGTTAAAGTGTGACCTTAAGTTTACTCATCAGTCTTCAAGACTGTTAATGTACAGTGAAACAGTGTAAACTCAAATTTACTCATCAATCTACAAGACTTTGTCAGTACAGTGTAACAGTATAAACTTAAGTTTATCCATTAATCTTCAAGACTGTACCAATATAGTGAAACTGTACCAAGACTGTACCAATACGGTGAAACAGGATAAACTTAAGTTGACCCATCAATCTTCAAGACTGTACCAATATAGTGAAACAGGATAAATGTCAAGTTAACTCAGTAAATTTCTTTTAAATTTACAGAAGATGAGAAGAAGTACAAGAAGAAAACAAAGCAGTTCATTTTCTTTTAATGTAGCATCTCTTCTTTAAGATTATCTAGAATTTGATAGTTTTGCTTTGGCTTATATATTTTGACTGTAAATTTACAGAGGAGGATGGGAGTCAATATTACTTGGTAGACTTCCAGAAAAAAGTTATTGATGCAATCTCAGAGGAACAAGAGAAGGAGAGAAGGGAAAAGGAGCAAGGAGCAGAAGTGGAGAGACAGAAAAAAGAAGAGGAGGAGGAAAGAAGACAGCTGCAGGAATCAGTACCTCCAGCAACTGACAGCAGTGAAGAATGGTACTTAGATTTTCCTTCTTGTAATGAATTGTTCATATCATCTTCATCACCAAAATCATTAACATCATCAACATAATGATATCATGTATAGCAGATTTAAATGGTCTGAAATTCCAACAGTCATTTCCCACAATGAATAAGTAAAAGGTTGAAGATTACATGATAGTACGGGTAAATTGTTCAGAAATTAGTATTCATTTTTTTCTTTGTGTTCAGAAGATTCTAAGAATTGACTCAGAATGTTGCCAGCTTGCTTAACCAAGAATAAAGCCACTGACAATATTGTGGTGGTTTTATCAGCAAAATGCACAAACTTTGTTTATACACAAAATGCCCACACTTTGTATGTAAGTAGCTTTGCGACAAATATCACCTTAGGTTAGCAAATTTTAGTCCCATTTTCAGTTGGGATAGCATCTCAGGTTATCAACGTTAGCCAAATTCTCAATTTGGATATAGTCACTTCTTTGCTGATAACTAATTAAAAATTTTGGAAACCATCTTTTTTATCCTTTTGACATTGGGAAGCAAGACACATTCTTGGATGAACTTCACACACACTTCCTTAAATTACATTTTAATTCTGAAAGTTTCACAACTTAAATACTGTATCCAGACCATTTGAACTTATGTTCCTGCATAACATCTTGAAGAGAATTTAATAAAACTTTAAATGTTTTCTATTGGATTTGTTTCCATATTTAAATACAGAGTTTATGAATTGTAGATGAAAATATTCGACGTCGGCATCCGTCCATCTTCGAGAGATGATGGAGTATCTTCTGGTTTGAGTGTCTTATCTGCACATTCTTGAGTGTCTGAAGAGTCCGACCCTTGAGTGACAGTTTCTGTTACACTTGCTGCAGGTGAAGGTTGATGCTTGTTGAGGCTGTTGTTGTTTCCCCATCCTCTTGGTTCTCTTTGTAGCAAGGTTCATGTTTTTCCTTTCCTTGGCTTTCTGAGTGCTCTCCTAGTTGTTGACAGTGATGTTGGCCATTTTCATGTCTTTCTTTCAGATATCTTTGTATCGCAGATGTAGCCGTCCAGTCAGTTGTGTGCCTTTTGCTAGCTCGCCGTAAAGAAGGTCCTTGGGAATGCAGCCTGTATCTATTCTCCTGGCATGGCCGAGCCAGCGAATGCATCTCTCGCTGAGGATAGTGAACATGCTTATTCATGCTGGTGTGTTCAAGAATCTCAGTGTTGGGTACTTTGTCCTGCCACTGAATGCGCAGAATGTGCCACAGGCATCTCAACAGGAAGCTGCTGAGTTTCCTTTCATGGCTCGTGTAGATGGTCTATGCCTCGCTGCTGTAGAGGAATGTGCTGAGCATGCATGCCTGGTAGACACCCAATTTGGTCTTCTTAGTGATGTTGAGATTGTTACAGACCCTCTGGTTCAGTCTTGCCATAGCTGCTGCTGCCTTAGCAATCCAGAAGTTCACCTCAGCATCAATAAGAAGCGAGCTGGAGATGGTGGACCCAAGGTATGTGTAGTTCTCAACAACTTCAAGGTTGTATCCATCTATGGTGATGGTTGGAGGAAAGTCTGCATCCTGCGCCATGACATTCATCTTCTTCAAACTGATGGTCAGTCCGAACTCTTTACAGTGTTGGGAGAGGCGACACACCAGCTGCTGAAGTCCATCTTCTGTATGTGGTGTCAAGGCTGCATCATCAGCGAAGAGCAATTCAAGGATGAAAACTTATGTGACTTTGGTCATTGCAAGGAGATGTGCCATGTTGAACTTCTTGCCGTTAGCTCTAGTGTGGATGTACACTCCCTCGCTGCATTCCTTGAAGACATGCTGGAGGAGCATGGAGAAGAAAATGGCAATGGGGATCAGAGCAAGGACACAGCCCTGGTTCACTTCACAGCTGACTGGGAATGCCTCTGATATTTTGCCTTTGAAGCACACAGTGCTTTGCATGTTCTGGTGAAACAATGTAATGACGGCGAGCAGTTGAAGAGAGCAGTTGATCTTCTCCAGGAACCTGAATAGTCCACTCCGGCTGACTAGGTCAAACACCTTTGTCAGGTCTATGAAAGCAGAGTAGAGGGGCATCTGTTGTTCATGACACTTCTCCTGCAGCTGGCGTAGTGAGAAGATCATGTCTACAGTTGACCAGCCAGCTTGGAAGCCACACTGGGGTTCTGGGTAGATGCAGTAGGCTAGGGTCTGCAAGTGCACCAGTGCGACATGTGCAAAAGCCTTTCTGACGATAATGAGGAGGGAGATGCCTCGTTAGCTGTTACAGTCACTATGGTCTCCCTTGTTCTTGTACAAAGTGACAATGTTGGCATCTCGCATGTCCTGGGGGATGTGTCCCTCTTCCCTGCAGAGAAAGAGGAGTTCGTGCAAGGGCAGGGGTAGTGCTGGTTTCCCATTTTTAGGACTTCAGGTGGGATGCCATCGCTCCCAGGGGCCTTACCACAAGCGAGGCAGTCAATGGCTTTACTTAGCTCTTCCAGGGAGGGAAGAGTGTCTACTTCCCCCGTTATTGGCAGGTTTGGGTTGGCATTCAGGGCAGTGACAGTGATGATGGTTTGGGTTGCAAACAGCTCATGATAGTTCTCAACCCAACGCTGCAACTGTTTCTTGTGGTCTGTGATGACTACGCCCGTCTTGGACTTGAGGGGGGGTCTTGAGAGATGGGGGACCTGTCGCCATCTTGATGCCCTTGTACATGCCTCTTGCATCCCCATTGTCAGCAGCTGTTTGTATGCTGGTGCAGAGATTCAGCCAATAGGTATTGGCGCAGTGGCAGGTGCTCCGCTGGGCATTGTTCCTGGCAATCCTGAGGACTTGCAGTGTACTAGGTTTACACACAGCTGTGTCAGCCAGAAGAGTTTTCCTCTTCGCCACAGTCACGGGCTCCATAGCCTCCCAGCTGGCCTCATATTAGTCAGTATTTTTGTGCTCCTTCTTCCCATATGCAGTAATGTCTGAAAATATTAAATTATATGATACTCTTGTTCCTTGTTTCATAAGTTTTCTCATCTGTTTTTAGTGACATTCTCAATACCTATTTCAGATGGGATAGAAATAATATATATATATATATATATATATATATATATATATATATATATATATATATATATATATATATATATATATATATATATATATATGTTTATATGTAAGATAGGGGCCCCGAGTGTGTGAGTGGTCTAAAGCGCTCTCCATTACGGATCACTGCCATCTCACCTCTGTCTTCGTGAGTTCGAGTCTAAGATTCAATGAATGTGGATATTTGAGAAAGCTTGCCAGTAGCTTCTCGTGGGTCAGTGGTTCTTTCAGCGGATTTCCTGGTTTCTTCCTCCACCATTAATACTGGCCGCCATGTATAGCCTATCTTATGCTGAAAAATGGTGTTAAGCCCCACAACAACAACAACAACAACAACAACATATATAAATAAAGTATATACCTAAAAGTACTACTGTAAACACTAGGCAACTCTTGTTCAGGTTGAGGGAACTGACATTGAAGAACTGATAACAAGATTTAGAAAGATTCATACTTTATGTTCATTTCTTGTCAGAAATTTACTTTCATTTCGCATGAAAATCTAAACACCTATATAATTGTGCTTTAAGTGTGTTTTAAGGATAAAGGAATATTCTTATTTGTATTAAACAAATAAAAAAGTTGTTTGTGTTAAATGAATAAAGGATATATTTCATCAAGTGGGTGAAAGTGGTTGACGATTTTATGTTTTACTGTGTTTTGTTATGTGTAGGCTTTTACAAAAGTAACAAAAGAAAAGAGTCAACAAGCTTTGTAAATTTAACAAAATTATTTATTTCGCTTGAAAACAAGGCAAAAATGTGAAAAAAGAATTGCAGTTTGTGAAAATAATCCAAAAATTAATCCTTGAATCTAAAAATATAAATCCTATCATTACAAAGTTCTAAATGAATCTAAGTTCGCATCCTGGTGAAGTTCCAGTATGGAGGGCGATGACATCAGATGAATGTATTGTTCTCATATGTCAACAGTTTCCTTGTTGAATTTTGTGAATCAAGAATAATATTCTGGCATTAGAATTCCAAATAATTTCCACTGGATGTCTTTGTCCAAGAATGTTATGAAGAAAAGCACTTATATACGTTTTTTAGAAAATATAAATTAATAAATTAAATTTCAACTCAACTGGCAACAACACAAAATACCTCTGAGCTCTGAAGGTATTATTTTACGACTGACTAATTCTACTAGAAAATGTCTGTTTTAACCCACAATTTTAGATCACAAGATGGCTCACATGACGTCGCTACATGATCACTAATTTGAACAGCACAGTTAAAAAATATGCCATTTAGCACTTATGCTAGAATAACCCTATCTAAGAATTTGATTCTCATCCTGGAAATGAATAATAGAAAAGGCTGTTTACAATATAGCTAACATGTGGGCTGAACATGACCTTGGTAATAGCCAATCATTTTCACTCAGTGTTTACAAACCTCTCAACCATGTTGAACTAAAAATAGAAATAAAGCAACACTTTTGTGTTCTGATCAGATCAAAACAGAAAACTGAATTTTCAGAAAAAAATTAAATCCAGTGAATAAAATAATAACTTACAGTGAAATAAAAATAGAATAAAAGAATTTAAAACTAGCAAACAAGTACTTAAATTACATATATGTAACAGTTTCTTAAATCTTTGTGCAGAAAATATCATTTATAAAACTACTTTACCCTAATTCAGTGTAAAAACCACATTAAGGAAACAGTGCATTTCTGGGATTAGAGCCTGTTATCCCTATATGACATTTCTCATGGCTACAAATAGAACAAGCAATAGACAACTTGGCAGATGAAATTCTTTGTTTATAATGTTATCCATGACTAGAACAAAAAATGATTCTGATAATTCACTCTAGACCATATACTATTCCAGTCAATGATATGCTTTTCTTCCAAAATATCAACAAATATGTCAGCAGTGTTGGTACAACTATAGTCAATTATATGATTCTATTCTGAAAATATAGATATGTCACCAGAGTTGGCACAGTTCCAGTCAATTATATGCTTTTCTTCCAAAATTATAGACCATATGTCAGCAGTGTTGACACAATTTCAGTCAATTATATGATTTTATTCCTAAAACAATATAGACCATATGTCAGCAGTGTTTATTGCAATTCATGTAAATTATGTTTCACATTACAGGGTTGATTATGTTGATGTATTTGGAAGATCAAAGAGATGCTTGAGGAAAGACTTGCCTGAACTCCTGAAACAAGACAGAGAGTTATGCATTTCAAGCAGGTATTTAAATTTTGCTGGTTGCACCTTGAAGCTGTCAGTAAAGCTGTCAAACTGCAAATGCTGTATTAAGTAAAATCATAATATTTTAGTAATTTTTATTATTATTATTATTATTATTATTATTATTATTATTATTATTATTATTATTATTATTATTATTATTATGCAAAGGAAGAATTTCTGTTTACTTGACTATTCAAGGAAATTTAATTGCCTTAAAGACTGTTGAATTTAAAGTTTCAGTAATGATGATTAGAAGGACTTCTTTTTTTGAATTTTTGAACTTGAGCGTACTCAGCAAAATGTGTTGAATACTATCCCATTATGTGACCTTCCATTTGTAATCATTTGACCAAATTGATTTGTCAGATGGAATCTACTGGCAGAGCTGTTGTTATTCATACGCAAATGACTGTACATGATTAAGTCTTAATCAAATACATTACCTGATCACATTTATATATATCACTCTTTGCTATTGCCCGATTTAGCCTTCACTGAATGACAAAACATCTTCTTGTCTAGTATGTGTGTATGTATGTGTGTGAGTGTGTATATATATATATATATATATATATATATAGAGAGAGAGAGAGAGAGAGAGAGAGAGAGAGAGAGAGAGAGAGAGAGAGAGAGAGAGAGAGAGAGAGAGAGTAGATGAAGGGGGTTATTAGAGCAGTAACTTTGAACTCTTACAGGCATGATTCAGAAAGATTTTGGCACATAAAATGCAAGCAATTTTGATACATTTGGTCATGAAACTTAATGCCTTGATTCTAGTCATGATAAAGCCAGTTGGCTGGCATGATCAGTCTCCATTCTTCAGCTTTTATTTGCATGACATGGCCTTGCAGAGGAGAGGAAAGAATCTTGTCAGGCTTCTCTAATAAATGCTATACCCAAAGAACACATCCTCAGCCCTGGCATAACTTTACAAGTTTAGATGATTTTGCCTATGAAACGTTTGACTGTGAGGCAATAGTCAGATGCAGAATCCTACAGGGATCACCCTCACACATGTAATAACACATAATCTTCAGTTGTGTTGACTTCACATTTGGAGAAGTTTATCCTTTCAGTACAACAGTCATCACCCTCATACAGGGTGACAGGGTAAAGTTACATGTTCAAAAATTTTTACCTCATGTTACTCGGATCAAGTAATGCATTTGATGGAGAAAGGAGATTTTTTTTTGTAAATTGTTTCTCTAAAATACTTACCTGGCACACTAATATTATTCTTTTCTCTGCCATTGCAAACATCCCGTTACAGTTTTTGCTCAAGCTTATTAAACTGGTAAACAAGGTTGGAAGAAGGGAAAGTTAATATGTAATAGTTGCTCCCCTTGTCTACATGATATATGGATGGAAAGATACTTTTTCTTTCAGGAAGGGCTGGATTAGAGGTAGCAGAGAGTAATTTACTAATGTTAATGTGATCAGATAAGTATTAATGGAAAAGCATAACTTACTAAAAAAATGCATTCACATTCCTTTGAGTATATTTGAATCCATAAAACATGTACACTCAATTTATTACTGAGAGACTCAACCCAATACATTATTTTAACCTTATAGTTTTCAGCAAAACAAAGTTATTGTTTCAACAAAATAATAGTTCTACAATGGATACATTTTGGCAAAGCAAACTGGGGATAACAAAACTAAACAGGATACAGTTGCTATGGCAGTTGCAAATAGGCACAAAATAGTGCAGTACTATAGTTGAATAGTTCAATACAGGGTCTGTATGTTTCACTTATCATTGAGTAAATGGATGTGAATCATGTACCTGTACATGTAATATTTAAACATTTATGTTATTGTTCACAGATCACAAACAAAAATGGTATTCATAATAACTTGTCACAATAAAAATGTTAATTTACTTTGAAATAATAGTGACCTGAAATTTCATGTTTAGTACATTTTATGGTGGTTCTTTGAAGCAAAAAGAGAATTGAGAAAAATAGCCATGATGTTTGCTCTGTCAATGGGCATACACAACCAAACACCAAACAGTAGCCATCAGATGCTTGCTTTGTCTATGATCATAAACAACCAAACACCAGACAATAGCCATCAGATGCATGCTCTGTGAATGGGCATACACAACCAAACACCAGACAATAGCCATCAGATGCTTGCTTTGTCTATGATCATAAACAACCAAACACCAGACAATAGCCATCAGATGCATGCTCTGTGAATGGGCATACACAACCAAACACCAGACAAAGGCCATCAGATGCTTGCTTTGTCTGTGATCATAAACAACCAAACACCAGACAGTAGCCATCAGATGCATGCTCTGTGAATGGGCATACACAACCAAACACCAGACAATAGCCATCCGATGCTTGCTCAGTTTATGGGCATAAACAACCAAAAACACTAAACAATAGCTGTCAGATGCTTGCTCATTTTATGGGCATAAACAACCAGAAATACCAAACAATAGCTGTCAGATACATGCTGTGTCATTGGGCATACACAACCAGAAACACCAAACAATAGCTGTCAGATGCTTGCCCATTCAAGGGGCATACACAACCAGATACCAAACAATGTAGACATCAAATAAAAGATTTTTTTGCCTGAATTTATAAATCACTTAATATACTTACATTATTAGGCAATTAATAATCATTAATGTCATTAAATTAATTAATATACTTTCCTAATTAGGTAATTACTAATCATTATTATCAGTAGATCAGTTAATATACCTGCATAATTTTGTAATTACTAATCATTAATATCAGTAAATCAGTTAATATACGTACATAATTATGTAATTACTAATCATTAATGTCAGTAAATCAGAATTCATACATAATTATGTAATTACTAATCATCATTGCCAAGAGATCAGTTAATATACCTACATAACTAACTAATAGCAAATCATAAGTGTCAGTCTCACAGCTTAAGGCTGTTAAAATGATTGGGCATTCCTTTATAAAAATATGAAAAATTAAAGCATTCATTTTGCACACACAGCTTTATCTTGTCAGGAAATCATCATGCAGTCAATCAACTAGTGAATCACAATGTCCCAGATAACTTTTTTTGTTCATTAATAATTATTCTCACAGTAGTCAAAAGAACTGTGCACAGTATTCAGATTTGTATAGAATATGATAGAAAATTCTAGTGGTTTCATTGAAATGTACGGACATCACTTAACGACATTCTTGCATACAAGTGCTTATATACTGCACTGTAAATGTTCCTCTTTCCTTGTATTGATTTTGGATTATTTACTAAAATGTATGCTTCTCTGTGCATATTTTTCAAGGCAATTATTATGGAGTAACTGTTGTGAATGTATTGAAATAAGAAAATGAGTACATGTATCATTACTCTAGCTACAGTATTTATCTTGAATATACCAATGCATGGTACTCTGCTTAAAATTATATATTAATATGTAATCTATGTAATTTCACTATTTCTTATTTAATTTGAAATGAATTTTAAAAGGGTAATTGCCATTCAAGCATGAGTTTGGTGCCTATTCTTAAATCTGCTCCACTTGCAGAAATCTAAGGGATGTGCATTCATACTTTCTTTTGTTAACTGACTGTCATGTTACTGCAGATCATGATGGCATTCCATGGAATCTAACCATTATGCTAAAGCGCAGTTTCACTGTACTGTTGATGATATGTTTATAAACCATAAATTTCTTCTTTAACCTTTTTTTGTCTTGTTGGAGGTTTTTGTCTTGTTCAGTGTCAAAACTTCAAAAGATGTCTGAAAAATGTGTCTGCTGATAAAATGGTTTAACTGTATGTTCTATTCAACATATTGCAGAGCAGCAATTCTAAATGGCATATGTAAAGCTTGAAGTCAGAACTGTTACAAAATTAAAAGGCAAAATCACTAATCAGGCAACATATTTGGCTGAACTTTTCCAAGAATGATGGTAAAAATAATCACTACCCTTGCCATTCATTGGGAATGTATTATGATGTTCATTATGGGACAACAAATTTAGCTCATCATATTCATCACCATCATCCCATTAAAGCTGCCAATGTAGCCATGTCCACTGATATCCCATCATTGCCATCAACACAGACATCATCCCATCATAGCTATCAATGTAATCATCTCATCAAAGATGCCAATGCAGACATCATCCCATCAGAGCTGCCAATGCAGTCATCATCACATCAGAGCTGTCAAGCAGTCATCATCCCATCATAGCTGTCAAGCAGTCATCATCCCATCATAGCTGTCAAGCAGTCATCATCACATCATAGCTGTCAAGCAGTCATCATCCCATCAGAGCTGCCAATGAAGACATCATCCCATCACAGCTGCCAATGCAGACATCATCCAATCATTTCTTTGAATACAGTCATCATCTCATTATAGCTGCCAATGCAGTCATCATTCCATTATAGCTATCAATGGAGTCATCATCCCATCATAACTGCCAATGCATTCATCATTCTATCATTGCTTCCAATGCAGTCATCATCTCATCATAGCTGCCAATGCAGTCATCATCCCATTATAGCTGTCAAGCAGTCATCATCCCATCATAGCTGCCAATGCAGTCATCATCCCATTATAGCTGTCAAGCAGTCATCATCTCATCATAGCTGCCAATGCAGACATCATCCCATCATAGCTGTCAAGCAGTCATCATCCCATCATAGCTGCCAATGAAGACATCATCCCATCACAGCTGCCAATGCAGACATCATCCCATCATTTCTTCGAATATAGTCGTCATCTCATCATAACTGCCAGTGCAGTCATCATTCCATTATTTCTTCCAATGCAGTCATCATCTCATTATAGCTGCCAATGCAGTCATCATTCCATTATAGCTGCCAATGGAGTCATCATCCCATTATAGCTGCCAATTCAGTCATCATTCCATCATAGCTTTCAATGCAGTCATCATCCCATTATAGCTGTCAATGCATACATCATCCTAACATGGTTTCTAAACCTGTCATCATCCCATCAGAGCTGCCAATGCAGGGATCATCCCATCATAGCTGCCAATGCAGACATCATCCGATCATAGCTGTCAATGCAGACATTGTCCCATTATAGCTGCCAATTCAGACATCATCGCATCATTGCTGCCAGTGCCAACATCATGCCATCATTGCTGCCAATGCAGACATCATCCAATCATATCTTCCAATGCAGTCATCATCCCATCATAACTGCCAGCCAGTGCAGTCATCATACCATCACAGCTGCCAATGCTGTCATTGTCTAATCATAGCTGTCAGTTCTTACATATATGTAATTTAATTATTTGTGTTTTAAAAAAAAAATTTTTTTATTTCATTACATGTTTTTGTAGTGATAACTTTATTCACTAGATTTGACTTTTTTTGTTTGAAAATATAGTTTAGATTTATTTTGCTACTTTGTATTTTTAGCTGATGTAGTTCTGATATTTATTCATAATTGGTTAACACTAAGTGAAAATCATTGGTCATAATCAAGATCATATTTGGCTTCCATGTTAGCTCTGTTGCTAACAGCTTTTAAAAAAATTTTATTATTGAATCTTACAGTAAGATTTGTTAAGTCGAATCAAATTTGTCCATGGTGTATGTGTCAATTCTATAATCTTATTTCACCATTCAAATTTTGACCACATGCCCCCATCATGTGATCTAAAACTGCATTTAAAACTAATATTTTTAGTAATTGAATTTAGTCTTCAATTGATACCCCAGGAGCTCAAAGGTATTTTTGTGTTGTGAGCAGTTGGGTTGAAATTATTATTTAATATAATTTATATTTCCTGGAAATATCTAGTGCTCATCAAAATTCTTGGACATTACATTTATTGTAAGTTATTCAGAATTCTAAAGCAGAATATTAATTTCAGTGATTCAACAAGGAGCTGTTGACATGACATCACAAAACAGGATATAAAAGATGTCATCACCTTTCATTTTGGAACTTCATCAGAATTCGAACTTTGATTATTTAGAACATTTTGATGATAGTACTTATATTATTCATTCTAGGATTGATTTGGATTAGATTCACAAACTGTACGTTTTTATATTTTTACCTTGTTTTCTAGGGAAATAAATTATTTTGTTAAATTTTACAAAGTTTGTTGACTTCATTCTTTTCTTTGTTACATTTGAATGAGCCTAGACATGTAACACAATGTATTCATCATCCCATCATAGGTGCCAATGCAGATATCATCCCATTATAGCTTCCAATGCAGTCATCATCCCTTCATAGCTGCCAATGGAGACATCGTCTCATCATAGCTGCCAATGTAGACATCATCCTATCATAGCTGCCAATGCAGACATCATCCCATCATAGCTGCCAATGCAGTCATCATCCCATCATAGCTACCAATGGAGACATCGTCTCATCATAACTTCCAATGCAGTCATCATCCCTTCATAGCTACCAATGGAGACATCGTTTCATCATAACTGCCAATACAGTCATCATCCCTTCATAGCTACCAATGCAGTCATTATCCCTTCATAGCTACCAATGCAGTCATCATCCCTTCATAACTGCCAATGGAGACATCGTCTCATCATAACTTCCAATGCAGATTTCATCCCATCATAGTTGCCAATGCAGACTTCATCCCATTATAGTTGCCAATGCAGACATCAACCCATCATAGCTGCCAATGCAGACATTGTCTCATCATTGCCACCAGTGCAGTGATCATCACATCACAGCTGCCAATGCAAACATCATCCCATCATAGCTGCCAATGCAATCATCCCATCATTACTGCCAATGCAGTCATCAGCATTCATTGTTGCCAATGCAGACATCATCCTATTATAGCTGCTAATGGAGTCATCATCCGATCATAGCTACCCATACATGTGATTTTTTCAAGACCCTTGGGGTCATGGTTAGAGGGAGTAAGATATAATATTGATTTGCAATCAGATTTCATCAAAATTGCTGTTGTTGTTTATATTATTTCCTGTTTATTTTCTAGCCATACCAGTGGTGGTCAGCCAGAGAAATTACAGGATCAGCCAGAGCTCCTGTCTGCTGATATGAGGAGGGAAATGTTGAGGAAGAAATGGGAAGCCGAGGCAGCAAGAAATTCTACAGGACCAATACATTACTCAAATGTACAGTTTGATGGTAAGAATGTATGGTATATAGAGATCATTTCCTTATACACTACTCCAATGTACAGTTTGATGTTAACAATGTATTGTACATAGAGACCAATTTCTCATGCACTGCTCAAGTGTACACTTTGATAGTAAGAATCTGTTGTATATAAAGACTTTTTATTCATGTGTTACTAAATTCTGCAGGTGTGAATGATACTGGGGATTGGCCAGGATACAAAAGCATAATTTCAAGATCATGTTCATTAAAAATGCAACTTGTAAATAATATAATAATAATGCACATGGTTTTGCACAACTACTGATACTATTTTAAAACAAAATGCAACTTTTTCTAATTCATTTTTCCAGAAATTTGGTCTCATGGTGTAGGGTACTTCCAGTTTTCTAAAGAAAATGCAGAGAGAGAGGAACAAATGGAAAGACTGAAAAACCTGCGTCAGGAGGTGAGAAGCATATTTCACCTGACATTGAAGCTTTTAAAGTTAGACCCAGGACCATATTCTTTTAAGTATTTGTGCATAAAACTCAAACTCTTACCCAGAATCATCAATGATTATTGGGTATATCTTTGTGATTGAAGTCTGTCATGCAAAGAAAGGGTAAAAAATGGATAAACAATGAAAGTTCATATTTTTAAATGTAATTTGAGTGACGTTACAGAATGTCAAAACTTTTGAATATAAGTCACAAAAGAACTGAGCAGATAACTCAAATGGTGGTATAAAATACTGATAACTCAGATGGCAGTATAAAATACTGATAACTCAAATGGCGGTATAAAATACTGATAACTCAGATGGCGGTATAAAATACTGATAACACAGATGGTCGTATAAAATACTGATAACTCAGATGGCAGTATAAAATACTGATAACTCAGATGGTGGTATAAAATACTGATAACTCAGATGGCCGTATAAAATACTGATAACTCAGATGGCGGTATAAAATACTGATAACTCGGATGGCGGTATAAAATACTGATAACTCGGATGGCCGTATAAAATACTGATAACTCAGATGGCGGTATAAAATACTGATAACTCGGCGACATAAAATACTGATAACTCAGATAACAGTATAAAATACTGATAACCCATATGGCTGTATAAGATACTGATAACTCAGATGGCAGTATTAAATACTGATAACTCAGATGGCGGTATAAAATACTGATAAATCAGATGGCGGTATAAAATACTGATAACTCAGATGGCAGTATAAAATAATGATAACTCAGACTGGGGAATAAATTGATAACTCGAGACTGGGATATAAATATTGATAATTTAGATGGGGTATAAATATTGTTGATGCAGATTTGGGGTATAAATATTGATTAGTCAGAGGGGGTATAAAAATTGGTAACTATTATTGATAATGCAAACTTTGGTATAAATATGTATAACTCAGACTGGGGTATAAATATTGATTACTAGAATGCATACCATGCAGATGTAATTTTCTTTCAGTTTTGCTATATTTATAGAAAAGTCCAAAACTTAAAAAGCTTACATCATTAAAATCAAAGGATTTAAGAGAAAATCTGAAAATCTAAATTTACAATTTTTTTTGTCAGATAATGTATTTCTGAAGTTTTATTAACAGACTTTCTCTGCCTGGTTACTTTGTTAGCTCAAATAATTCACCATTTGGAAAAGTCCATTTAAATATTATAATACAGATTTGCAATGCACCAGTAAAATTTATACTTATATTATAAACTCTGATACAGAGACATAATATCAGCAATTTTGTTAAGGTCTTGTTTTAGGATAGTATTTTAATATGGACAAAATTCATGCAAGTTGAAATTTTAACAATATACAAATGCACACAGACAAAAGTGGAGAGGGATAAGAAGGAGAGAATCAAAGAGAAGAGAAAAGCCTTGATGGAAGCTCGTATTGCCAAGGTGAAACAGAGAAAGATGTTAAAGGGAGGTCTACTTCCCACAGATGAAGAGAATGGTACATAGTGTTGTGACTCTATGGTCTTAATCTAAGTAACTGAAAAGAGTGAAAATCAACAAGTTGTGTAAAATTCAACAGATAATTTTAAAAATAACTTTCAGTATGGTATATGAAATCGTAAATAATCATAAAAGTTCTATTACACATCTATTAGTATTGATTATTCCAAATGCATTTCAGTTGTGTTCAGGATGTGCTGATGTGCCAATAGTCTGGAATTGTTTGATGTGCTAACATTCTTGATGTATCATAGTGATATAACTCAATATTATCATTAAATGAATTCACAGTAATTCAAAATTAATTACTCAATACTATAATTGAACCTCCATGACAATCCTGATTTGGGTCATGACCCAGGGGTTTGGAACCATTAGCCTATGATATACAATTAATAATTTGTGAATGTTAATACAAGTGTCTATGATATATGATTAATATTATCATTTCCAGCAGCAAAGGAAAAGGAGGAGGAGGAGGAAATTATAGGTCCTCCTCTCCAACCTCAAGAACCAGCTAAAGAGACAAAACCAGACAAGGAACCAGAGCTGTTAAAAAGAGATGATTCCTGGAGAAAGACTGCTCCTACAAGAGAATGGGACAAGGGAAAGAAAGGTACCAAGTGCCATAAGTATACTTGTTGACATGCTTTTTTAGTTTTAGTAACGAGTGGGATTTTATAGTTGCCCCAGTGTATCAGCCTGTCTGTAAATTACAAAGCTTTTCGTGACTTCTCGTTACTTTAAGGTTTTTATATTTCCAGCATGATTTGGAGCAGATTATGCTATTAAAATGTCTTTCTGTCAGGCCATCTGTCTGTCTGTTACCAATTTTGCTTCCATACAAGGACTTGATAGCCCACCAAATTAGTTACCAAACTTTGTAGATGGCTTGCACTTGGTTTAAGGAAGAACCCTTTTGATTAGAGTCTAAGGTCAAGGTCATTGTGACAGAAAGCAGAAAAATAGTTTGTGCATAACTCCAGTTTTTTAGCATCTATTGGTACCATAAATTGTAGGGTAAGGAGGAAGCCTATTGATTTTATTAGTGTCAAAATATTAAGATTACAAGGACAGAAAGCAGAAAAGTAGTTTTCACAAAATAACTAGTAGTTCACCATGATCTACAGCAGTATTTTGTGGATGACTTACACTTCTGGTAAGAAAGAACCCTACTGTTTTGGGATCAAAAGGTAAGATTTTCTGTGACAGAAAGAAGAAAGATGTTATAGAAGAGACCTATTGAATTCAAGGTCGAAGGTCAATGTTATTGTGGCAAAAAGAAAAATGGGTTTTACAGCATAACCGTTTGTTCTACAGCAAGTTACTTCCCCATACTTTGTGAATTATTTGCACTAAAAGGCATAAATCAATAGTTTCAATAGTCTAAAAGGAAGATTTCATGGCCATGGCCAATCTTATAAGAAAATAATGGTTTCTGGACATTATGTTTATTCCAAGACCACATACCATGACCAAAAGTCTATATCATTGAGACTCCTTGGTCAGTTATCTCCTATGTCCACGTTACTCAGCTAGTCTCCTATTTTCACCATACTCTAATAGTGCCTAATGGAGGACTACTAAATACGGGGTTAAATATATGGAAGGTGTATAATGTCATTCATAATCCTCGTTTTTATTGTAAACATTGTGGGCTAAATGTATAGTTGGTGTAGATGCATAATAAGGTTTTACTTTTTCCTCCGACACTTTTTGGATCATTGTCTTGAAAAACTGTTTTTCAAAGGTATAATTTTTAAGGATTACAGTTGCTGAAACAAAACCCCTTACATGAAGATATCTGGGGTTTGCTTTGTTATAATTCTTAGCTATTTTGGAAATTGTCCATTACCATATCCTCCATAACTTTACCATCCCATTTATTTAGCATTACTGTATTTCTTACTCTTTTCAGATATATTAATAACCCCTGAAGAAAGATATGTAGAAGATAGAAGAACTGAGAGGGTACACGAGTTTGCTCCGCCAAAGTTTTATTATAAAGATACACAGAGCATAACAGATACAAAATCGAGCCAAATGTCATCTGGGGTTTCAGAATCAGTTCCTAAGGTCATAGAGACATTATCATTGTGGACAAATACAGAGCCAAATAAAACCCATCAAATTGGTGGGAAACCAGTTATCAGTAGTAAATCATCAGGACTGATTAAGAAGGATGGAAAACCAGATGACTTGTCAAATATCCCTTTACCCTCTGAACATTCTATACCAATGACTTTCCCTGTGCCACCACCTACTCTGCCAAATTTTCCCTTTCCACCACCACCAGTTGGTCTTCCTGGTTCATTACCTTCACAGATACATGTACAATATACATATACTGGTCAGCAGTGTGATGGTGGATCAACTATGTTCAGTCACAATACCCCCATGTCTGAAAGTCAAATTAATCAATGGGCCTACCAGTACCAGTTACCCCATACAGTTACAGGGTCATTTCCAGCCTCAGCAGGGTCAGATGTTGCCCTTGGGCATCAGACAGCAGGGCCAAGTGTTACCCATGGGTATCAGACAGCAGGTCAAAATATTGTAACCTCACATGCTTTTTCAAATTCTGCTGAATCTGTCCAGTGCTCTACAGTTACACAGTTCACAACCATTTTAAAACCCAAGATTGTTATTCCCAAGGAGTCAATCCTAGACACAAGGCTTGTCCAAAATAAGGACCAAAGTTGAATATGGAGTCTAATATTATTTGTCTTCTTTAAAAATGTAATCTATATATTTGTATATTTATCTCTATGTACACTTTATCCTTTTCTTCTTATTATTATTAAACTGTAGAGCCAACGAAAAGTCATCTTGAAAGTTCATTTGATTTTGAAAGGCTTCATTTCTATACATATACATATATATATATATATATATATATATATATATATATATATATATATATATATATATATATATATACACACACATACATGCATACATACACACACATTTAACTTGAAATAAATGTCACTATTTTGCATTTATTTTTACCTGATGGATTTCTTTTTGTTTGTTTTACAATTTCCTTGTCTTGATTTACTCTTGTTCAACATTCTTGATTCAAGCCTATTAGAGTCAGGTGAGATGTCCCTTGCTATTACAAATCACCTTGGGTGATGAGATTACAGGACCAACATAATAAACTTTTGTTAGAGAGTTGATAGTGGCCTTATTATCAAAGACATCCTTAAAAAATATTGCACAAAAATTGCATGGGGAATAAGTATATCATCAAGCATGGACTTATCACTACATACATAGGTATATCATCAAGCATGGGCTTATCATCACATACATAGGTATATCATCAAGCATGGACTTAACATCACATACATAGGTATATCATCAAGCATGGGCCATCATCACATACATAGGTATATCATCAAGCATGGACTTATCATTACATACATAGGTGGAGCCCCAGAGTGGTCTAAAGCCCTGACCATTACAGATTACTGCCATCTCACCTTTGTCTGCCTGAGTTCAAGTCCAGACTCAGCTAACGTGGGCAAGTGAGAAAGCCTGCCAGTAGCTTCTCGTGGGTCAGTGGCTTTTCCCGGGGTTTTCCAGGGTTCTTCCTCCACCATTAATACTGGCCGCCATGTATAGCCTATCTTATGCTGAAAAATTGTGTTAAACCCTATAACAACAACATACCTAGGTATATCATCAAGCATGGTCTAATCATTACATTCATAGGTATATCATCAAGCATTGGCTAATCACCACATAGGTGTATCATCAATCATGGGCCATCATCACCACATAGGTAAATCATCAAGCATAGGCCATCATCACACACATAAGTAAATCATCAAGCATGGGGCCTATCACCACATACATAGGTATATCATCAAGGATGGGCCTATCACCACATAGGTATATCAAGCATGGAGCATGGGTTTATAATTATATACATAGGGAATATCAAGCATGGGGCATGGGTTTATCATTACATATATAGGTATATCAAGCATGGGGCATGGGTTTATCATTACATACATAGGTATATCAAGCATGTGGCATGGGTTTATCATTACATACATAGGGAATATCAAGCATGGGGCATGGGTTTATCATTACATACATAGATATATCATCAAGCATGGAATTATCACCACATAAATAAGTACTCACTGACCATTTGTTTTATTTTAATGCTATACAGTATGAAAACAGTTATATACTGGTGTGCCTTATCAAGGCGTATGGAAATTTTTCTCTATTTTTTAAAAACATTTTATACATTTAAACTATTAATTAATATTTGCTTTTATTCTGAAAATTATTATTCCACAAAATTTCAAGCTAGCATCAGTTATTACATGAAACTAGTATAGCTGTTGAACCATTCTGGATATTTAGATACTGTTTATACATAACCCTGATTTAGAGGTTGGTGGCTATTTGTATGGAGTCTTGACCATACCTGGATAGAATTGTCTGATGAAACAATTAGAACAGTACATTTGGGTTGCATGATGTGGTAATGATCTTCTCAGAGATAACCATAAATGTGACACAAGGAAGATGGTAAAAACTGGGAATCAGGATCTAGACCTTCATAAATTAGAGCAATGTTAAATCAGATCTTTTCATAAATATTACTCATCAGGAACAATGCAGATATTAGGCTTATGCTTGACATAGCAAATTGGTTTGATGACTTTTCCATGCATCAGATACAGAAATCAAGTAAAATATTTTAAGAAATTTAACTGGACATAATATTTACAACAGCAGCAATTCACAGAAACCTACTTAGGGAATACCAAATCTTAAGATGCTTCAACATCTCATTCAGCCAAGTCCTTAAAGAGAAAGGTATCACCAAAAAATGGCTTTGTAACAAAGTCATTTGCCAGTAAGCATGTGATGTAAGTTAGTGCTGAAATTCTGAAGCTTCATATACATAACATTTACATAACAACAAGAATCAGCAAAAAATCAAGATAATTAACAAAATAAATGAGTATTATTATTTATCCACCTGCATAAATGGACATTTTTGTGCTTGTTTCTGCAAATAATTTAATGAGATCCAAAACCCCTTACAAAGAGGTTTTCAACTAGTTACTTTATAATGGTGTTATTTTGTGCAAGATGCATCAGTCAAATTTGATACATAGCATTACAATGATAGATGTAGATTCCTGTCCAGACATAGTTACTCTTTGATCAAACTTTGCCCCAGAAATGTGACAAAGCATGGAGATGTGGGGGAAATGGCTGACAAAATTGTATTTGTATTTCAATAATACTTTTTATACAGATATGCTAGTGAGCAAGTATTGAAAACAGATGGTAAATATCAGGGTCACAGAAATGCTTTACACATCAAGCTCTGTGTGAATCAAGAGGGCTCCAGGGTATCACAGTAATTGACAAGACTAGACAGAAGCATACCAGATGGAAGGAGAAAAATAAATTTAACAATGTTAGCATGAGAGAAAAATCGTTTAGTCAACAAGGCTGTACAAACTGGATTGCCGAACATCTGGGACTATTCCAGAGTTTTAGTTAGGCAAGTGCTTTAGAGCAAGAATTTAATTCCAGGCAAGTGCATTTTCATAAACACTGACTGGCTGTTTTTCACTTCCAAGCAGATTTGAAAAAGCAGTCAAAACATGGAGTATCATGCAGTTGGTTTTATCACTCAATGTATCATGATTTCTCAGTTCATCTTAGTTTCCTACTCATTGATGTTACAAATGTTAAAAAGTTAAGCCCATGCTTTATTTACAGCATACTGAATGCTTTTGATCTGACTTCTGATTATCAGTGAAGAAAGGAGACAAAGTGTACATGGTCACAAAGTTAGACATGAGAAGCATAGTATATATTGAAATAGTTTATTTCTACATTTTGAAAATTGGACATCCTATAGAATACATACACTTAGACCAGTTCTACAACTGAGATATAGATTCTGACACTCCATTACAACTGCTGCTTAATTACATCTCCAGGGATTCTGGCAAGTCATTTTAAACTTAAAGGTAGTAAGCAATGAATCAAAATAATTTTGTTTATAAAGATCTTGTTTACACTTATTTTTTTGCATTCCTTGTGGGGAGGGGGGAGGAGCTAAAAATTTTAACTAAAAGGAAGAAGCACTATCCTGGAGTATTTTCGATTAAAAAAATTAAATCGATTTTTCTTATGTCGGATAATAATAGGACAAGGAATTGGCTGGGACAAGTCTCCTTTCCTGTGTCACTTGTCCCAGACAAGTAAAAATGTTTTTACAAACCTGTTTTGATGTACAGGTATACAAATAAATGGACAAAAGCTATTGACATGTTCCTGTGCATAACCAAGGCAGTCATTGTTTTTTCTGCAGATGAAATCAAAGTTAAAATCATGGCTAGTAATATTGCATTATTTCAGAACAACAAAAACACCAAAAACTCTGATGTATATGTAATGTTTATTTGATCTAAATGGGCAGAAAAAGTGACAATAATGTGTTATTGAAATGCTATTAAAATGCAAATAAGTTTCCTGTCTTTCTACATATATATTAATCTCTTTATGATCTGAAATTGTCATGCAGGTTAAAGACAAAACCACCACCATGCTCAATGTATATATCGAGTCCTATTAATAATTTTCCAGTCTACATTTTGCACTTCTGCACTGAAAACGGATACTTTTCTTTATCCAAACTTGTAAACTTAAATAACTATTTTTTTTAACAGCAAATATTTCAATGCTAGAGTACTGATTTTGTTATTTTGTAAAATTGGTTGCTATTTAACCTTTGGCAGATCAATTTTGGCACTCTCCTTATTGACTCTTAAAGAAATGTTTATTAAAAAAACCCATTTAAAATGCCTAAATCACCCATATTTTTCCAGAAATAACTTTTCTATGCCTGAACATTTTGCATTTTTATGATATCTTGTGATGGTGTGTGGTCATCAGTTATAGATGCAATTTAGCTTTGCTTTGGGAAGTTAAATTGCAGAGTGGAAAATTACATTCCATCCAGTCCACTGATTGGAATGTAGGTGAAAAGGATAAACAATAAATAAAATTCTCTAAAATTGATGTAGTGTTCAGCACAACAGATCAATGAGATTAACTTCCCATGGTCTGCATTTAGTGATTATGCCAAGAAATTTCAGAGAATAATAATACAGGTCAACAACATCTCATCATTTTGGGGAATCTTTTTATGTTTTAAAAAGACAGAAAGCAAGGTAAAAAGATGTAGAAATAAACTATTAAATCATAATGAATGTACATGTCCAAATGAACATAAGTATCACAATGAAAAAAATTGGCTCTTTCAAGTCCCTCCATATGTCTGTCTGTCTGCAGGTGAAACTGGCTTATATTGCCAATCCAAAGACACTGACAATGCAGTACATGGTTTTATTCTCCCACCTCACAGTGCAGCTTCCTGGCAAAAGAAAGTAATACAGGTGGTTAAAATATCTCAATCTTTCTGGCAACAGAAAGTAATTTAAGTCAAAATATCTCCAGCTTTCTTGCAGAATTAAGTAATTTTGGTGATGTCAAAATATAACCAACTTCCTAGCAAAACAAATAAATTGAGTTAAGTCAAATGATGACCAGATCTGTTTCATTAAATCATGTGTGCTCCCACAGCAAAATATGTCTTCTTATGTTTACAATGGTTATGTAATAAATTAATGTCTTTCAGCTGAAATCATTTGACTCATGGATGTGACCAAACAACATCAGATTCATTCATACAAATGTGAAAAATGAACAGGTTTCTTAGTTTGAGGTAGAAAATACATGGTCTTAATGTAACCCAACGATGTTAAGGACATTATCTTTCAAGATCCAGTATTCTGATGATTTGGCATACATGTATATATCTTTTTGCACACAATTGCAGCAATGGGGTTCAAATGCAAATTTTCTAAGACTGGTCATGAGAAAAAGATCAAACTGGCAAACATGCATGTTGCTGAAGGAACTATCTCTTGCTTCATTATAATTTGTGCCAAATACGAAAAGAGTCTATCACGGTTCAGCATACATAAGCATTTAGAAGAACCTGAACCAAAACCTTTAACAAATTTTCTATTGACTGTGACTTCATGGTAAAGGTGGTTAAGTGGGTGTCAGTCAGTTTCAAAATTATTTATGTAGAGAAAGAAGAAAACATTTTAGGAAATATAAGCAAATAAATATTTAAATAAAACGAACTAATGATATGTAACTGGTTTCTGCTATAAATAAATAAAAGCAACAATGTTGTACCATACATATTTTAGCCTCTGTCTAAAAAATTTCAACCATTTTCCTCAAATAAGGCTCAAAGATTAAAACAAAAAACAGCACAATTTTATCAAAAATTGACAATAAAAGACCTTTCTGCCAATAACAGCATCATATCGTAAAGCTGTCTTGTAATCTGGTACATGTATCAACCTTTCAAAAAGTCTCTTTACTTTTTATGGACAATATTATTTAAAGAACTTGGTATATGCTTCGCAAAACACCCAGATGATATCTGATACAAATAACAAGGAAATCTGTCTCCAATTTAGTGATATTTAGGATTCAAATTGTTGTCCTCATTTATCTAGACTAACAAGGATTAATTATCTAGTGTAAGGGACCTACCATTTAAATTTCATGGGAAATGGGGTTCTGGGATTGCCCTTCAAGTCCAGCAGGATTTTATTTTTACCTTACAATGACTAACAATTTTTGCAGCTCACTGATTTAACAGGTTGATGTTTCAAATCTGAACAAGAATATTTTCCTAAATGTTTGAAAAGCAAGGATTTTGAATAAAAACAAAATTAAGAGTGTAGAGGGTTGTTCTTTCCTTATATTATTTATATATAATCTCATCATTTACCAACTTACCATCAGTTTGATTGTCCCAGAAGCATGAACTTGCTGTGTGCAGACCAGCTCCATTCTTTTGCATTATAACACAGGTTACTGAAAAAAGATAATAAAACTGCATATTATGAACTAGATGGTTTTGTAAATAATTGCAAAAATACTCCAAGATGATAGTACTGTTGTGTACAAGTTAAAATTCAGTGTCAAGAAATTAGTACATAGTTCATTTTTGATGGGATGGGGAGAGAAACTCAATCTCACACTCAAGACCACATGAAATATCTTGTATTCAAATCTTGCCAATAGATGGCATATTTTATTATATTTGTTAAAAAATTCTGCTGTGTCCTTTCAGTATTTTCCATAATGCTTTCTAAGTTTTCAGTATAGTATAACCTTGATACTTCCAAAATCAAACAGATCAATATTCCACTACCACATGACTTTAACTGTCAGATATAAAACCTTTTTCTGCTAGAAATTTTTAAATTGTCAGATATAAATGCACTATTTACAGTAATACAAATGTGACAGATACTGGATACTGCAAATGTTAACATGTGACATATATGGCTTAAATGAAACTCTAATTCAAAAGTAAATTTAACCCACCCATGCATTAGTTTTTCACGTTAGTCTGCTCAGCCTCACTCTCCTATGGATCATATATTATTATTATTATTATTATTATTATTATTATTATTATTATTATTATTATTATTATTATTATTATTATTTTACTAATATGTTCCACCACCTTTGCATGTCATGTAAATACATTCATATCTTGTTTCTTGTGGGACAATCTTTTCTATGATGCAAAATAATCTAATAACATGGCACCAGAGGCCCTTCTAATTGTCCTGTATTCTAAAAGAGATGCATCTCTGGCATGTTCCTAAAATATAGTAAAATTTGAGAAAATTCTGATTGCGCTGATGAAATGCAGAAATGAATTTTCAAGATGTTGATATACCTCCATAACAAAGCACAATTAAAATCCAATTGCCTTTAACCTATGTGAAGTGGAAAACTTATTTTAATCAAATTGTAGCTATGTCTATCATGATTTTACACTCCCAAACCCTCTGATATGGTCATTTTGAGAAAACAGTTGTTAGTGATTTTCATAGCTAGAACAAACAATACACAATATCAGCAAATTTTTGTTACATGTAGCATACTAGCATATAAACAGTCATGATTGGTGCTGATGTAAAACTATCCTTAGGGCACTCTAAATGGCGGTAATTAAAAGGCAATGAGGTCAAGTATAAACCACCATTTCACATATTTATTAACTGGCTGACAATAGCTAGTGAGATGTATTTGAAGACTGCATAAGCTTAGCATACTGTGCTAACTGACATAGATACACATGGAATAACACTATAGGTAAATCAAAGATATGCTAGATGCATGTAGGAGAAGAAAACTTATTATGTATCACTGCTTTGAATGAAAATGTTTATCTACTACAGATTTGTGAAAAGTTTGTAAACACTGGCAACATTTCTTTTCAGTTGGATTTAACTGCATATATAAATGCAAAACATGATCATTTCAATTGTCAGAATAGTGTTCAAGTGTGATTCAGTTTTGAAGCCAATTTAGGAAGCAATTAGCTATAAATAGTATAGGCAAAGTCAAACAAAAAATTTCTGAACTGGTCAACAGAGTTTTACTTTGTTAAACCATAGGAGTCTGCAGTTATATCAATAAAGCACGACAAAATTTCTGACTACATGAAATCACCGTTAAGATGATTTCATGTAGTCAGAAATTTTGGCGTGCTTTATTGATAAAACTGTAGACTCCTGTGGTTAAACACACAAGCAAAAATTTTAAAAAAGAGTTTGAGAGGCAATGAATTCTTTGCACATTCTGCAAACATAATCATGTGTCAACTTGGTTCTAACTAGCTCAGAGAATCCAGCAGACATGTTTCGACACCATTACAATCCAGCCTTTAGTGAGTATAGTCAATGAACACTAATAACATTCACATTACCATCAAACCCCCTATTTAGTTTATATTGAACTATAGCAATTGCAATATTGTGTGTCAAATATTATTTAAAAAATGAAAACTGTTGAGTGTACAGAAATCAATATCCAGTCCTCTGGAATTTCAGTAAGGGATTGTGATTTTTATAAGTCACCAGCCCTGGGCCTTTGTCTAAAAAAAATTCCTTTGAGCACTGAGAATTAAAATAAAAAAATTATATGCATTGCTACATCTTGTACCCAATGAAGCATGACTACTAGATTATATCAAACAGAATAGCATTGATTACTAGGTGATACCAAACAGTACAGCATTGATTACTAGGTCATATCAAACAGTACAGCATTGATTATTAGGAAATACCAAACAGTACAGCATTGATTACTAGGTCATATCAAACAGTACACCATTGATTACTAGGTCATATCAAACAGTACAGCATTGATTACTAGGTCATATCAAACAGTACACCATTGATTACTAGGTCATATCAAACAGTACAGCATTGATTATTAGGAAATACCAAACAGTACAGCATTGATTATTACTAGGTCATATCAAACAGTACAACATTGATTACTAGGTCATATCAAACAGTACAGCATTGATTATTAGGAAATACCAAACAGTACAGCAATAATTACTAGGTCATACCAAACAGTACAGCATTGATTACTAGGTCATATCAAACAGTACAACATTGATTACTAGGTCATATCAAACAGTACAGCATTGATTATTAGGAAATACCAAACAGTACAGCATTGATTACTAGGTCATACCATACAGTACAGCATTGATTACTAGGTCATATCAAACAGTACAGCATTGATTATTAGGAAATACCAAACAGTACAGCATTGACTACTATGTCATACCAAACAGTACAGCATTGATTACTAGGTCATACCAAACAATACAGCATTGATTACTAGGTCATATCAAATAGTACAGCATTGATTACTAGGTAATACCAAAACAGTACAGGATAAATCACTAGGTCATACCAAACAGTACAGCATTGATTACTAGGTCATACCAAACAGTACAGCACTAATAACTAGATCATACCAAACAGTACAGCACTGATTACTAGATCATACCAAACAGTACAGGACTAATCACTAGATCATACCAAACAGTACAGGACTAATCACTAGGTCATATCAAGCAGTACAGGACTAATCACTAGGTCATACCAAACAGGACAGGACTAATCACTAGGTCATACCAAACAGTACATGACTAATCACTAGGTAATGCCAAACTGTACAGGATTAATCACTAGGTCATACCAAACAGTAAAGCATTAATTACTAGGTCATACCACACAGTACAGCATTGATCACTAGGTCATACCAAACAGTACATGACTAATCACTAGGTCATACCAAACAGTACATTACTAATCACTAGGTCATACCAAACAGTACAGGACCGCTCCATTGGCTAGTGGTTAGAGCGTCCGCCTCGGAAGCGGGAGGTCGTGGGTTCGATACCCGGTTGAGTCATACCAAAGACTTACAAAAATGGTACTAACAGCTGCATCGCTTGACGCTCAGCATCAAGAAGTTAGTGTTAGGACTGGCCAGCCTGGTGTCAGGATAATGTGACTGGGTGGGACATCATGCTACATGTCTGCAGCATGATGCCCCAGTGCTAGATATCACTATAAACTGCCACACTGCAGACATCATAGTGATATGACTGAAAAATTGTTAAAGCTACAGTAAAAATCATAATCACATAATCACTACACCAAACAGTACAGGACTAATCACTAGGTCACACCAAACAGAACAGCACTGCTATATATGTCACCTAATGAAACAAGATAATTAGATCATGTTGAACAGAAGTACAGCACCATTGTGTCACATAAAAATTTGTTCAACTTCTTTCACAAATAGATCCTTTTCTGGACATATAGTTCTTTCCTTATTTATACAAAGCCATTCTCCAGCTATTTTGTTTAATATATATATATATATATATATATATATATATATATATATATATATATATATATATATATATATATATATATTTTTTTTTTTTTTTTCAAGCACAGCTGTGAATTATTGGATTTTCCATGCAAAATATTGTTTTTCATGATTTACCCGTGAATGGAATAGGAAATATTTTGTAATCACCTTTCATAGCTGTCAGTAACATTATGATCAAGAAATCTAATCAATGTTTAGTCTCTGTTCTCAACCTTTTTTGGCTACAACTATAAAAAGTAGTTTTTCTGTGCCTCACAACCCCATGTTCCCTAATTTGAGTTGCAACCTGGGGTTGGGAAGCACTGGTTTAGATGCTTTCTTAGTCAAACGGTAAGTATAGCTCTCTCACATACAGGTACACCAAGTACAACTTCCATGATAGTCATATTCCTTTTGTTTTCTTCCTTTCTTGTAGGCTGTTTTACCTTGAATTAGTAAGTAGAATTATGCCACTACACGTGTCTTCTGTTGGTAGTTATTATCATGCAGAATACATCAAGAAATATGCTACTTCAGTCTGTTACACATATTGTTAGCCAATATGTAGGAGCATAAAATAAAATAAAAATCTGCTTGCTCCAAATCCAAGATGTGGAGAAAATATCTAAAGATCTGAATTCAACTAGGCTGAAACATTTATGTGTGTAAATGGCTAAGTTTAGTAAACTGTTTGGAAAATTTGGAATTGTGTAAATGAACAAATATTTTACTTACCTATATATTTGAATGGCTTTCCAAGTTTTGTCAGCTGATTTAAGCACTGTTCTACAACATTAGATGTCCACTGATTGACCTTGTTATGTTGGTATGCATTGCCCCCAATGGCCCCTTCAATAGCCTGAAAGTAATTGAAAATGTTGGAATCAAACAGTTTTTTCCAAAAACTGAATATTGAATTGTCGTACTGGATCCAGAAATGATAAAGATATAATTATTTACAACATGCTTTTATCAAATGGAATGAAAATCTAAATTTCACCAAGTCATAACAGTTTAAATGACCTTCTCCTCTACTATAAAGCTCTCTCCTGCATTATTTTTCTAATGCTTCCAAGGTCTTCAAAATGAACATGTACCTTAATGTCACAAAGTCTGCAGCACTTACAGTAGAACTTTAACTGAATAAACTAAAAATTTCCAACATGAATGACATCTGAACCATTCCAGTCATGTCATAACTTTTACATCAAGCTTTATATTGCCTGGATGGAAACTGCTATTGTTATTAGCATTAACAAGCTGATGATTGCAACTTAAACTAAAAAAATGTCTAATACTGCACACTACTCCTCTTACACCATAATATAAATTTCTTTATTACAATAATTGTATTATTGGCTTTTATTTCTCACATTACAAATTGATTATGATTAAAGTCTGTAAGACCTTGAATATTTATTAAAGGAAATAATGACATAAAACTGGAACTTGAAATCCCAATAAAGCTCACCTCTTTTATGATGTTTGTCACTTCGTCAACAACAAATGCTGTCTGAAAAGGAAAAATAATAGTAAGAATAAAATAAAATAAAAAGGCATAATTATGGCCACTATTGTAAACCTCCATTACATAACTTGAGCATTAACTATCTCAAAGAAAAGGTTTGTTGAGCATTTTAAAAAACACAACCTATGTAAATTATCTCTTAAAATTTATAAAATGTCAAATTTAAATATTTTACTTTAGTCTGATAAAAACTCTTTCCTATGAACAGGATCATAACAATTCGAGGCCAGATCATCTGAATTAATACACATGGCCCCTGCTCATTATCAATCTCATCCAAAAGCTTGATTATGTAAGTTTGAGATAAACTGGATCCAATATATGGCTCCCACAATAATAACAAGCTCAGCCAATTAGATGGAAGATTACCCATTAACATGAATGCTTCTCAGTTTCAAACTTTTTTGAGCTCTGATTTGCCCAAAATTAAATTCATTTTCTTCCTGAACAGAACCAAAGAGTTTGGTTTTATAAATAATATGTTTATCTGAAGAGTGCAGAACATAGGAAATTCACCATGAAATACTGGGTCTACCTGATGTTTACTAAATTCTATAATTTTATTAACAGACCTTGTTTAATTATAGCCTGAAATGAATTTTGTCCTGCACCCTATCTCTTTTTTGTGTCCTGGTGTTTTATATAATCTTGTTTATCAAGAAAATGTTTCATTTGTGCTCTAAGATCATGAAGCAGAATCATCTGTTGTGTTCAGTATTTGATTTAGAATAAAATTAAATTATTCTTTTCTGGAAATGCAAATTGCTCTATAATATTCTTGGAAAGAGACATTAACCGGGAATTATAGTAAAATTCAAACAAGATAACCTTGAATTATATTACTGTGATTTAACAAATGACTGCTGACAAATCATTACAATTTAGGTCATTGGCATATTAGTAGATTAGAGATTACTGGCCATTACAAGGACATCAACACATTCAGCATTGAAAATTATTTGAAATACCACTAAAGTTTATTCAGAACTTGATTAATTAGGACTTGTATTAGTAATTCTAGGATTATTGGTCATTTAATTTACTGTTAAGTTCTTTTTACATTTTCACTTTGTAGTCTAGGGAAATAAATTATTTGCTGAATTTTACAAAGCTTGTTACTTTTTGCTCTTTCCATATTACTTACTTGAAGACCATAGAATTATAACAACCTATAAATAGATCTCATTCATATTAGTAATAAAAAAAGAAATGTAGATGGTTTGACAACAGACACATTACCATATTATAAACACCATATTATAAAGTTTGTTTGTCAGGTGAGGTAAAAATGGGGATATATCATATATTACAGTTGACAATAGTGCACCAACATCAGCTTAGTACGATTACATACTGAACAAATGTCAGTCTAACTTTAAAGTGTTGTTATTTACATGCTTTCATTTAAATGTAGTCATCTAAAAACATGGATACTAACTGCTCACTGTCAAGTTTATATGTTGGGTATCATAAGATGTTCTCAGGCTCAACAGCCATACTATCCTTACTTCCTCAGATCATGAGAAATTAAAAGATCCATCTCTACAAAATTATTTTTTTAAGTGCTAAAAGAGAACTGGCTGTAAAAATTCTCCTGGTTTTACATGGTTGGCCAGAACCAAAAAACTGGTATAGCAAGTTTGCAAGGTCAGGATCATTTAACTTCTAGTATTCACATTAAAGTTAGGAATGCTGCCATTTTCTTGATTTACTATTTTATCATTGTCTCCATGATCAAACAATGTGTTTCACCAAAGTTACACACTGCACTGAAAATACAGTACTCCCTCATTATAACACTAAGATGTAAACATTTCATAGCAAGACCACCTCATAAAAAAGTAAACAATTGCACAGCAAGACATCCTTTTAAGAAAGTACACCATACTTTTTATTAGAACTTAATGAAATGGGAGCCATGCCCATACACATACTTCCTTACAACAAGAAATGGGTTGTAATTAAGGGTTTTATTGTGAGGGATTGTGGTTTGCTATATACTGTTTTACTCTCATCCCATATTATAATGTTTAAAACTCTGAATTTTCTTTTCTTATAATTAAAAACTGCAAAATAATGAAATGTGCCATGGTTTACAATTGTTGTAATTTATCAATTTGAACATAAATTTAACAACCAATATACAATATTTATATATTACATGCCATAGCTTCTTCATAATTTTATTAAACACCAGCTGTAGTTCAGTCACAATAAACAATGGAAGCCTTATTTTCTATAGTACCATTATGATCTTCATGAAGGTAATATAAGATTAGGTAGCAAAAGCTAGAGTTGAAATAAACTAAAAGGTCATGCAGAAATCAATAATAAGTGTATCCATTTTTGTGGCAAGATGATCAACATAAATCCAGGTGAGAGAGAGACAGTCAGACCGAGACAGAGAGAGAGAGACTTTCAGGATCAATGTTACCTTAACATTTGTTTACATGTTTCAACTGTTATCAACATGGACAGAAAATTTATACTTATATTAACTAATTGAATAATGCTAAGATTTTTCAGTAAATAGGTTTTGATGGAAATCCTTATGGTAAATACTTTGATGGGATGAATCAACTTCCCACCATAGCAGTTATTGAAAACATGTAAATCACCAAAGCCACACAGCAGCAGCATATGATAGGCACTTTAAATAGTGGTTACCGAAATTAAATTGAACTGTATTGAACCCTACCTGTCTGATATCAACAAGCATATTACATATTATCTCATTCATAAAAGTATAACTTATTTAAACATCTTTAATAAGCAGGCATAAGAGACAAATTGTGTACATACAAATGAAATGTGTTCAAATTTAGGATTTAGAGTATCAAGTTAGTGGCCACTTGTACCAACAATCATAGGAAATATATAGTACAGGGTCAAGAGTGAGTGGCCACGTGCCATAGCATCATAGGCAGGGCTCTCAAAAGAATTTCAGGATGAGTAGTCCTGAACTCTACACTCATGGAACCTATGAGACTCCAGCTTATTTCTGGGAGTTTCTGGCATAAATCCAGGAGAAGTCCCTCACTTTCAAAAAATAGAAACATTAAAAGCACACCATACTAAATCGATATATTTTTCAGTAAACAGAATGTTCAGTTTAAAATCATATTTTGCTAAGGATTTCAGATTTTGATTAAGACAGTGCCTTTTCAATAATAACCTAACACTATAACTGCCAAGCACAACTTTAAAATCTGAAGAAAAAAATGGTTTTCTAATGTAGACTTTAGTACCAATGTTGAAATTAGTAACTGGGTCAAATGAATATAATTATTCTGAATATCTTTCTTAGAAGCTTCAGTGCAATTTCGATGTAGGTGAACAATTAAAATCCAATACAAAATAGCATCGATTCGAAATCTCTTAACAGTTGATTGTAAGCATGCATCTATGAGTATAAGATATCACTGCCATTTTATTTTCACGTATAAGTAAATATCTAATAAGTACTTAAAAAATATGGGGACTGAAGTGCGTCAAATTCTAAGACTTCAAGATCATATACAACAATCGTTTTCGTCGTGGCAACTGAAACAAATACTGAAATTCTAAAGATGTTTGTGCAGAATGGCTTACATAATACTATAACCCAAGACTCCCACGCGTATAACAACTAAAAATATGGGGGAAAATAGATTTAAAATTAGCGCATTTAGAATACTTAACAAAATGTTATTATTTTCACGAGCACTTGGTGACAGTACAAGATATGACAAGATGCAGTATAAAAAGCTCTACCATAAAACCGAATTGTCCTCAACATTCAATCTGAAAGCAACTTACTTCTTCAGTAGACTGAAAATCGTTGTCCATTTCGAATGAAACTCGGAAATTTTAAACTTTTTATTAAGCAGGACAAGTCCTGTCAGTGTCGTTGACAACAAAATCTCGGAAATTCTCGTTGACTCATTGAGTGTAAGGGTAGCAACTCGTACAAGTACGTTCAAAATATAATTTTCTGCATACGGTCATAACGTAATTTTCCGCGATTTCCAACAAGTCATCCAGATTTAAAAGAGCATTTGGTGATGGGGAACTTACCTGAAAATGGGGACATGACAGATAACAAACGTTAATAATAATAATAATAATAATAATAATAATAATAATAATAATAATAATAATAATAATAATAATGAGAGAGAGAGAGAGAGAGAGAGAGAGAGAGAGAGAGAGAGAGAGAGAGAGAGAGAGAGAGAGAGAGAGAGAGAGAGAGAGAGAGAGAGAGAGAGAGAGAGAGAGAGATTCGTGGGTTCAATGGTATCGTAGCATTCTAAGTTTGCACTATTATTTCTGCATAGAACCACCTATCGTGTAGTTTGTTACACATATAGCCTACGGGAGCATACGTTACTAGTTCTCATCACCAAATGATTTCGTGAAAATGTCCGGATTGCTGACGAGTCCACTATTTTAAAAAACATACCCATGACTATCATTGTTTCCAAATAATGGCGACACCCCATGTTCTCAAACATAATATATTTTCTTAAAATAGCTATCACTAACAATTTGGTTAAACAGTTTTTCGTTTGATAATATCCAATGATGTTATGCAAGAGATAGATCACATAGTTACTGCATTGGTGAAGAACCAGGAGATTGAATCTCTGGTAGTAAATAAAAGTAATATGATTAAAATAAGATCACCACTGTCACTGGAGATCTGATTTTAATCAGATTGCAAATAAGAGTAAAAAATGTGACGTATGGACGAGTGTGTTTTATTCTGCTGTCTTCGCAAATGATAGGTGCTGATTTTAAAACATTGTAGTACACTGTTTATAACTTTGCGTTGGAATTGTTAAAATGTCGTAGGTCGACACGTACTTTAAAGTTATTTTTAGTGGTACATTTTCAGCGATAATCGCATCTACGCTAGCCAATGTTCCGATATGATAACTCTATCTACACCCTGGCGCATCGAGCAGATATTTCCAATCTGAGGGACTTTGAATTTCATTGGATGCGGTGACCAGCGCATCCAATCAAAATTAAGTTGTTCAAATTTGAACACTGTTCCTACATGATTGAGACAAGGGGAGAACATAACTTTAATGGACTATTAAAAAAGTAATTTTCCACATTGGTCCGTGTTGGTGCAAATACACTTTACTTATATATATATATATATATATATATATATATATATATATATATATATATATATATATATATATATATATATATATATATATATATATATATATATATATATATAATGGATTCCTTCTGGTACAAAATCATACATTCGATGTTAAATTCACAAAGTATCCTTGGAAGTCAATTGCCTCCACCATTTTTTTCCCCCAATGAACAATGCATTTCTGTTACACGCTTTTGGTTAGATGGCTTTAGATACTAAGAGAGGCAATTTATAAAATCCGGCGTGTGTGTATGTGTGTGTGTGTGTGTGTGTGTGTGTGTGTGTGTGTGTGTGTGTGCACTAAAATATATGTTCGATCCGCCAAGGTGAAGATAGGGCTATTATATTGGAACCTTGGCTGGCGAAGTTGCGACGGTCACAGTGATACACGCTCCATCACAGGTGTTTAGAGATTCATTTCTTAAACTCCCTCTGACAAGTTATGTTGGATGGCACAAGTATCATATTGAGTGATTTTTCTTTCTGCAACATATCAAGTTCCCAACATTATTACAACTAACAAGTATATACCATCTTATAAACAAATTGCTTCTGAATTTCCGGAATATCAGAGTAACTCCCCTTGCTCAAACTGTATCGATCTTTTCCCGTAGTCATCTGATTTAAACTAGATATTAAATATATTGTTATTTATATGTAACTTAATTGATTGTGTATTAGTTTTAATTGTTTAATTTTTTTTAAATTTTATTTCAGTACATGTTTTTGCATGATAATTGTATTCACTGGATTTAACATTTTTTGGAAAATTTAGTTCAGTTCGTTTTGACCTGATAAACAAGCATTAGTAGAAACATTGTATCTTTGGGTGACGTAGATTCAGAGACAGTTTCGATTTTGTAGTAAACAACATTTTTATTATTGAATCTTATAGTATGATTCATTTAGTAGAGTCAAAGCCATACAGAGCGAACGTGATAATCGGCATGTAATGTTTCTACTCCGCTAAAAGGATAGAAGAAAGTGATCAAGTGACCTTATCATGTGATCTGTTTTGCGTTTTAGTTGGGCTTAAAAACGCG
This sequence comes from Potamilus streckersoni, assembly GCA_016746295.1. Taxonomy (NCBI): domain Eukaryota; kingdom Metazoa; phylum Mollusca; class Bivalvia; order Unionida; family Unionidae; genus Potamilus; species Potamilus streckersoni. The sequence goes on along the minus strand of JAEAOA010001386.1, from coordinate 387,128 downwards.
TCATTATAGTGATTTTGGGACAGTCTTGCTTTTAACCTTTGGAGCTCAAAAGTATTTTTGTTGTAACCAGTTTGAGCTGAATTTTTATTTAAATTCAATTTAAAGTAAATTATTTTCCCTACAAATTACTAGTGCTCATCAGAATTCTTAGGCAAATATATTTATTGGAAACTATTCGGAATTCCTAACTGGAATATTATTCTTAGTGATTCAACAAGAAACTGTTGGTACATCAGAACAAAGCAGATTATAGATGACGCCATTGCCTTCCATCTTGGAACTTCATCGGTATTCTGTGATTCACTTCAGACTTTTTATTAATAGAACGTGCATTTATTAATTCTAGGATTAATTTTGGATTAGTTTTACAAACAGTAAGTATTTTTTCTTATTCTTGCGTTTTTTTTTAGGGAAATAAATTATTTTGTTAAATTTTACAAAGCTTGTTGGCTTCACTCGTTTCTTTGTTACTTTTGTACGAGCTTAGACACGTAACAGTAATTTAATATTGAGCAAAAAGCCAGAAATAAACATATATAATATCTTTAAGGTCAGTATTTTTATTTACTTATCCAAAATTTGAAGACATGTGATATCGTAGCACTCCGGTATATTGGATTACGCACATATATAGTAAGAACTTTGTCCAACTCTGGAAAAAACTTAACTAGTAAACCTAAACTTCACTACTATGTTATACCAGACTGGAATGACTGTATCAAAAACGACTTTGCAGGAAATGTTCACCTAATGTGAATTGAGAATATTAAACCCCGTCTCGGACCTCTCAGTAACCAAAGGCTCAGTTTAAGTATGCTCTTGAATTAAGCAAGAAAGAATTAAAACAGAACAGACACGCACGAAAATAACATCGAAACTTTAAACCAATATGATTTTCAGAAGCACTTTAAACAAAATTCTACAAGAACTTTCAATGTCCTACCAATCTGCAAAGATGGGAACCAGGGCCAAAATGAAAGACGCAACGTATTGGGAAAATTCACTTTGAGATTTTACTCAATAGCGCTAAAATTAATGACAATGTTCATACAGCTTTCCCTTTTAGTCCTGTGAAACTAATCACATTATCTGAGATCCAACGTGCCAAAGTTAAAAAAAAGTCATAAAATGTCCAGATCCAATTTTTTTTATATGTATAACATTTTAAATTTTCAGAAAGTAGAGTTAAAGTACTTTTGGTGATTTTATTTAATTTTGTGTTAGTACATAACTTTGTTACATATGATTTTTAAAAAGTTACAATTACCCGCTAGTGAAATGTAAAACTAGTAAGCTTACGGACCTATGGCTCTTGTGACAATCATTTCAAATATATTTGGATATGTCACACTACAACAATTCGAAGTCATAAAATCAGTTTGGTTTTAAAAGCTTCATTCAAGAAACTCATGCCTATATGCCTTTAAAGAAACTGTCAACTGTTATGTAAAAGATGGCAGCCCTGTATTTGCAATTTTTTTAGAAGTTAGTAAGGCGTTTGATTGAGTTGGTGATTGGACACTCTTTAAAAAGTTGGTTGAAATTCAAATACCATTCTACGTAGTTCATACTTTAGTTATTTGGTATGACAAACAGTTGTACCATGCGCAGTGGGGAAGTGTAATATCCAGTTCCTTCCATGAACACAACTGAATTCTTATTCCACTTCAGTTGTGAAGTGAGAAATCTTTTGATGTAAACAATCTAATATAAAACATTTTATTCAATTCAAGGTCCCAGTTTAGGGTCAAAAATTCATTTTCAAAACATTATAAACATGGTCAGTTTTGTATACGCTTACAGGCAATGATAAAGTATACTATTTTTTTTTCGAGGGCAAAATCATTGTCCTGAACTACAATACAAAAAACAAATGTTTACGTACAAGACATAATTATGTTAAAATATAACCTAATAGAACATCTACTATCACAGACAACAATTACTTATATATTGATTACACAAATTGACATTAGTCATGTAGGTTCAAATTATGAAAAAAGATCAATCACACGATCAGTGGCGAATTACCTATTAAGCACACTAATCATATGCCATGACACCAGCTCAACATGGACACCAGAAGAAAAAATTAAAATTAATTTTTGATGATAAAATTTACTGAATTATACGACAATCTCAATCTGCATAGTACAATTTTGATTTGTAATGATGGCAACACTGTATCTTCCCACATTTTGAGCTTTTAATATTGTCTTATTTTTGTTGTTATTATTGGTTCTTTTAGTTCCACATTTTGTGGCCGGGGGAGGGGACACCATGCTATTCTCAGTACTTATGGTTCTGGAAGGCCTTATTCAGGCATTGCACACAATATAAATTAAATATACATAACTTTGTATTTATTTATCGTGTGCAGTACTTGCACAGCCATTTAACAGCACCATCATCAACAATGTGCAGTGCCTGCAGTCCACCAGGGAACTTTGTCAGTGAGCAGTTGTTCGCAATAGCCCATTTCATACCGGATTTAACCGAGTTGCTCCGTAATTATCCGAAAACCTCCGAGTCCCTTTATACTCCAGCCAATCAAACGCTGGTAGGCATATGTACACCACAAAATGACGCTACATTAAAAAGATACGAGCCCCTGTGAGCAAGTGGATCTAATTTAATGATTTATGTTTAAATGTAAATAATCCACAGACTTTGACAAACAAATGTGATAAACTCATATTAAACACATCTCATTTTAGTGACGTTTCGGATACAAATAAATAGTTTGAGCAACTTGCTCTTTGATTGTCAGGATTGAATTTTTAACATCGACACCGTTTCCATACTCACATGCACATGTCCAGATGTAAAAAGCTCATAGCTACTCTCTCGTATGGCTGTAAAATCCGCCCTGGTATACAGAAAATAAGACAGGATGGTTCCAATATTAAATTTAGTCAATATCTGTGGCATCATAGCCGTTGAATAGGCATTTTTCAACTCGATAAACAAAGCTGAAGTAGTTAGAACAATTGATGCTGATGCTGAGGCGTTCCCCATGTTTTGACTATCAGCTATCGATTGGATATTGCAGTCATCTGACCGACCGCCATGTGATCAAAATTCCGAGCAAATACGAAGTTTGCCGAAGTCTCCATTCTATGCTGATGCGTCCGCCTTGTTTTGACCACTAGTCTGGTCCCCTGCTTAGAATTCTCCCTGCAATGCACTCCGCTATACTATACTCGGGAGCATACTAAGCAGGCGACCAGACTATTTGCCTACCAGCTATCGATTGGATATTGCGGTCAGTTGACCACCCGCCACGTGATCAAAATTCCGAGGAAATTACGAAGTTCGCCGAAGTCTCCATGAAATGGTCTATGCGTGACATGGTCTGCAAAGATCAGCAGTTACAGGAAGAGTCAGTGACCTGGACCCATTGTACAAGGTTGACTGCACAACGCCCATCCTGGCCGGAAACAGTTCAGCGTGGTCCACAGATGTCGTGCAAGGTTTAAACCAGGAGAGCAGACAGATGGCTCAGCTACGTGGGAGTGGTTTACAACATCTGTTGAATTCCACTCATCACTCCATGCCGAAATGGCTGTCATATCCTCTGGCACACCTAGCAGTCCGCTTGGTTTCGATTCATCCCAACTGGTTAGGTCCATTGGCGGAGGATAACACTGTAATTACTAAGTGATAATATAAAGTCAACAAGCAGAATAGGTGAAATCCTAAAGTACATGCAGGAGAATTACTAAGTGATAATGTAAAATCAACAAGCAGAATAGGTGAAATCCTAAAGTACATGCGGTACTATCATAACAAGATGTCCACATATTGGGCCGTCCAGCCGAGTTTTCAACGGCAGTATTGAATTAAACAGGGTTGATATCCAGCGCCCCGGATTAAATTATCAGCTTCAAGTGGCGGTGCAAGCCTGTACGAGTGATACGAAAGACGTATGGGTGTCACCGCGTAATTGAAACAGTGCGTTATAGATACTGTTGATGAACGTAAGTTAACAATTCCTGTTTCCCGCTTGCGGTGGAAATCTCTAACTCCAAATTCATTCGCATAAAGACACATCGGAAATGTCTGAATCACATTATCGTCGAGAGAAAATCTAAACTGGTTAATGGACGTGAGAATGGAGAGGACACAATCGAAGACCACCTCGACTCGGTAAGCATTTGCTCCCACGCCTGGATAATTGAAGACCTTTTCATTTTTGTTATGCGGCATCAAACCAACTTTTCAGCGCTATTCCAGATGCAGTTTAGATTGCCTTCAACGCAGCTGCTTTTCAATCGCATGAGCCGAAAGTGCAATGGCTGCGCTTAATGGAACTATTCCACCAGTCTTTTGCATCCGTGCCATTCCTGATTTGGATAACTTCAATGTCTGCGATGTGTTCTTCTGTTTGGTCGCACAAAGCTGATTAAATTGTGCTTGGTTCAGTTAACTTTAGCAGAAAATGCTTCATTTTCACGTATTGCGCTCCTAATTTTCGCAAGATGCATTGGGATAAGGTCAACTTTAACTTTTTGATAGGAAATTATTATTTGAAAACGTAACAAGTTCAATTTGAGAACGTTCTTTTTCACAATCACATCAATGATCCTCAGTTGACCACTCAAACTGCAACGACTGCGGTCGGAGAGAATCAAAGCAATACATCAATAATCTGAGTCATAATGGGCTCCTGTTGCATGTACTTTGAAATACATATTCAGCAAGGATTGCTTAACCAGGTCCAGCTATTCGAGGTTAAAATGATAAAATTGGGCATAATATACGAAAGTCTTGTTGTGAAAACATTCTGGTATTGGTCCAGGCATTTCAAAAGTCGATAATACGTAAGAGCAATTCGATGGTTGTTAAAGATAAGGAAACTGTTTTGGTGGAGTTTTGTTAACTAGTTATCTTTAGTGAGACCTCACTGATTGCGAGATTTGCAAAAATCATTTATATTTTTCGCTGTAATACAAAGTGCTCTTTAACAAAAATATTTGTGGTAAATTGGTGGCGTTCAAAACACACCAACCGCTTCCACTACGGTTCGTTGCTAGGGAATGACCTCCCACGGTGTAATTTACCCTGTGTGGATGGATAGAAAGAAGAATGCAGATCTCCGAACAAGTATATTGAATATATAAACACAACGAGTCCCCTTTCAATGAACAAATATAAAATTTAATCAATTCAACAACAGAATTTCAAATGGAAGAAATCAGTTTCTTTGTTATAAGAGAAGAAGACAATGCACTAACATGTGCTTAATAAAAGCAATACAAATTTTCACTTTACTATTACTTGTCAGTGACAGAATTAATTCAGTTCATTATAGCCTACGAATTGTGACCTTGAGATCAACGATGAACGACATCATCACCTATCTTATCCGGACGTCGAATTTTCCGTTTGTTCCTTCACTGCCAACCTATGTGTAATCGTCTGGACCTGTACTCTTGCCAGTCGAAACTTGAAAGATTTGAGGATCGACCCTAGACTTAAACTTCGGCTGAGATTCTTCCCATGAATGTATTTGGAACTTGTACAGGAATTTCCAGGAAATTTCAGGAAGCTTTTTCCTTAAATAAATAAAATGTCCTGCAATAGACAATAGGTCACCTTACCAAGTATATATCTATATTTGTACATTAACTCGGCTCAGAAAATAAAAATGCATAATTATGTCGTACTCACTCGTTCACTAATTTCTATGTTTACAAACAGAGACGGTCATTACCTGTATCCTTACCTTAATTTGGGTCACTCTAGCGGGGATCCTTTAGACTTCGCTTCACGCTAGTTCGTATGTGCCCGTATTTAACACCCAATGACTTCTTACATTAAACTATTTAGTAGTGTTAAATTACATATGGCTTAGCCCATCAAATCTAACTATTCTAAAATAGTTGACGTTATCAATTAAATGTTACGAACTAGTATATGAATATACGCTCAATATATGGCATACTAGATAGAGATTTAATTCATAAATCTACGAACATTACCCATCATTCATCAAGCTGAATTTTACGGAATTATTACGCATTCCTATGTATCGAATATTCAATTACATGCAATCTTTACAATTTTCTCAAAGAACATTCAATTACATGCAATCTTGTCAATTCTCCCAATAAATTGATAATTAGAAAATCAAATAATTTAAAATGTCGTGACTAACATTTCACTAAAACCCTGCAAAATGAACTCATGCGTACATACATCACAACATCAGTACATTTGCAAATAAATCAACAAATGAAATAGCATATTAAAATCTGGAAACTAAGATTGCGTACCTTTGCCGTTTCTTATTCGTTTTCCACGAACCTCCCACGTATAGTATGTCTCCTATCTGAGACGACTATCTGGCCCCTTACTCAATAACGAGAACGTACTTTCTACGTCCCGGAGTTAGTCTTACTTTCGTCAAGCAAGATTCTAGACTGAAGAATTTTTCCCAAGTAGGACCACTAATTCCTTACAAGAGTTACGCCCTGAACTTTCCATTAACCAATCAGAATCGACTGTATCCTAAATTCTCTTACGTAGAATTTTAGATGGACAAAATAGCTAATCATGCCGCAATTAACGTTCCTTTGAACAATCAATTATTGACGTGTTTCCTCCTTGAACCGGTTGATTATTGGGAAGAGTGTTGTGCCTAACCCTTGTACCATAACAGGTGACTCAGTCAAGTTTCGTCGCGTGGAACGAATTCTATTTGACGTTCAGAGATGAAATGAAAATAATCATATAACTGTCTATAGCACTTTCTATCTTAATTAAGTTGACTTTGGTACAATTTATTTAATCAATACTTCTAAGACTTTTCAAAATTCTACACATCACGATATTATGCTTGTTTATTTTGAAATTATTCTAAGTAGTTCTGAACAAAGTTATTTTGATACATCAGGACTCTTGACAGACAAGTTCATTTGAGGATCTGGAATTTATTTGAAACATTAAATTCTTTAGGACCTGCGATATAATTTTTAGATTTAATTTATAATACACAAAGTCTCTTTTAAAGTTTCATTTATAACTATAATAATTTAATAATTTATTAAGTGTTATGGCTATGCTTATTTGTTTTATTTCTGTTATTTAGTTTATGAAAAGAGAGTCCTAACAGTTACCACTAGGAAAACCAGGTGACCTAATTTCTGATAGGTTGGCTGCTAAAGGACCTGACCTTGTTGACAAGTTAGAATGAATGAAATGAATATTCGACTCTCATACTGTTTCTGAAAAAACTTCTTAGCTTTTTAATCTATTTAATCTACATAAGGGATATATACCTGAGAATTTCTTAATCCTACCTTAAACACCAGTCTTAGTAGAATCAGCATTAGTTGTGTTCAGTTGAGAGGATTTAGTTTATTTCGATTATTGATTGGAATTATAAGGTGAACGTTAGGATTAAGCAAATGTTTTGGAATTACAGTGAATAAATTAAAAAACATTTTGGATTATATCATCGTGATACATCAAGACTTTTAACACATTTAATTCATCCAAAATATTAGGTCATCATCACAAAAATTGAACTTCATTTAGAAGACCAATGAAACTCGTTTAGAATACTCGATACTTTTTGCATAACCTTTATGACTGTTTAGGATTTCAATAACCATACTGGAATTTTTAAAAAAATTCTTCACTTTGTATTCTACAATATATATATATATATATATATATATATATATATATATATATATATATATATATATATATATATATATATATATATGTGTGTGTGTGTGTGTGTGTGTGTGTGTGTGTTTGTGTGTGTGTGTAATTTCCAAAACTTGTTGGTTTTCACTCCCTTCTGTTACTTAGTTGAAGTCCATAGAGTCATAACATATCCCATATGACCAGCCTCTGAAAGGGGCACCTCGTTTTAACACTGTTTCTAGCCTATCTCTGTTATCATACTACTCTATATTTTAAACTTACCTACTGGCCAAAACACTTTCTGACTCATCACCTGCCTAAATGCACCCACCCATACAAACCAATCCAGAGTGTTACTAGCACCCATATCTACAAATTAGCTCATACACATTCTGACAATTATCCAAACGTACTAACAAAGCCACTGACCAGCATCACCATCTACTAACAAACCTGTTTACTAACAAATACATATTGTTACTGACCACTACCCAAAGTTATTAAGCAGAATATAAACCTACAAAACCATCGCATACACCTAGTGACTAAATACATTTTGCAAGAGTAGGAAATTCTAGCTTCTTAAAGTGCAATAGATGAACGATAAAAAAAAAATCAAAATGCTAAAACGTTTTCAGGTCCCTTTTTCCAATTTACGCTTAAAGTCGACTAGGTGAAAATGACAATGTGGAGGCAGGATTTTTATTATTTTTTTTAATCAGTGCACATCTGAAGTAAGACCAAGCTGTATATACTCCAACCCAAATTACACCCATTCCTCGTATATAAAAATGATTTTTTTTTAAAAAAAAGTTAATGATGAGAATGGAAAATGTTGCTGAAAAAACAAAACAATTAAAAACACCTTTAACCTACTTTTGTACAAATGAGACCGTGTATAATAATATTAAAAGAACTTTTTTTTCTAAAATAGGACTTCTCGTCTGCGAAAAAAAAATTCCCCGTGAACAGAAGTAGACCTTAAAATAAACTATTTTGTATTTATAATGAATTATAGTAATCAAATCAATATATTTTTTAAAAGTGATTTCCTCATGTACATATGGACAGTTTTATGTTTAAAAAATAATGGGATCATTTCGTTGCAAAAAATGTTTCAAAATGTTAAAAAAAGTAACACGCATTGGTCTTTAACAGTAATCTGCTTTAAAGCATACACTAAAAACATTAAAGGTTTCTATTTATAAATAAAGTCCTTTTTCCAGTCGAGAATCCGCTGTTTGCATATTCAGTATGCACCGATCAACATTTTAGTTAAATCAATGTTTACTTACTTAGTTTTTATTCTCACTTGTATGATGTTCATGAACATTATATGCTCCATCTTGAATTATAAACATTTGTAACAAGGTGTTATTTCGCATACTTAGTATACTCGGAACAACACTTTTGGCTAAATAAAAGTTTATTTACATGCATTAAAAAGTATATCTCGTGTACATTTAAACATTTATAAGCATTGTCCTTGATAGTCATGTTTTAGACATCAAAATAAAAAAAATGTAAGGCTTTAAATGATTTTATTTTGTTTTAAAATAATGGTCCTATGTTTGTTTTTACGTATTCGGTATGCGCCGAACTATTTTGGTTAAAATCAACTTTTGTCTACGTAATATTTTTTTCTTTAGTTTAGATTGATACACATTTATAAGCAATAATTCTTGAGATATCTGCTTTAATTTTTTTTAAATATTAAAAAAAAAAACCAAACAATCGTATCAGCTTTTATAACCAACGAAAAGTCCTTTTCCCATTTATACATACCTCATTTTCCCGCTAAAATATCAAGCATTCCCTCTCAGTAACTTCCCTTGATAATAGAAGACCTTGGTTTAAACAATTAGAAGCTTGAGTTCAGTTACATTTCATATTTTCATGTAAGAAATCATACCATAATGATTTTCAAACAATCACGGTATAGTTTACGTATTTCGCTGAGGTGTTTTGCCTCATAAATTGTATATTTATTTAAACTCTATAGTTACGCAATGTGTGATTATGATACCGGATAAGTCACACGTTTTAAGCAAAACGACGCGGGGTTTGTATATGGGCCCGGAATTGTCGAGAGCGACAGTGTCAACAGTGGTTAATATCGAGACAAAAGAGCAATAGTGATGCAGGCATAAGAGGAAATATTACATTAAGTAGAAAACTCTTGTGGGTATAAACCCTCATAGAAACCCACGTCCATTTATTTGACGAAAAAGGCCATTTTGTCAAGATTTTTTTTTTAACTTAATGAATATTTTTTTGTGTGGTACAATTTAAGCAAAAATATTTTTAAAATCAAAGTTTGAGCCACAAGTGTAAACAAAATCTAACTCTTTCAAACAGAAAGCTAAATAGTCTCTTGTTTTGCTTACAAGGCTGTTTGCCCAAAATTCCATGTTAAAAGTTTTGTTTAAATTTTGACCTCATAGTCAAGGTCACATGTTTTTAAGCAATGCTATGATGCTGTCCTTGGCCTACTTGTTTTAGTTGTTATCTGACCATGACATTAAGGAATAATACCAAGGCATATCTTAAATAGGTAGTCAGAGCCATTGTAAGAAGTTAGGGGGCCCTAGGCATGAGCACTAAACTGCTAACACAGCAGACATAAAAATTTTGTTTTTGGGCTGCACATGCCTATGCCTAAAAGCAGCATTGTATGCAGTGTCTCAATATATGCAAAATGGCTTGAAGTCAACTGTTTTCACTACTTGTCTTTTTAGAAGGAACTGATCATTTAATGGTATGGTGAGGAACAAAACGTTTTTGGAAAAAAAATTACAACACAAATTGCTTAATAAAAAAAAATTATGATTTCTAATTTATTTTAACCATTCTCTTTTAGTTTTTGATATCTTGAAGTAAAAGAAAAAAAGCACCTCAGCTCAAATGAAAATATAATGCTCCCCCCTTAAAATAAAATTGTTGATCCACAGTGATGAAATATCAACTTGCAAAACAGGCTTGTTTCTACAGGTATATTCTATTAGTTAATTGTAAGCCAGAAGTTCTGGAGTAAAAAAAATACTTAATAATCATTTCTGTCAGTTTCAAAATTAGATATTGTATGAATCTGTTAGTACCACATCCTAACTACGAAAGGTTATTGTGACCCACATTTTACAATTACTTGCTTGGTTTTGCAATTAACTAGTGATCAAGTCAGTTTTTGGCATGAATAACATGGCAATTTTGTAAAAAGATGCATTTTGAAGAGTACTAACTACATCTTTATCACAAAGTAGGTCATTGTCACTTAAAGAGATGCAGTTTTTGAAGTGCTACATCTTTATTGCAGTGTAGGTTATTGTCACTTAAATCTCATGCTTCGAAGACGTTTGTTTAGTTTTGCAATTTAAGTGTTCATGCTTGACTCATTAAACTAGAATTCATTAATACCACACCTATGCAAAAAAGCATTCACTGCATTTTACATTTGATAGGTTATGATCAAATAGGTTTACATATCTTTAAGCTGTGTTTTGCATGCTATGTACTTATCTTTAAACTCTGTATTTGGCATGCTGTGTACATTACATTACAGTCCATTACTCCTTTATTTCTACAGAAAGTTATGGCCTGACCATATTTTAGGTTTTATAGACATGTGTTAAATTTTGCATTTGTGTTCCTTTCTCATAGTTCATTCTAGAAGTTTGAAATTGATTTCATATACATTTTTGTTTGTACCATACAATTAAAATCCTCATGCAGTTGATAATGCCAAAAAATGTGTCTTCTGTTGGCAGATTTTTTGTTTTCTGTTGCTGACCCTAACACTTTTTTCCAAAATATGCATCCATTTGAGCTGGTTTAGCCAAGTAATTGAAGTGCTTAGTACATTTTATATACTAATCATTATCATGTTTAACCAAACACTTTCTGTTACACGCTAATCAATCAGGCTTTAGACATAAACATTCATGTGAGACTGCCTTGATCTCCCTAACTGAAAAATGGCTTCAAGCACTTGACCAAGGTAGAATAATAGGTTCTGTATTTGTAGATTTCAGGAAACCTTTTGACATGGTGGATCATGAAATCCTTTTGAAGAAACTGAAAATCTACAAATGTGATCAAAGCATAGTTAGATGGTTTACTTAATAATTAAGTGAAAGAGCACAACATGTTTCTATAAAAAATGTTCTGTCTTAACCTGGAACCTGGAACTATTAGATGTGGAGTGCCACAAGGCTCAATTCTGGGTCTGTTACTGTTTTATTTTTTTTATTAATGACCTACCACTTGTATTAAAGGACTCAGTATCATCTACAGATCTCTATGCAGATGACACAACATTGTCAGGCATCCAAAACACAAGGCATAAACTCAAAATTTCTCTACAGAATGCCCTAAACAAACTGGACAACTGGTGCACATACAATGGCATGGTGGTTAATACTGGTAAAACTAAAATATTACTTATCTCAACACGGAACAAAAGAACAAAACTTGATAGTGATGAACTATGTCGGACATGGAAGGATAAAAGGTTGCAAATGGTCTGTCACGATAGTGTACTTGGTGTTTTGGTAGATAATAACCTATCATGGACTGAACATATCAAACATATCAGTAAAAAAGTCAATTCAGTAGAATAAGACACTTTCTTCCAGAAAAGCACATAAAAAACTATTTTATAACAGTTTAATACAACCCTATTTAGACTATTGTAATAAAGTTTGGGGTAATTCAAATGATAAAAACTTAGCAAAGCTGGCACATCTCTAAAAAAGAGCTTTTGAGTTAATATCAATCCAGAAAGAAAGCAAGGAAAATATAGCTGGTAAGTTAAAAATTTTACCTATTAAAGACCGAATCTGTTTGAGAAAAGCCAAATTAGTGTACAGGATATCAAATAATAGTGCTCCTGAATACTTACAATCACTTTTCAAGTATAGGCTACCAGGAAATACTCCCCACCTGCGATCAATGTCTAACAAACATTAGTAAATTCCCAAACCAAATAAGGAATTATTTTTAAAAAGTTTCCAATATTCTGGAACTTTGCTCAGGAATAGTATTCCAGTTGAGATTAAAAATGACCACTCTATTTCCTTTTTCTTAACTCAGTATATACAGTGGCTTAAGAGATGCAGCAAAAATAAGCATATTCCTTTTAATGAGGGCCTCAAGGTAGATTAGTTCTTATCTAATTGAGTTACCATTTTTAAATAAAGTCATAATAATATTATATATTTAAATTTTTAAAAAGTTAAACAAAATCCAGAAATTGATATGTGTATCTAACTGAGCTGGTTTAGCCCAGTACTTGAAGTGCATATTACATTATACATACATGTACTATCATTATCAGATACATATATAATAGGGGTTTTTTTTATATTAAAAAAAACTACCTACCTGAATGTTTAAAACTTGTGCAGTAGCAAATATATATTTTTGGGTCATCTAATGACAGCAATACTTTATAGAAAGTTTGAAAGTGTATGGTCATAAAATAAATTAGTCCAAAAAAGGAGTGAATATTTATATTATATTAGTGTTCATATGTTTTTCCTGAGAGTCACTTCGAGAAAAGCAGTTACTGAATGTTCACTCAGAAATGTAGATAATGACAACATTTAACAACTTTGCAAAAATATTATTCTGTGAACTCTCAGACTTGACTTGATCTTTTAAAATGTACTATGTACATGTGATTATGATCCTAAATACAGACAAAATGTGAGACTTGATCAATAAAAACACGAACTATCATTAAGAATCAATAATTTTACATGCTACTTTAGCATCCACATTTGTGTATTTTAGAAGCAGTGATGTTATCAGCTAATATTACATTACCTATTTTCAGTATGCAAAGATTGTCTAGAGCTGAAATAGTACCGAACTTAGAGAACTTGTACATGATTCCTTCTGTCTACTAGTATAGAAGGTTTTAGAGAAAAGAACCTGGTTCCTGTCTGATGCATTCTTTGGTTGGATGTGTATGTGATGTTTGATATTTTATTCGATAAAATTGCCATTGCCATTGTTTTTGCAATGCATTTTGACAATCAGGTATATTTTGTTCATTTAAGGGTCAGCCCCTATTGTTCTTACTACGTTCAAGTGTTTTTTTAGGGCTAGAATAGCACCTTCCTGGGTGAAAGGTGGTTCTAGTTAACTGTGTGCCTCCTTATAGTACTGGTACTGAGGTAAGTATTTCCCACAATTTTAGTTCTGGTTTTTGTCTCTTTATGTATTAATTTTTTTTTTATACGTAATTAACATGATGTGAATACATACTACAGACATCAGTATGTATACTTGCTACTAAGGGCAGCCCCATGTGGCACTTTGTGATAAGTAGCCATTATAATGAGGGGAGAATAAACTTTCCTTCCTCATGAGTTTTCTTTTTAATAGCAGTAATTCATTAGCTTTCACTATTGTCTTTGTTACCTCTTCAGGATCAAAAGTTCCCTAGTTCAACCTCATATTTGCAACCTCCCATTAGAAGGAAAGTTCTAGAGCAGAAGGAAAACACCTAATTTAACTCCCATGTCTTGTTTCCATTTTCTTGTACTCAATTCACTCTCAGAAAATTGCCTTCATTTTGGTAAATAACGACCTTTTGATGACAAACATATGTACGTATTCTATGACCAGCTTCAAACTCTCATTGACCAAGAAGGATATTCAAGTTATTCAAAAGACTGGAATGCAAGGTAGGATAATGTGCACAGGCATACTGGCCAGAAGTCTGTGGTCCATACTATAATGAACAGACCAATGAGAGGCGACTGAAGTTCCTGAACTTTTCTGCCTACAATAACCTAGTGCTAATTAACACCCTGATCCCCCACAAACCATCTAGAAGATGGACTTGGCATAGTCCAGATAGAGAACACGACAAGCAGACTGACTACATCTTGATGAGGATCTCTGGTCCATTGTCAACATTGCCAGAAGATGTAGCTTCCCAGGAAGTGATTATGACTTGCTGATAGGAAGTGAGTGATGATGACAATCAAACTTTAAAGATCCATGCATGACAAAAACATTGAGGCATCACCAGAGCAAATTATTGCACCACTCACACTTCTAGGTGCTGGAGAAACAAACCTAGACTCCTTGATCACCAACATCATCACAGCAGTAATAGGCACAGCCAGCAAACCCAAATGCAAACACAGTGGGATAAAGAAGCACTGGGTCACAGCAGATATCCTTGACCTCTTAAGTGAGGAGACCTTGAACAAGCAAAAACATATAGGGAGACTGGTAACACGATTTAGAAGAACTTAAAGAGAGTGAAGGAAAACTGGTTACAGGACCAATGTAAGGAAATCAAGAAAATCTTTATAACTGTATAACACTTAAAAGGCCATTCAATTGGTCAAGGACCTGACAACAGACAAACAGGCTAGATCTACATTGATTCAGGGCAAGGCTGGCAAGAGTCCAAGACATTCTTAGATGGATGGAATACTGTTATGACCAGGAGACTTCTGGAGACAAAGCTATACTAAACCTGACACTGACCATGACAAAAATTGACTAACTACTCCTCAGGAAAATAGTAGAGGCTGCAACAGAGGAACTAAAGAAAGGGAAGTCAGCTAGTGTAGATATTATACCAGCAGAACCTGTTCAAGCAAGAGAAACCTCTGTAACTGTAACATTATACATGTGTAACTGACCAAAACTGTCCAATCAGCACTCTCTGTGTACGAGTCATAGTTCCACTGGTACTATCTACAGGCAACTGCCTCTCTGATAGCTCTTGGTGTTAAGACTTCACAGTAGTCACTTGTATATATTAAAGTTATTGATAGTTAGAACACGGCGTCTCTTATTATGTTTTAACACAATAACACAATATGGTGTCAGAAGTGGGATATCATGGTTGGAATAGCATATCATGGTTGGAATAGCACATGGATCGTAAATGGATATCTTGAAACAATAACTTTACAATCCACGGAAGATTTTGCAAGAATTTCAAACCATAAAAACGTTGAAAATACTGCATACGAATTTAATACCACCGAAATGGATCTTTCCGGCGTGCCAACCCCTACCATGGACTGGGACAATTCTAACCTTACCACATCATGGGCTAAATTCCAACAACACTGTGAATTAATATTTAACGGGCCGATGAGTAGAAGAAGTGATGCGGTCAAAGCCAACTACATCCTACTTTGGGTGCGGTCCTACTAAACACCGCAAAGTCAGACAAAGGCAGACAAAGTCATGCAAAGTCAGATAAAGGCAGACAAAGTCATGCAAAGTCAGACAAAGTCTGTTTATTTTTGTTTTATTTGTACATATTTGTATATATTATATTATATTAACTTTGTTGTGATATATAAATTTTAAATTATATTAGTACAGTATTATATTACATAAGTATAATATAAATAGTATTATAATTATATTATATTATAATTAAATAGTAATATAATTAGTACAGTATTATATTACATAAGTATAATATAAATATTTAATAGAACAAAGGCAGATAGAGTATGACAAAGTCATATAACACAGATAGCGTATGACAAAGGCAATCTCAATGTGACAAAACCAGATTTAATAATTTTATATAATAATTACCCTATTGAGAGACAAGTAATACTATTATGAAAGTAATATTAAATATTCTATTAACATTCATAATCATAAATTTATGATGTACTTTCTTTGAAAAAGATCGACCATGACAAGATTGATAGTACAAATACAGAACATCATTTTACATTTTAATGTCCTAATTTGTTTCAGCATAATCATTAGTGTCTTAATCCGTAATACAAATCTTTTCTGTTGCTATTAATGTTTGCGGTATACGAGGAGAAGAAGCGATTTTGCTACAAACAGTAACAAATTACTCTGCTGCTGTCAGCAAAATCAAATGCCGTTCCTGGCTATTTTACTATATAAATCTGTTCATGCAGTATTGTTCAAACAGTAATTATTTAATCAACCTTTAATTATATACCGGCGTCGGCACGTAGGTACTGTTACTGAAATGTCGCGCCTTCCGTGGTTTCAGGCTATATCAAAGGTATGTATTGTTTGCATCAGTTAGCAGACTGATTAAACACCTGACATTTAAAGTTTGTGGATCATTATATAATGGCCAAGAATAAAAATCTTCATCAAAAGCATTTTGTCATGATTCATGATGTCATGATACGGTACTAATCTTCCAATGATTAATGCTAAGTGTAGGATACAATAAGCTGTTTAGAGGTATATTTAAACTATTGCGTTGTATTGTTTAAACATAGGTGTTGTAGTGTAATAGTGTTTCAACTGTGTTAAAGTGTTAAACATTCTCTACATATAATATTATTTATTGGATAACGTAGTGAATATTTGTCTGAATGTCTTGTGCTGCTCGTAAGCGTGTTAAACTCCATCAGTACCCGTGCGCTGTTTGTAAACAGAATTGTTCCAATGATTCGGTCCAATGTGGTTCTTGCATTGTGGGCACATTCATTGTGTGAAGGCATCACAGTTGGTGAATTAAATGTTCTTTCCAGGAATTATAATTTTATGTGCCGAGTTTGCATTCAGAACAATGATGGTGAAGAATATAACTACATGAACGCTCTCTTCCGGATGAATGAGGTAAGTGATACTTGTATAGTTTGTAGTATATCTGTTTTATGTACATGTATATGAAGAAAATCGTGTTTTCCAGATGAGATTAAATGAACAACAAAAGAAGGTCTCAAAAAATATAATAAATAAATAAATAAATGATACTTTAGGTTGTATGTATCGTTGTTAGAGTATTTATTTCTCCGTATTGTAATGCATGTACTTTGTGAATCCAATAACAATTGTCACTATTCATGTACAATACAAGCATGTTCATTGTAATGCTGTTCATCACACGACTGCTTCATCTGAGCCAAATCATTTCCCGATAGTTTTATGTCTTAATTTTGTATACTAAATGTAAAACAAACGTTCAATTACCTTTTTAAAAAATGACCATAACTAAAACTTATAATTGATTTATTAATTCAGTATCTCCGCAAAATGTGTGCCCTTTATAGTAATTTTGAAAAGCAAAAACAGATTTTAGCTCCAAATAAAATTAAATAAGAACGACAATAATACAATAATATAGCAACCCCGTTATTTTTTATTTTTATAGTTGAGTCTCTACAGAACCGATTATATAACGAAAATTATTATTTTTCATAACATTTATTTTTTTATTTATGTATGATTTTAGGCTGCTTCATTGAGTGTCGATCATCTCCGTGTTGTTGCCCATCGAGAAAAATGTCTTTTACCGCCTCTACAAATTAGCTATGTTAAGTCTTTGTATAGATTTCACTGCTCTAGGATACTTGGAATGTAATTCATGCAAAGAAACCGACACTCTGCAACCGTTTATGACCACCGGTGATGGGAACTGTTTGTTTAATGCATTGTCTATTGGACTTTGTGGCAGTGAAACGTTAAGTGCAGAAATTAGAGCACGCACGTGCATTGAAATGTCCGTGAATTGTGACTATTATACTACGCAAACTTACGCCAAGAATTTTTCATTATGCTCGCCATCGTTTGCCGAAGCAACTGTGAACTGTGCGAAACTTGGTGGGTACTCTAGTGCATGGACTATTCAAGCCGCATCTGATGCGTTGCAGTGTACAATAAACGCTGTGTATCCGTTTGTGAATGGCGAAGTGGACTTGCAAGCTAAATTGCTGACAAGAACACACGAGCCACAGCATAATGAAAATTCGTCTGAAGCGCTTTGTGTAATGTGGTCTAGACTAGGTTGCAGTGGCAGGATATGGCCTCCAAATCATTTTGTACCATTGATGTCACGCAAACCAGAGAAGGTCAATACGCCAGCCAAATCGATAAATGACGCAAGCATGACGTGCGATGAATCGCGCATAAATAATCATTCAATATTTCACGATGAAGAAAATGTTGTGAACATTTCTACCACCACGGCCAGTAGCAACATCGGTGATTTAAGTGATGATACTTACGCTGATTGTGACGACACATCATCTTCTAGAGAAAACCATATCACAGGAACATATTCATTACCAGCCGGTCGACCGCTGAGTTCAGAGCAAATAATGGACATTATTGTAAGTGAAATTCCGGCCCTGAACAAAATTCCTTTAGGTGTCAAAGAGAATGTGTATGTCGTGCTTGACAATTCAGAAAACACAAAAAGGAAATCTGCAAAACAGCCAAAGCACTATTGGGACGATTTCTGTGCATGGGATTATAGAAAAGGCCGTTGTGTAAAAAAATTTATGATGAAAGGCGATGGACCGACAAAAAAAATTCTTGCAGGTTTTAGTGAAGAACGATGTAGTATACACTGAGACTCACGAAAAAGGTTCAAAAGCTTTGAAACAGGTCATTCCACAACCAGAAAAGACTTATATAGTGATATTTACCAGGTACTACACAGCATTAAAACGCCAACCATCTTATAGAAAGCGAGTTACACACGTTGACGGTTCAATCAACAGCGATGTTGCCATTGTCGAGTATACTGGACAGTATGCTACATCGGAAGTGCCAAACGGAAATCAAAAGTATGCATGGAAACATACGAACGAACCAATCCACAAACTCTTCAAAGGATTCGGAAAGAGGCTCAGCATCAAAAACCCAGTGATGTGTATGGAAAACTGACGGACTCCGCAAAGAATAAATCAATAAATTATCCACGTAATATCCGACAGTGTCAGAATGCTAAGGCTTGCGTGAAGGCGGAAAAAAAAAAGAGGTGGAGTAGGTTCGAAGAACGTTGCTGACAAACTTTTAAATGGTATACGTATGTTAAGCGATAAGCATCCATATGTAGCTGAAATTATTCATTCTAGAGACAATCCCTTACCCTCAGTAATATGCTACACTAATGAACAAATACTGGACTTGAAGTCGTTTTTATCATCGAAAGAAGGTGCTGTGGGCATCGATAGAACATTTTCACTGGAAAAGTGTTTTGTCACAACCACGGTATACAAATCGATCAAGGTACTGCGCAAGGGAACTGGAGACGCGCCAATACTTCTGGGACCACTCATGCTTCATTGGGATGGCCGCCAACAGAATTATTTCAGATTTTTTTTCGCATTTGAGAGGGGTGCTTGGCATGGAAATTAAAAACATTGAAATGATCCTGGGAACTGACGACGAACGGGCAATGATCAATGCCATAGACATGGCATTTCCGGGTTGCTAAAAAAAAAACTGTTCAAAACACCTAAAAGACAATATACTTCAACAAATGTCCGACAAGATCCCAAAGAGTACCATTGATAGAAAGGAAATCTTTGACATGATTTTTGGAGCAAACAGCGTTGCAACGGCAAGCGACTCTGCGACCTTTGATGAGCGAAACATCAAATTTAAAAACAATCTTGAAGAACAACGTCATAGTGACTTCCTGCAGTATTACGTTAGGCATGTTGAGGACAAATTGGCGAACGTTATTTCCAGCGACGAAGAAAAACTTGGGACAAACAACAACACCGAAAGCATGAACCACAGATTAAAAGTGAAACTTAACTGGGAGCCCAGAAAAACCGACGAACTGGTTGAAAAGATTTTGGAATTAGTTAAAGTGGAGATGGTGGACCTAAGAAGGGCATAATACGAGACAGGTAACTTTTGTCTGAACACGCGATTCTCGAAATTTAAGATTACCAAACTTTCATGGACCTCGAAGACAGAAGAAGAGAAACAACAACTTTTCAGCAAATTCCTCAGTGCAAGCACTACAAGTGTTTCAGAACTGACATCTTCCGATGGGAAATATACTGTCCATAAGGATCCAAAGGTAGCCAAGAAGCCAAATCAAAGGACACGATGCAGGTCTACAAAGACACGAAGCAAGTGAACTGTGATATAATGTTAGGTGTGGTACTATTAAATTTCGAAAACCGCGTGTTCAGATAAAAGTTTCATCACGAATATATTATTATGAATGTTAATACAATATTTAATTGTCAAATAATATAAAAGAATACATATGCAAAATTAAAAGAAATACCTACGTTTGAGATTGTCGACTCTGGTATATAATTAAAGGTTGATTAAATGATTACTGTTCCAACGGTACTGCATGAACAGATTTGTATAACTGCTCGAGACAATGCAAAATAGCCACGAACTGCTAAAGGTGCGGAATATCACTAATTACCATCGTTTGATTTTGCCGACAGCGGCAGAGTAATTTGTTACTGTTTGTAGCATAATCGCTTCTTAATAAAAACATTAGTACATCTTACTTTGTCACAATGAATCTGTCTTTGTCATACGATATCTTAAGTTTATTATATCACGTTGGCATACTATATTCGATTAAATACTTATATTAAACTTATGTATTTTATATAACTTTCATAATAGTATTAATTGTCTTTCAATAAGATAATTATTATATAAAATTATTAAATCTGGTTTTGTCACATTGAGATTGCCTTTGTCATACGCTATCTGTGTTATATGACTTTGTCATACTCTGTCTGCCTTTTGTTCTATTAAATATTTATATTATACTTATGTAATATAATACTGTCCTAATATTATTGTGTATATCTAAATAATATAATTATTTTGCTCAATAATTCGTTAATGAATGTTTATTAACAATTGTCGGCATATATATCGTTGTCACAACGCGAAATAAAGGGACACAACTAAGGGTGTGTATGTATCAATTTTTTTAAATATTTAAATATCACAACAAAGTTAATATAGTATAATGTATACGAATATGTATAAATAAAACAAAAATAAACAGACTTTGCCTGCCTTTGTCTGACTTTGCGGTGTTTAGTAGGACCCCTTTGGGTAGGCGACAAAGGTAGAGATATCTTTAACACATGGACTTTGACAGAGGAAGAAAAAAAGGACCCATCAACGCTATTTACAAAATTCAAACATCACGTGCAACCAAAATTAAATCCGGTCTTTGCAAGATTTAAATTTAACAATGAAATTCAAGGCTCCAGGACAATTGACCAATATGTGACTTCATTGAAACTCTTAGCCAAGGACTGTCTCTTCAAAGACGAAGACGACATGATTCGTGATAGAATTGTTTTCGGGGTATCGTCATTAAAGATACGAGAAAAACTGATCAACGAAGGTGAAAAGTTGACCTTGGAAAGGGCTATTGACATTGGTCAAAGCCATGAATATGCCCAGGAGCAGTTACAGACCATGTCTGCATCAGCCAGACCAGAAGTACCTCCGACAATTCAAAGACAGGCCAAGACAAAAGAACTACAGCCGAAGAAGAAATGGACCACATCTTCCAGACGAAGCGTGAACGCGACCTGTGGACACTGCGGATACAAAACACATTCAAGCCAGGACAAGTGCCCTGCGAGAGGAAAAACTTGCAATAAGTGTCATAAACTCAACCACTTTGAGAAAGTCTGTAGATCAAAAACGGTTAGTGTGATTAACAATGAATCTCAAAACCAGGATATATTTATTGACAGTGTAAAAAAGGATATAGTTGCCAATGGACAGGCGTATGCGGCGATAGAGGTAGGACCTAATTTATTTTCTATTGATTTTAAATTGGATACTGGCTTCCAAGTTTTAATCATACCCTTGCATATATTCCAAAAGCTAGGCATAAAACATCATCTTAAATCTACATTAAACACACTATCTGCATATAACGGCAAATTATTGAACACAATGGGTACAGTCAATCTCATATGTAAACGCACTGAACATACACATGAACTCGAGTTCTACATTGCTAAAACGACAACACCACCTATACTTGGCTTACAGTCTTGTATGGAGTTAGGCTTAGTTAAATTTACATACTCTGTTCAGACACAGATGTCAGATTTACATTGTAACAAGAGTACACCCCTCACTAAGGCGGTTGTTCTCAAGGAATATGCCGAGGTATTCAACGGTATAGGTCTTTTCCCAGGGGAATGTACCATACACATCGACCCCAAAGCCATAACTGTAGTGCACCCACCGCGGCGAGTACCTGTTGCACTTCAAGACAGACTCAAAACTGAACTTGATCGCATGGAAAATGAAAATATCATTGTTCCAGTTACATCACCTACAGCATGGGTAAATTCTATGGTTGTCGTCGAAAAGCAATCGGGTAAACTAAGGGTATGTCTCGACCCACAAGACCTTAACAGGGCAATTTTGCGTCCCCATTACCCTATGCGCACATTAGATGATATCCTACCCCAATTATCAGGTGCAAAATACTTCACCAAATTGGATGCACGGTCAGGATATTGGACAATAAAACTGTCACGTGACTCTTCATACCTCACAACTTTCAACACCCCTTACGGCCGTTACCGTTTCTTGCGTCTCCCATTTGGTTTGAAATCATCTCAAGATGAATTCCAAAGGCAGATCGATGAGAGTTTTGAAGGTTTAAGTGGTATTGTTTCGATTTGTGACGATATACTAGTATTTGGACGCACACGCGACGAACATGATACAAACTTGAGAAATATTCTCAAACGTTCCCTCGAAAATGGAATCCGGCTAAATGAGGAAAAACTAGAAGTGGACGTCACAGAAGTTCAGTACTTCGGGCACATTCTGTCAGCAGAAGGTCTCAAACCCGACCCCGCCAAAGTAGCAGCGGTAAGAGAAATGGAACCCCCTCGTGACCGCGCGGATTTAGAAACCATTTTTGGCATGGTTAACTACTTGTCCAAATTTTCCCCAAAATTGGCAGAGGTCACAAGTCCACTAAGACAACTGTTAGTGAAAGACGTAGAGTTTTCATGGGACTCTCCTCAAATAGACGCATTTCAAAAGGTCAAACACATAATTACTATAAGCCCTGGACCTGTTCTGTCCTATTTTGATCCTAAGAAACCACTGACTTTGCAAGTTGACTCATCAAAATATGGGCTGGGTGCCGCCCTAATGCAAGATGATAAGCCCGTGGCTTATGAATCAAAATCCTTGACCACAACTGAGATTAATTACGCTCAGATAGAGAAAGAAATGTTTGCTATACTGTTCGGATGCAAATGGTTCCATCAATATGTATACGCGAGAAAGGTACACGTTCAAACTGACCACCTTCCACTTGTCTCTATAATGAAAAAGCCCCTCTATTCAGTCCCACCGCGACTACAACGCATGCTTTTGCAACTACAGCGTTATGACCTTGAGGTAAACATTATCAAGGAAAGAACATACCCGTAGCAGATATACTCTCTCGTAAGTTCTCATTGGATACATACCCTATCTTATCTGACGGTATAGATATGTAGGTGCATATGGCGTTATCAGCATTACCTGTATCTGATCGTAAGAAGGAAGAAATTCAATCTCTCACTGAACAAGACCCCCAGATGGTCATACTGAAACAGGTCTTAAGTGAAGGTTGGCCTGAAAAGAGGTCAAGCTGTCAATCAGAGATAATCGACTATTGGAATTATAGAGATACACTTTCAGTTGTAGATGGGTTAATCCTGAAAGGCCATAAAATAGTCATACCACCAGCCCTCAGGCAGAAAATGCTAGAAACTGTACATTCAGGACATTTAGGTATTGAAAAGTGTCTGAAACGAGCCAGAGATGTTTTGTTTTGGCCAAGAATCTCAGCCGACATTTCCGATTTGGTGTCAAAATGCTCTATCTGCTTAGAGCGCAAAAGCTCTAACCAAAAGGAACCTCTCATTAATCATGACGTCCCTGAATACCCATGGCAAAAGGTCGCCACAGACCTATTTACATGGGATAATAAAGAGTACATTATTGTAGTAGATTATTTCAGTCGCTACTTCGAAGTAAAGGCACTCGTTAGCTCAAAAAGTTGCACTGTTATCAATCACATGAAAAGCATTTTCGCGCGCTTTGGAATACCGGAAGTTGTTGTTAGCGACAATCAAACATGCCATTCTTCTCGCGAGTTCGCAAGCTTCGCAAAAGAATGGGACTTTAAACACGTGACATCGAGTCCCACATACCCTCAGTCAAACGGCCTAGCAGAGAAAACAGTTCAAACTGTAAAGAGAATTCTCTCAAAAGCAAAAGCCGACGGCAGAGAACCACTTATAGGCATATTAGAGTACCGAGCCACTGCTCTTGATATCGGGTTCTCACCAGCAGAATTGTTGATGGGGAGACAGCTTAGATCAATTCTCCCAACAACCCGCGAAAAATTAATTCCAAAAGCACCTAACACCGCTGAGGTCAAAAAGAAAATTACACTTTGTAAGAGAAAAACTAAGAATTATTATGACAAAAACGCAAAACCACTAAAACCACTGAAGGAAGGGGAATCAGCCCGAGTTCAATTGAAAGGTCAAAAATGGGAACCTGCCATAGTAGTAAGAAAACACAGCGAAAGGTCATATACAGTTCGCATCAAAGATGGTACCATTTATCGTCGCAATAGACGTTTATTCCTGAAAACTAATGAAATACCACCACCGCCCTCCCCTCAGATTGAACACACATCTTGTACAGTTGCATCACCACTCCCCGCAAATGCCAGTAAATCAATTTCAAAGTCAATGGAATCTAAATGTTTCAGCCAAAGTACACCTGAGCCTGACGCAACGGTCTCATGGGTTCGTCCGCAAGGCGGATGTTACACACCTTCTGTGAGGCTAGTGAAACCAAAGATAAGAGTGTCAGTATAATATCTGTTCCAAAAACCTGGACATAACCTGGATATGAAACAACTGAAATCCAGCACTCCCAGATAAGAGAGACTCAGCTAATAGAAAATTCATTAGTGTAGCACAGTGTATGGTTTTGTTGATAAACACTGACGATCATTCAAGATAAGGACCATCAGTTTACATTAAATATCTATCAAACCATCAATACGATTTCTTAAAATTGTATAATGCCTTCTCAGTCTGTCTCAGACAATAATTGTAATCATTGATATCAAAGACGTGCTTAATTCTGATATGTTAATTATAATGGCGTATGATTCATTTAGTTTGTTAAAAGTTTTATTAAAACTTTTTCTTTGTAAGAAGAGAGATGTAACATTATACATGTGTAACTGACCAATCAGCACTCTCTGTGTATGAGTCATAGTTCCACTGGTACTATCTACAGGCAACTGCCTCTCTGATAGCTCTCGGTGTTAAGACTTCACAGTAGTCACTTGTATATATTAAAGTTATTGATAGTTAGAACAGGGCGTCTCTTATTATGTTTTAACACAATAACACAACAGTAACAGATATCCTTACATCAATCTGCAACAAAATCTGGCAAACAGGAGATGTTGTTCTTGTTGTGGGGCTTGAAGCCATTTTTCAGTCCATGATATGCTATACATGGCGGCCAGTATTAATGGTGGAGGAAGAAACCATGAAATCCCCTGAAAGAGCATCAACCCATGAGAAGCTACTGGCAAGCTTTCTCACATATCCAGATTCACCAAATCCTAGACTCGAACCCACACAGACAGAGGTTAGATGGCAGTGATCCATAATGGACAGCGCTTTAGACCACTCGGCCACTCTGGGCCCCGCAAATAGGAGAATGGCCCACCCCATGAAATCAGTCTCTGCTAATCACTGTCCCTAAGAAATGGAATCTGCAGCTGTGCCAGAACTACTGAACAGTCAGCCTTTATCAGTCACCCATGCAATGTTATGCTTAAGAACATCCTCATAAAACTGAAAGCCCAATCTGAATATATCATTGCAAGAGAACAAGCAGTTTTCTGAGCAGGGCATAAAACTATGAAATAAATTTTCAACTTTACAATAATTTGTGAAACGTATTGGCATGATCAACAGGACATCTATCATGTCTTCATTGCCTTCAAGAAGACATTCAGCAAGGTATGGCTTGCAGCTTTGTGGGCCACCATGAGAATATATAAAACCTGTAGGACAAGGCTTTGGCAACATAGGAGATTGGTTCAGAAGCACAGTCAGTGTTAGGGTGTCTCTTCTCACCCACTCTCTTCAACATAAATGTGGAAAGGATCATGTCCTTGGAAGACCATGAGGGCAGTGTCAGTGTCAGTATTGGAGGCAGAACAATCACCAGCCTGAAATTCACTAATGATATTGATGGCTTAGCAGGAGATGAATAAGAACTGGAAACCATAGTGAACTGCCTCAACCAAGCATAAATGAGGTTTGGGATGGTTACCATTGCTGAAAAGTTGAAGCCAATGACAAACAATCTGAGCAACATCCATGTGGAAATGGACCAAAACTGGGCACAGTGACAAGCTTCAAGTGCCTAGGTGATATAACCTCTGATGAAGGTTCAAAACCTGAGGTTCTTTCAAGGGTTATGCAGACAATGACTGCACTGGCTAGGCTGAAGCCTATTGGAAAGGACAGCAACATTATGTTTGTATCCAAGATGAAACTTATGGGCACCTTCATCACATCCATATTAGTAACCCTGACAGCAACATGATGCTTGGATCCAAGATCAAGCTTATGTGTACCCTCATCACATCCATATTCCTGTATTAGTAACCTTGACAGCAACATGATGCTTGGATCCAAAATCAAACTTATGGGCACCCTCATCACATCCATATTAGTAAACCTGACAGCAACATGATGCTTGGATCCAAGATCAAGCTTTTGCACTTCCTCGTCATATCTATATTCCTGTACACTAATGAGACATGGACCCTGACAGCAGAACTAGAGAAAAGAATCCATGCCTTAGAGATGATATGCTATCGAAGGATCCTCAACATCTTGTACTTGGACTATGTTTCTAATGATTGGAATTGTATGCACAGATATAATCATATGAAGAAATGCAAACTAAGATGGTGCAGTCATGTCTTGTGCTCATTTGGCCTGCTAAAGACAATCCTGCAGGGCACAGTGAGAGGAAAGAGAAAATGGGGCAGACAGAAGATAAGATTGGAAGATAGCATCAAAGAGACTTTTTTTTATTTTTATGGACTTTGCAAAATCCCAAAGAGCAGTAGAAAACAGGGCAAAATGGAGAGAGACTGTTCCAGTTATCAGTGTGGTCCTTATAACCATGATGAATAATGATTGAGTGATTACCCCGTTGAATATTTTTATTATGATTTGAGCTCTCTTGTTAGTTTAGGAGAGTTTGTTTAACAGTGCTATCTAGCTGTGCTCATTACCATCCATTAGCTATTGTTAAGTTAAGTAATTGTTACTGTGTTTGTTTATAATTTTATTTTCACATTTCTTTGGCAGTACTTTATTATATTTTTGCCTGGGGTAAGTAAGTCTATTGATTTATAGTTCACAAATCTCAATTTACTTTTGTTCATTAATTGTGGAAATTTGGAAATTAACAAGTTTTTGCTATAGACAGTATCATTGCATTCAAATGTTTTTATATCACTTCTTCTGCAGTACATAATGAAATTCAATGTTCATACAATATTTTTAATTTCAGACTGTACTTGCTTTGTCAATACATATTTTCTCTTTCAGGTGTTGTTCATATCTGTATTTTATGTAACTTTTGGTATATGGCTGTATTTTGTATGTTTTACTTTTGGCATGTAGACTACACAGAATCTATCAGAAGGTGTTGAAACGTTTCTTATAATAAACCTTATAATAAACCCATTATAAAGTGTTGAGTTAATTATGATCAACTATTTAAGTCAGTTGGTTTAGTACTGCAGCATAGATTGTGTGGTTAGGTATTGTAGTGGACATCATAAAATTGTGCATAAAGACATAATAGACTCTTGGAGAAGTATATAAGGAGAAAACTGAGCAAATGAATTCATTCCTTATTGTTATTTCTTGTGTTTACATCAGTCTGCAGATGTTTAATGTTGTGTTTTAGACATAATTTGAGAAAAAAGATGTTTGAATTATTCATTGGAATTACAAAGTGCTAATTGAACAAAATATTATTCTGGAATCATGGTGAATTTACTTAAAGGAGTTATGGACAAAGCAATTGTGACATATGAAGACTGTTAGCATATCAGCACTTTCTAGGACCTGGAATTGATTTGGAACATTTAATTCTTTTGGACTTGTTGAATTTGTTATGATTCTTTTGGATTTAATTCATCATACTCTAAGCTATTCTTAAACTTTTACTTTAATAGTTAGAGAATTAAGTTATATATTAAGTTTTACAAAACTTGCTGGTTTTGTTACCTAGTTTATGAACATTGTGTCCTAATACAGGAATTTCACAAAATATGTGCAAATGTAGGCATAAGAAGGTCTCATGTGACATCGTGCTTATTTTGCATGAATTTGTTGTCTATGGCTCAAAGATGTTTGGCACCTTGCCCAGAGTCAGAGTGTTTTTTAATGGGAAGAAGAAATGTCCATCTTCTCCCATTTCTCCCTATTAGGGTATATGATTCATTAATTCCTAAGGACTTGGAATATAACTCCTTGGTCCCACTAGAGTATACTTCTTGAAAAGTATTGAGAAGGGGAAACAAATAATGAAGAGTTGCACTACTCATCAGTGGGTGGGAGTGGCACACATTCAGGTCAGCAGAGCGGGGAAGGCAGTGATATTATATTTGATTATCTGATGGTAACTCATCTGCCAGATCATCACTAAGCCTTCTGGCACTGGTTACAACATCATTTGATTCTCATGACAAGAATCAGGATGTGGAGAAGCATTCTCCCTTCCCCTTCATGGTACCATAGATGTTCTTACTTTGGCCTCAGAACAAATCTGGATTTGCAGGATGTGAGCCTTTTTCATCTGCTCATGTGGAGCAAAACATAGAGAAAGTGAACTGGTTCTCATTTTGTTGATTACCTGTAAGAGACTAGTCATTATTGTTGTCCAAAATGGTTCATTACTGAGGGTAGTCTCATTACTCCTTATGTGAAGTTGAGGGATGGTGATACCACTATTCTCGGTAGTATCTGTACTGAGGACAATCAGGATAGGCTTCTTTGCCAGGTTAGGTCTTTATGGTTCAGCCCCTTCAGAAGGAAGAAGGATAGGTCTGAAGGATCTCTTTAGTCCCTTTTACTGATATTTTGGTGGCCACCATATTCAGTTGGATAACCATCACTATTAAGAGAGCTTATAAGGCCCTCGTGCAGAGATACATTTCTTTCATGAGAATTCAATCCTTTGAAATGTGAACTATTGCCTCCTCCTGGGCCTATCTTAATTATTCTTCATTGGAGTATGTTATGGGAGCTGCACTGCTTTTTCATCCTTTTACCTCCAATCTTTGGTGCACCAAAGTTAAGGCATTTTCTTGCTTGGCCCAATAGTAATGGCTCAAAAGTAATGGCCCAATAGAAATAACTGAAAAGTAATGGCCCAATAGAAATAACTCAAAAGTAATGGCCCATTAGTAATGGCTCAAAATTAATGGCCCAATAGAAATAACTCAAAAATAATGGCCCAATAGAAATAACTCAAAAGTAATGGCCCAATAGTAATGGCTCAAAAGTAATGGTCCAATAGAAATAACTCAAAAGTAATGGCCCATTAGTAATGGCTCAAAATTAATGGCCCAATAGAAATAACTCAAAAGTAATGGCCCAATAGAAATAACTCAAAAGTAATGGCCTAATAGAAATAACTGAAAAGTAATGGCTCAAAAGTAGACAAACATTCTGTCAAATTACAGTAGTGAACACTGCTAATATAATGGTAAGTGCATTGTTTTATTCCAGATTTTTCCTTCCTCAATGCTGGCGAATTCAGAATGTGACAGGTAATGAGAGGATAAAACCTAAGTTTAATTACATTATACTTGCTTGCAAGATTCCCTTTTCCCACCCCACTTTGATGTCCTGAGTTTAGCCTAGGCCAAACCAAAGAGGAGGTTTGTATGTATGTGAGTGTTTGATTATGATTTTTAACATAGCTTTAACAATTTTTCAGTCATCGCTATGATGTCTGCAGTGTGGCAGTTTATAGTGATGTCTAGCACTGGAGCATCATGCCGCAGACATGTATCATGATGTCCCACCTAGTCACATTATCATGACACCAAGCCATCCAGTCCTAACAATAACCTCTTAATGCTGAGCGTCAAGCAAGGCAGCTGTTAGTACCATTTTTGTAAGTCTTTGGTATGATTCAACCGGGGATTAAACCCAAGATCTCTCGCATCCGAGGCAGATGCTCTAACTAGGTCACCAGAGCGATTAGAGGAGGTCTAATTATATGAAAAGCTGATTGTGTGAAAATACCAAAACTGATGATGTGTATGGGTCATAAACATTAATCTTATCTATATTGTTTACCATTATACATATACTATATTATTTACCATTATACATGTAATGTATTATTTACCATTATACATGTACTGTATTATTTACCATTATACATGTAATGTATTATTTACCATTATACATATGCTGTATTATTTACCATTATACATGTACAGTATTATTTACCTTTATACATGTACTGTATTGTTTACTATTATACATGTGCTGTATTATTTACCATTTTATACATGTACTGTATTATGTACTGTATTATTTACCATTATACAGGTATTGTATCTTTTACCATTATACATGTACTGTATTATTTACCATTTTACATGTACAAATTATTTACCATTACACATGTACTATATGCTTTACCATTATGTGTGTACTGTTTTATTTACCATTATATATGTACTATATTCTTTACCATTATAGGTGTACTGTATTATTTACCATTATATATTTACCTTATTAATTACCATTTTATACATGTACTGTATTATTTACCATTATACATGTATTATATTTTTTACCATTATACATGTTCTGTTTTATTTACCATTTTACATGTACAAATTATTTACCATTATACATGTACTATATGCTTTACCATTATGTGTGTACTGTATTATTTACCATTATACATGTACTGTATTATTTACCATTATACATGTACTGTATTATTTACCATATTACATGTACTGTATTATTTACTATTATATATGTACTGTATTATTTACCATTATATATGTACTGTATTATTTACCATTATACATGTACTGTATTATTTACAATTATACATGTACTGTATTATTTACCATTATACATATACTGTATTATTTACCATTATACATGTACAGTATTATTTACCATTATACATGTACTGTATTATTTACCATTATACATGTACTGTATTATTTTTCATTATATATTTACTGTATTATTTACCAATATACACAGGGCCATAGAAAGTGATCATGCGAACTGGGATAAGAAACACCCAGGCCTCTTTTAGTTATTTTTCAAATAAAATGTTTCTTTTATAAAATTAATATATCCCTATTTCCCCCACCCCCTTATCAACCCTAATTAATAAAACATCAACCCATTAACAAAGCATGCTTTCTTGTCATTGTGTCAAGAATATATATAATGTATATCAATCTATTATCTATGCACAGTTCTTGTTATTGTGTCAAGAATATACATAAAGTACATCAATCCATTATCTATGCACATGTTCTTATCATTGTGTCAAGAATATACATAAAGTACATCAATCCATTATCTATGCACATGTTCTTATCATTGTGTCAAGAATATGTATAACATATAAAAATCCATTATCTATGTATTTTCTTGTCATTTTGTCTAGAATATATATAACGTACATTAATCCATTATCTATGCACACTTTCTTGTCATTGTCAAGAATATATATAATGTACATCAATCCATTATCTTTGCACACTTTCTTGTCATTGTGTTTAAAATATATATAACGTAAATCAATCCATTATCTATGCACATGTTCTTGTTATTGTGTCAAGAACATACATAATGTACATCAATCCATTACCACAGCATGATCATCATTGTGTCAAGAATATATATAACACATCAATCCAATATTTATGCACACTTTCTTCTCATTGTGTCAAATATGGTTGCACCCAATAAAACACCTGCATAAAGATAAACAATGAAGTAGACAAGGGGGGGGCAACCAGGGATAATGTTATAATTACATTTTTTTTCCCCTCAGTTTATATAAAAAATATTCATGTGAAACATGAATGTTTACTCTTGTCTGAGAAACTAAATAACTAATGTGCAAGCAAATAAATTATTTTCAGTAACTTAGATCAAATGTATATAATTCCTTGATTACATCTTTATTTTCAGTGGAGAACCATCAAATATGGGGTCACGCACAATTGAAGACTACGTTGAAGAAATAATTCAGTATGTGGAGGATATGGATAGAAACAGTAAGGTAGTGGAAATATTGTATACCTTGCTGAGAATGCTGTACAGCAGCAAGAAGAAACACAACCTGAATTACTGGCGGATTCTCCAATGCCTTGGTGAAATGGCCACAGACAAGATGGTCCAGGTGCTTATTAGGAATGAGAAGCACACATGTAATTATCATATAAATGTAAGTTTATCAGCAGTGATGAAACTTTTTGCATATATGTTATCAAATGTTGCTGTCATCAAAAGAGTGTTGCTTTTCTGGGCTTCATTAGGTCCAGTTGTGATCAAAGTTTTGAATTATTGGAACCAGCCAGAGCTAATATTGTCTGGATTAACAATCATATACCGAATAATCATTGTAGGACGAGCAACAATAATAGATGATCTTGTCAAAAATGAGATTGAGAAACAATTGTACCACATCTTAAGGAACAAACACGATTCAAAAGCATTCAGATATTTTTCTCTTGTGACTGTTAAATACTCGACCAAAATTTTGCATGGTTTGTCGGTATTGGGAACTTCTAGAGTCCGTCATCAAATGAAGCATTCCTTGGCATTAAAAATATTAGCAGACTATACTGCAATGTTAAATCAAGAGAGCTCACTAAAGACAAGTGAAGTAAGAAATGATATTTTGTCTAGTTTCTCAGAAATCAAACTGGTTTTGTCTGATGAATCCACAGTTCAGAGTGTCCAAACATATTGGAATTCCAAAATCAAGTTGAGAGAAAACCTTGAAAACGAAGTAGACTTCATATTTTGCTCTTCACCATCTTGCCGAAGGCTGAGTAATGGTGTGGACAAGTTCAGATACTGTGGAGCATGTAAGCTGTCCAGATACTGCAACACACAGTGCCAGAAAGAACACTGGAAGAAAGGGCACAAGAAGAATTGCTTGGGAGAATCATGTCAGTAGAGAACATTCTTTTTTGATCTTTGTCAAAATTTGAAGTTTTTCTTTTAGCAATGTAACCATGTACCATTTTAATTTTGGCAAGAAAGGTTAATCTCACAAAGTTTACTAGTTCAAAGAGACTTGTGAAAGAAGGTTATTCTTGTTGAGTCAGATCTGATTTTACCTCGTTCTGGAGTGGTTGACCTCTAGCAGCAAAATAATTACTTCAGAAATGCAGGTAAAAGAGACTCATTTTATGCATAATACATTTGACAGGTAATTTGATTCTTTTGTGACAGTGATAGATGATGATGATGATCATCACTGTATTAATTTTTTATTTTAAAAGATACATGTGAATAAATATTTTTAAAATGTTTGACATAATGTACCTGGCTGTGGTCTTTTCCCTCAAAGCATTACATATGGAACACATCAATATTTCAGACCAAAAGCTTTGTATTGTAAGCCTAGGCTGATAATTTAATTGCATTGTATGGTTTTCTCATGAGCATGGTGTTTGGTGAGAAAAAAAACATATACGTGCTTTTTAGTTGAGTCCAACTGAAAGAAAAACTTACTCTGATCTGCTATTGTATATTGCACCAGCAGATCAGGTTCTGTGTTAATTGTTCTTCTGATTACTCCTTACAAACTAACCAGACCCTTTTCTGCCAGTACTTGACTTGATAGCAGATCTGGGTCTGTAAAGTTTGCAGTTGGAGTCATTATATATTGGAGTGTATACCAGATCTGGGCAGCTTCCTCCTGGGCATGAGTTGGATATGTTATTTTTATGACTACACCCTGTGATGTAAATTAACGGATAAAACCAGGTCATGGGCTAGATCCAGCTCATCAGCTGTATATTCCCACCACTGCTATATATGGTAACAGTTGTATGAGGTACATAGCCCCAAGCAATGCATGAGGATTTTTGTTGCCCTCAAAAAAAAATTGACAATAGAGACATATGAGTAGCTTGGAGAACCACATTTGTGGTAGCTCTGTTGGTGTACTATTGGACTTGTAGTCCATGGATCCTGGGTTTGATACGCATCTAGATCAGCCCGCATAATAAGTGATAAAAGATAACAAAATGAAAGGATCACAAGTTGAATGATCACATTGTAAATTGTTTACATATTAACTGTAAGCCTGTCATGAAGATTGGGTAAGAATTAGAGTTTTGAACTGAAGAAAGTAAATGCCATCATTTTGCTTGAATTATTGCAAGTAAATGGTGTTATTTTGGCTATGCATGCGTTTTAAAATTTTTCCTGCAGTCTTGCATCTAATAAGTGTAACAAGAGGGATAGTTTAATAGATCAAATGTAAAGAATACAAAAAAGGGTAATCACCCTGCTAATGATCAAAAATAAAAAATTAAATTTAAGACCTCATTCTTCTAAAGCTGTGCATTAGATGCAAGGAAATCTATGTGCAAATAATGTTATGTGAAAGCACAATGTTCTCAATTCCTTCTTTACAAATTATTATACTGAATAAAAATGTAAGAATTAATTTAACAATATTTCTCATAGTTAAATTCAAGTATATTTTTTAAGGAAAAATAAATAGAATTTAATGTTGATGATTATAGGTGTGTTGATATAATCAATAAAAAAAAGAACTTCATAACATTGATGAAATAAAAAAAATCAGTCACACTGACAGTGAAAAAGGCCCAATAAAGTTGACTTAGAGAGTCCAAAGGCCCCCTTCCTGGAAAGATGGAGAAAATGATACGAGCAGTATTAAGTCAGGATGGTATTGTGCACCATTAGCGCAGAAGGCAATTTGGTGCTGTTTAATGGCCTTGTCATCTTGTATGTATTTCTTACTGGGAGGGCAAATGCTCACACTGAGCTGGCAAATAGCACTTCATTTTTTTATTTCTAAAAACTGTGCTCTTCAGTGATTTTACTTTGCCTTAGAAAATGTATATTTCAACCCCTATTAAGTAAAAATATACCTAACATGGTTTGCACAGCAGTGTAAACTGTCAGTTTTAAATTGTGACCAGAGCTCACTTATAGTGTAACAAGATAACTGAGTTTGGTATTTCCGGATTTACAACATAACACTATTGATGGTAATACAAACAATATTTAATGATATATGAAAATTCGAAATGAAGAATGATTGATATGTACATGTATGGGTCCAAATATTGGACGAATTAAC
The DNA here is from genome assembly GCA_016746295.1 of Potamilus streckersoni. Lineage (NCBI taxonomy): Eukaryota > Metazoa > Mollusca > Bivalvia > Unionida > Unionidae > Potamilus > Potamilus streckersoni. Next base: position 351,245 of record JAEAOA010001386.1, on the reverse strand, counting down.
ATAATTTGCAAGAGCCTACTACTGCAATAAATACAAATGCAAACACCTTGTCATATACGGTACCAGGACAAAAAAAGAAAGAGCGATTCATGGTATATCACAAAATTGAAAGGACGAGCAAAACAAATGAAGTTTTCACTCAAAATAGTGAATTGATATTTTACTCACTCAAAATAGTGAACTGACATTTCATTGATTCAAAATAGTGAACTGATATTTTACTTGCTCAAAATAGTGAACAAATGTTAAAGCAGATATCACAAGATATCTCTTCACCTCTAAAACACTGGGTATAACAAAAATCCCATAAATAGCACACGGCCAAAAGATTACATGTATGGAGTGACATATATACTCTCTTCACTCTTTACTACCAGTTCTACTGGCCAAACAAGCAAAGATTATAGAAGTCAATGACCACCATTGATTCCTAGGTCAGATAAGCAATCAGTGCCCACAACTCTGGTCTGCAAATTATCAAAATATTTGAAGCACTCTAAAGTAGCTTGGAAACACATACATGCTGTTTTTCTCACAAAACCTCGCAAGCCATCTGCAAAGTTTTCAGATTTAACTTTAGCATGTTAGGACTCGAGGTCTTGAAAGATGAAACAGAAAGAAATGAAACCAACAATTTAAGCAAACTCTACAAGTTATTTATTTCTCTGCATTCTAAAATGAAAGAAAAAAAGCATTGTGAATTAAGATCCAATAATCCTAAGTGTTCTATCTCAAGTCCAAGAATACAGAATATTAAAAAAAGTCTTTCAAATAAATTCCAATAGTCTTGGATGTCCTGATTTAACACAATGATTCAGCCAAGAATGTCTTTGAGATCACTATAATCCCAAACTAGTGTGCACAAATCAAGAGTCAATCAGCACTTTAAAGTAATTTCAACTATTGTCAATTACATCCTCCAAACTATCTAAAACAAATTATGTATCAAGCCTCTATTTAATCACATTTTCACTTGACCTATATAGTACAGTAGAATTTGATAATTTCTTATGGAAAAACAGTCTAACTGTAAACAAAACTGACTTTGAACTCTCAATATATAAACATTATTCACATCTCACAATCATGGACAAAAGTTAACTATGTAAATATGTTTATATCTTACAACCATGGACAAGTTAAGCACACAATAAAATTAAATGTGTACAACTCCCCTCATAAATAAGCAAAGATTTCTATAATAGTTTTCTGACATTGAAAACTCTGTCTCCATCTGTATTTACTGATACTGCAGTCTATTTGTGTAAAGACTCGAACTAGATTTCAAATACAGAGCTGTTTACTAACTTTTAAGTCTTTCTAAAAATCATTGTTTTGCTTCAAACAAGTAGTCAATCCATGTCATTTAAATTAAATTCAAAATTTAAATCAAAAATCATGATTATATACATCAGTTTCAATTTCATGTAAAGATTGTATGTTCTTTAAGGGAGATAATTAATTTCATCTAGTTCATTTTATGACAATACTGGATACTCCTTAAAACTATCATTGGAATCTCCAAATCAACTTTAGGCATGTACCCAGTATCACTATAATCAGATATTTCTTGCTGATTTTTTTCAACCAAACTAATTTGTACAACATTCGCCCATTATGCTCTCCATCCAATTCTATGTCCATAATGGCTTCTCTATACCTTTATTTCTGTCATGGGAATCTGGAATGACTGTATACTTAGATGAGAATTAATTGCTTGCTCCCCATGCAGGTGTGTCTGCTACTACATGAATGCCTATACCAGTTACTTTGTAGCATTGTTTGGTCAAGGGGATGTTACTTAAATGCAATAGGTGCCATAACCCAGATATTTTTGTTCAATTCTCCACAAAGTACAAATCAAAATTTCTCTAACCTGTACGGTAATATTATTTACTTAGTATTTATCTAGTATTCTCCTATACGATCAAGGGAAACACCTTCTGTTTGTGTTTTCATGCATGCATGTGTATCCCTCATACAATGAAACCTCAGTTTACCAGAATCATCTTGAGTGTTTATTTTAGTCCCTAATTTTTCTTCTTTAATATCCCCCCTCCAAATAAACCACAGCTCCTTGACTTTGAATAGCTAAACAAATTATGATTCCAAATTTCAATTTTATGTTTTCAAATACCTTATAAAAACAAAACTCAGATAAAACTTGGAAATAACTTTTAGCTGCTAAATTCCTGACACATGCTTGAACAGATTAATTACAGTTGCAGTAGTGGTCGGATCACAGAGACCTGGAAAATGTCCAATAGGGCATGTGAAGTTAAAACAACACTTGACATGTACACAAACACAGATTAAAGCTGATAACAGGTTAATCCAATGTCTGCAACATATAAAAGAGCCAACTTTTAAAACTAATTACATTGGTTAATAATTAAATGCTTGTACATAAGCCATTCAAGAAAAACTTTTTCTGCTGATGATGTAATTGTGATTGATGCTATTCATTTACAAACACAATTAACTTAACATGTTCTATGGCTAACTTAACATGTTTATGGCTTTTTTAAATTAAAATCAGAGCTATATTAACCAGGCATGTGGCCTCACTTTTGTTGCTCTGCCAACAGAGACTAACAAAGCAAGATTCTAAGTTAGATTCAGTCCAATGATTTTCAGTGGAGAAAATTTATTACATGTATTTAAGTAGCCATGACTGTCGTTTGTCTTTACTCACTTGTCAAGATGTCAGAATGACCAGCTAATAGGATTGAGATCTAATAACAGTGTCAAATTAGTTTGATCAAAGACTCAAAATCTGTACCAAAACCTACAAGAACCAGGTCAAATCACAGAAAGAACCACTGACTCATGAGAAACTACTGTCAAGCTTTCTCACATATCCACATTGGCTGAGCCAGAGACTTGAACCCATGCAGACAGAGGTGTGATGGCAGTGATCTGTAATGATGAGCAATTTAGACAAATTGGTCTTTTGGGGCCCATGTATGGATCTGTAAACAGTGTAATCCATCAGTCTGTGAACTGTATGGATCTGTACACAGTATAATCCATAAAGCTGTGAACTGTATGGATCTGTACACAGTATAATCCTTCAGTCTGTGAACTGTATAGATCAGTACACAGTATAATCCATCAAGCTGTGAACTGTATGGATCTGTCCATCAAGCTGTGAACTGTATGGATCTGTACACAGTATAATCCATAAAGCTGTGAACAGGTATGGATCTGTACACAGTATAATCCATCAAGCTGTGAACTGTATGGTCTGTACACAGTAAAATGCATCAAGCTGTGAACTCTTAATGATTTGCACACAGTATATTCCATCAAGCTGTGAAATGTATCGATCTGTAAACAGTATAATCCATGTCTGTGAACTGTATGGATCTGTACACAGTATAATCCATAAAGCTATGAACTATATTGATCTGTACACAATATAATCTATGAAGCTGTGAACTGTTTGGATCTGTACACAGTATAATGCATCAGGCTGTGAACTGTATGGACCTGTACACAGTATAATGCATCAGGCTGTAAACTGTATAGACACATTATAATCTATCAGGCTGTGAACTGTATCAATCTTTACACACTATAATCCATCAGGCTACAAACTGTATGGATCTGTACAGAGTATCATTCATCAAGCTGTTAACTGGATAGATTTGTATACAACAAATTATGTTCAGATGTGAACATTATACATCTGTATTAATGTGTCCCACTACAGGATGTATAGATCTATACACAGTATTAATGTGCCCCACTGTGGATTGTGTTGATCTATATACAGTATTAATGAAGGCCACAGTAGGCTGTGTAGATGTATATACTGTACCAATGTGTCCATATAATGGGCAGTGTAGATTTATATATAGTATTAATGTGTCCATACAGTAGGCTGTGTAGCTGTATATACAGTATTGTGTCCATACAGTAAACCGTATAGATTAAAATATAGTGGATGTGTAGATCTATAAATACAGTATTAATGTATCCATACAGTGGTCTGTGTAGATTAAAATATAGTGACTGTGTAGATCTATACAGTATTAATGTGTCCATACAGTGGTCTGTGTAGATTAAAATATAGTGGATGTGTAGATCTATAAATACAGTATTAATGTATCCATACAGTGGTCTGTGTAGATTAAAATATAGTGGCTGTGTAGATCTATACAGTATTAATGTGTCCATACAGTGGTCTGTGTAGATTAAAATATAGTGGCTGTGTAGATCTATACAGTATTAATGTGTCCATACAGTGGTCTGTGTAGATTAAAATATAGTGGCTGTGTAGATCTATAAATACAGTATTAATGTATCCATACAGTGGTCTGTGTAGATTAAAATATAGTGGATGTGTAGATCTATAAATACAGTATTAATGTATCCATACTTCGGTCTGTGTAGATTAAAATATAGTGGCTGTGTAGATCAATAAATACAATAATAATGTGTCCATACAGTGGTCTGTGTAGATCTATATACTGTATTAATGTATCCATACAGTGGTCTGTGTAGATTAAAATATAGTGTCTGTGTATAAATACAATATTAATGTTTCCTTACAGTGGCCTGTGTAGATTTGTATACAGTGGCTGTTTAGATCTATATACAGTACTATTGTGTTCATATAGTAGACTGTGTAGATTAATATATATATATATATATATATATATAATTACATCAAAGAGGAAGATCATATAATCTACTGGTGCATTATGTTATGCAGATCTGGGTCTGTGCTACTCTAAGATCCACTCAAGGTAGAATATAAATGTTGATGTCACATTACCTAGTAAACTATACATACATACATACATACATACATACATACATACATACATACATACATACATACATACATACATACATATATATATATATATATAACTGCGGTGTTCAAACCCTACCATGACTGGCTACATTGTATTAAGTTATTTAAAAAATGAATCATTTACAAACAGTCTTGTGGCTTTTGTATCTGATTACTGTGACTTGACACAAGAATAGTGAGACTAGGAACAAAGATTACAGTGATCAGACACTAAGATTACTGAGACTGGACATAAAGATTATTGGGACCTGACACTAGGCTTTCTGAGACTAGGCACAAGATTACTGGGACCTGACACTAAGATTACTGAGACTGGACATTAAAATTACTGGGACATGACACTAAGATTTCTTAGACTAGGCACAAGATCACTGGGACATGACACTAAGATTACTGGGACATGACACTAAGATTACTGAGACTGGACATTAAAATTACTGGGACATGACACTAAGATTTCTGAGACTAGGCACAAGATCACTGGGACATGACACTAAGATTACTGGGACATGACACTAAGATTACTGAGACCAGGCACTAAGATTACTGAGACTAGGCAATAAAATTACTGTAACTTGACACTCAGACTATAGAAACTTGACTCTAAGATTATTGAGAATGGGCACTAAGATTACAAAGACCCGACACAAAAGAAATTCAATCAAACAAAAAGACTTTATTCTTTTGGTTGCTTCAAATCTTATATGCACATGTTATAGCATTTTTATAGATAATACAACTTTTTAATAACATGTTAGCTACATTGGCTTTCAAACATATATAAAGAATATATACTTCAAGTTTCATGTATTCAAAATAAATGTACTGTCTATTGGAACAAAAGGCAAGTATATGGTAGCTACTGGCGCTTTAAAACAGTAACCTCATGAAGCACTTTTTATTTTAACTTTTCTTTAAAAATGTTACAGTAAGGTATTTATGGCAATGTTTGGGATTATTTAGTTGGCCATTTTAGCAGCATGAAGTCTTTTTGTCACATTTTCCCAATCTGCCACATTGAAAATAGCTTTAACATAATCAGCCCGAACGTTTTTGTACTGCAGATAGTAGGCATGCTCCCATACATCAATACCAAACAGCGGTATCAGACCTGAAAGATATGAGAAAAAGATACTTGAGATAGCATCATAAATTAAAAATATGAAATCCTATAAATAATAACATTTGAAGCTAAAAATATCACTACAGGTTATGTCTGAGATTCATTTCCCATACCTCATTGCTACAGATATGTCTTAGAAACATTTAATTTCCATGCCTTATTGCAATAGGTATGTCTGAAACTATTTTCCATATCTAATTGCAATAGGCATGTCTGAGACCATTTTCCATATCTTATTGCAATAGGCATGTCTGAGACCATTTTCCATATCTTATTGCAATAGGCATGTCTGAGACCATTTTCCATATCTTATTGCAATAGGCATGTCTGAGACCATTTTCCATATCTTATTGCAATAGGCATGTCTGAGACCATTTTCCATATCTTATTGCAATAGGCATGTCTGAGACCATTTTCCATATCTTATTGCAATAGGCATGTCTGAGACCATTTTCCATATCTTATTGCAATAGGCATGTCTGAGACCATTTTCCATATCTTATTGCAATAGGCATGTCTGAGACCATTTTCCATATCTTATTGCAATAGGCATCTGAAACCATTTTCCATATCTTATTGCAATAGGCATGTCTGAAACCATTTTCCATATCTTTTTGCAATAGGCATGTCTGAGACCATTTTCCATATCTTATTGCAATAGGCTTGTCTGAGACCATTTTCCATATCTTATTGCAATAGGCATGTCTGAGACCATTTTCCATATCTTTTTGCAATAGGCATGTCTGAGACCATTTTCCATATCTTATTGCAATAGACATGAGACCATTTTCCATATCTTATTGCAATAGGCATGTCTGAGACCATTTTCCATATCTTATTGCAATAGGCATGTCTGAGACCATTTTCCATATCTTTTTGCAATAGGCATGTCTGAGATTCATTTCCCTTACCTCATTGCTATAGGTATGTCTTTAGAAAGATTCATTTTCCATACCTTATTGCAATAGGTATGTCTGAGACCATTTTCCATATCTTTTTGCAATAGGCATGTCTGAGACCATTTTCCATATCTTATTGCAATAGACATGTATGAGACCATTTTCCATATCTTATTGCAATAGGCATGTCTGAGACCATTTTCCATATCTTATTGCAATAGACATGTCTGAGACCATTTTCCATATCTTATTGCAATAGGCATGTCTGAGACCATTTTCCATATCTTTTTGCAATAGGCATGTCTGAGATTCATTTCCCTTACCTCATTGCTATAGGTATGTCTTTAGAAAGATTCATTTTCCATACCTTATTGCAATAGGTATGTCTGAGACCATTTTCCATATCTTTTTGCAATAGGCATGTCTGAGACCATTTTCCATATCTTTTTGCAATAGGCATGTCTGAGACCATTTTCCATATCTTATTGCAATAGACATGTATGAGACCATTTTCCATATCTTATTGCAATAGGCATGTCTGAGACCATTTTCCATATCTTTTTGCAATAGGCATGTCTGAGACCATTTTCCATATCTTATTGCAATAGACATGTATGAGACCATTTTCCATATCTTATTGCAATAGGCATGTCTGAGACCATTTTCCATATCTTATTGCAATAGGCATGTCTGAGACCATTTTCCATATCTTTTTGCAATAGGCATGTCTGAGATTCATTTCCCTTACCTCATTGCTATAGGTATGTCTTTAGAAAGATTCATTTTCCATACCTTATTGCAATAGGTATGTCTGAGACCATTTTCCATATCTTTTTGCAATAGGCATGTCTGAGACCATTTTCCATATCTTTTTGCAATAGGCATGTCTGAGACCATTTTCCATATCTTATTGCAATAGACATGTATGAGACCATTTTCCATATCTTATTGCAATAGGCATGTCTGAGACCATTTTCCATATCTTATTGCAATAGACATGTATGAGACCATTTTCCATATCTTATTGCAATAGGCATGTCTGAGACCATTTTCCATATCTTATTGCAATAGGCATGTCTGAGACCATTTTCCATATCTTTTTGCAATAGGCATGTCTGAGATTCATTTCCCTTACCTCATTGCTATAGGTATGTCTTTAGAAAGATTCATTTTCCATACCTTATTGCAATAGGTATGTCTGAGACCATTTTCCATATCTTTTTGCAATAGGCATGTCTGAGACCATTTTCCATATCTTTTTGCAATAGGCATGTCTGAGACCATTTTCCATATCTTATTGCAATAGACATGTATGAGACCATTTTCCATATCTTATTGCAATAGGCATGTCTGAGACCATTTTCCATATCTTATTGCAATAGACATGTATGAGACCATTTTCCATATCCTATTGCAATAGGCATGTCTGAGACCATTTTCCATATCTTATTGCAATAGGCATGTCTGAGATTCATTTCCCTTACCTCATTGCTATAGGTATGTCTGAGACCATTTTCCATACCTTACTGCTCATTCTGTTGATGCAATCAGTTTAATCAATAGACATGGATACACAACAAAAGATAAAACATGGCTAATATGGGCATGGCTGCAGAAATGATAACAAAAAATGGTTCATATAAATATTAATAAAACAACAGTAAAACATGGTTATATGAGCATATACACAAAAGCAAAACATTGTTTATTATGATATAAATAAATAAATTCCTTTGAATGAGGGCCTCAAGGTAGATTAGTTCTTAGCTAATTGAGTTACCCTCTTTAAATAATAATAATAATAATAATAATAATAATAATAATAATAATAATAATAATAATAATAATAATAATAATAATAATAATAATAATAATAATAATAATAATAATAATAATAATAATAATATACACAATAGCAAAACATGGTTGATATGAGCATGCATACAGCAACAGAAAAACATGGTTGATATGAGCATGCATACAGCAACAGCAAAGCAAGGTTCATATAAGCATGGATAAAGCAACAGCAAAGCATGGTTCATATAAGCATGGATAAAGCAACAGCAAAGCATGGTTCATATAAGCATGGATACAGCAACAGCAAAGCATGGTTCATATAAGCATGGATACAGCAACAGCAAAGCATGGTTCATATAAGCATGGATAAAGCAACAGCAAAGCAAGGTTCATATAAGCATGGATACAGCAACAGCAAAGCATGGTTCATATAAGCATGGATATAGCAACAGCAAAGCATGGTTCATATAAGCATGGATAAAGCAACAGCAAAGCATGGTTCATATAAGCATGGATACAGCAACAGTAAAATAAGGTGCATATGAGGATGGACATAAAACACTATTCAGTGAATTTGCATACTGGTAACCTATGGAGTGTAATATATTTATTGCTTACAAAGATAAAATGAACAGCTACTATGATTCTGGGCTCCAGTAAGGTTCATTATAAATATGTTTACTTTTACTGAACGTAGATAAAAAGAAAGAAAGAAACTTAGTAAACTGCAATATGTCTTTTAACTCCTTTCCAATCTGCATTTAAATCTTCATGATTCAAAGATTAATCACAATGCATTACTTGTAACAACTGCTCAGTTCTAGCCTAAAATATACCACATGACTTGTATGAATTACTCAGTTCTACCACACACATTACTTGAATGAACTGCTCTCTTTTAGCCTAAAGGATAACAGGCATTACATGTATAAACTGCTCATTTCTGTTTGTGTGTGAGTGATTTGGATTTCTGACATACTTTTAACAATTTTTCAGTCAAATCCCTATGATGTCTGCAGTGTGCCAGTTTATAGTGATGTCATGGACTGGGCATCATGCTGCAGACATGTAGCATGATGTTCTACCCAGTCACATTTTCTGCCAACCAGTTCTAACACTAATCTTGCATTGCCGAGTGCCAAGTGAGGCAACTTTTAGTACCATTTTTATAAGTCTTTGGTATGACTCAGCCTGGGATCAAACCCATGACATCCTGCATCCAAGGCAGACACTCTAACCTGTTCAGTTCTAACCTGAAGAGTACCAGGCATAATGTGCATGAATTCAAAGTTCTAGTCTGAAGCATATACCATGTATTACTTGCATGAATTTCCCAGTTCTAGTCTGAAGCATATACCATGTATTACTTGCATGAATTTCCCAGTTCTAGTCTGAAGCATATACCATGTATTACTTGCATGAAATTCCCAGTTCTAGTCTGAAGCATATACCATGTATTACTTGCATGAATTTCCCAGTTCTAGTCTGAAGCATATACCATGTATTACTTGCATGAAATTCCCAGTTCTAGTCTGAAGCATATACCATGTATTACTTGCATGAATTCCCAGTTCTAGTCTGAAGCATATACCATGTATTACTTGCATGAAATTCCCAGTTCTAGTCTGAAGCATATACCATGTATTACTTGCATGAATTTCCCAGTTCTAGTCTGAAGCATATACCATGTATTACTTGCATGAAATTCCCAGTTCTAGTCTGAAGCATATACCATGTATTACTTGCATGAATTTCCCAGTTCTAGTCTGAAGCATATACCATGTATTACTTGCATGAATTTCCAGTTCTAGTCTGAAGCATATACCATGTATTACTTGCATGAAATTCCCAGTTCTAGTCTGAAGCATATACCATGTATTACTTGCATGAATTTCCCAGTTCTAGTCTGAAGCATATACCATGTATTACTTGCATGAATTTCCCAGTTCTAGTCTGAAGCATATACCATGTATTACTTGCATGAAATTCCCAGTTCTAGTCTGAAGCATATACCATGTATTACTTGCATGAAATTCCCAGTTCTAGTCTGAAGCAAAGACCTTGTATTACTTGCATGAAATTCCCAGTTCTAGTCTGAAGCATATACCATGTATTACTTGCATGAAATTCCCAGTTCTAGTCTGAAGCATATACCATGTATTACTTGCATGAATTTCCAGTTCTAGTCTGAAGCATATACCATGTATTACTTGCATGAATTTCCAGTTCTAGTCTGAAGCATATACCATGTATTACTTGCATGAATTTCCCAGTTCTAGTCTGAAGCATATACCATGTATTACTTGCATGAAATTCCCAGTTCTAGTCTGAAGCATATACCATGTATTACTTGCATGAATTTCCCAGTTCTAGTCTGAAGCATATACCATGTATTACTTGCATGAATTTCCCAGTTCTAGTCTGAAGCATATACCATGTATTACTTGCATGAATTTCCAGTTCTAGTCTGAAGCATATACCATGTATTACTTGCATGAATTTCCCAGTTCTAGTCTGAAGCATATACCATGTATTACTTGCATGAAATTCCCAGTTCTAGTCTGAAGCATATACCATGTATTACTTGCATGAATTTCCCAGTTCTAGTCTGAAGCATATACCATGTATTACTTGCATGAATTTCCCAGTTCTAGTCTGAAGCATATACCATGTATTACTTGCATGAATTTCCCAGTTCTAGTCTGAAGCATATACCATGTATTACTTGCATGAATTTCCAGTTCTAGTCTGAAGCATATACCATGTATTACTTGCATGAAATTCCCAGTTCTAGTCTGAAGCATATACCATGTATTACTTGCATGAATTTCCCAGTTCTAGTCTGAAGCATATACCATGTATTACTTGCATGAATTTCCCAGTTCTAGTCTGAAGCATATACCATGTATTACTTGCATGAATTTCCCAGTTCTAGTCTGAAGCATATACCATGTATTACTTGCATGAATTTCCAGTTCTAGTCTGAAGCATATAGGATGTATTACTTGCATGAATTTCCCAGTTCTAGTCTGAAGCAAAGACCTTGTATTACTTGCATGAAATTCCCAGTTCTAGTCTGAAGCATATACCATGTATTACTTGCATGAAATTCCCAGTTCTAGTCTGAAGCATATACCATGTATTACTTCCATGAATTTCCAGTTAATGTCTGAAGCATATACCATGTATTACTTGCATGAATTTCCCAGTTCTAGTCTGAAGCATATACCATGTATTACTTGCATGAAATTCCCAGTTCTAGTCTGAAGCATATACCATGTATTACTTGCATGAATTTCCCAGTTCTAGTCTGAAGCATATACCATGTATTACTTGCATGAATTTCCCAGTTCTAGTCTGAAGCATATACCATGTATTACTTGCATGAATTTCCCAGTTCTAGTCTGAAGCATATACCATGTATTACTTGCATGAATTTCCAGTTCTAGTCTGAAGCAAAGACCTTGTATTACTTGCATGAATTTCCAGTTCTAGTCTGAAGCAAAGACCTTGTATTACTTGCATGAAATTCCCAGTTCTAGTCTGAAGCATATACCATGTATTACTTGCATGAAATTCCCAGTTCTAGTCTGAAGCAAAGACCTTGTATTACTTGCATGAAATTCCCAGTTCTAGTCTGAAGCATATACCATGTATTACTTGCATGAGATTCCCAGTTCTAGTCTGAAGCATATACCATGTATTACTTGCATGAATTTCTAGTTCTAGTCTGAAGCATATACCATGTATTACTTGCATGAATTTCCAGTTCTAGTCTGAAGCATATACCATGTATTACTTGCATGAATTTCCCAGTTCTAGTCTGAAGCATATACCATGTATTACTTGCATGAAATTCCCAGTTCTAGTCTGAAGCATATACCATGTATTACTTGCATGAATTTCCCAGTTCTAGTCTGAAGCATATACCATGTATTACTTGCATGAATTTCCCAGTTCTAGTCTGAAGCATATACCATGTATTACTTGCATGAATTTCCAGTTCTAGTCTGAAGCATATACCATGTATTACTTGCATGAATTTCCAGTTCTAGTCTGAAGCATATACCATGTATTACTTGCATGAATTTCCCAGTTCTAGTCTGAAGCAAAGACCTTGTATTACTTGCATGAAATTCCCAGTTCTAGTCTGAAGCATATACCATGTATTACTTGCATGAATTTCCCAGTTCTAGTCTGAAGCATATACCATGTATTACTTTCATGAATTTCCAGTTCTAGTCTGAAGCATATAGGATGTATTACTTGCATGAATTTCCCAGTTCTAGTCTGAAGCAAAGACCTTGTATTACTTGCACGAAATTCCCAGTTCTAGTCTGAAGCATATACCATGTATTACTTGATTGAAATTCCCAGTTCTAGTCTGAAGCATATACCACATATTACTTGCATGAAATTCCCAGTTCTAGTCTGAAGCATATACCACGTATTACTTGCATGAATTTCCAGTTCTAGTCTGAAGCATATACCATGTATTACTTGCATGAAATTCCCAGTTAATGTCTGAAGCATATACCATGTATTACTTGCATGAATTTCCCAGTTCTAGTCTGAAGCATATACCATGTATTACTTGCATGAATTTCCCAGTTCTAGTCTGAAGCATATACCATGTATTACTTGCATGAATTTCCAGTTATAGTCTGAAGCATATACAGTGTAGAACTTGCATGAAATTCCCAGTTCATGTCTGAAGCATATACCATGTATTACTTGCATGAAATTCCCAGTTCTAGTCTGAAGCATATACAGTGTAGAACTTGCATGAAATTCCCAGTTCTAGTCTGAAGCATATACCATGTATTACTTGCATGAATTTCCCAGTTCTAGTCTGAAGCATATACCATGTATTACTTGCATGAATTCCCAGTTCTAGTATGAAGCATCTACCATGTATTACTTGCATGAATTTCCCAGTTCTAGTCTGAAGCATATACCATGTATTACTTGCATGAAATTCCCAGTTCTAGTCTGAAGCATATACAGTGTAGAACTTGCATGAAATTCCCAGTTCTAGTCTGAAGCATATACCATGTATTACTTGCATGAATTTCCAGTTCTAGTCTGAGGCATATATCACGTATTATTTGCATGAATTTCCCAGTTCTAGTCTGAAGCATATACCATGTATTACTTGCATGAATTTCCCAGTTCTAGTCTGAAGCATATACCATGTATTACTTGCATGAATTTCCCAGTTCTAGTCTGAAGCATATACCATGTAATACTTGCATGAATTTCCCAGTTCTAGTCTGAAGCATATACCATGTATTACTTGCATGAATTTCCAGTTCTAGTCTGAAGCATATACCATGAATTACTTGCATGAATTTCCCAGTTCTAGTCTGAAGCATATACCATGTATTACTTTCATGAATTTCCAGTTCTAGTCTGAAGCATATAGAATGTATTACTTGCATGAAATTCCCAGTGCTAGTCTGAAGCATATACCATGTATTACTTGCATGAATTTCCAGTTCTTGTCTGAAGCATATACCATGTATTACTTGCATGAATTTCCCATTTCTAGTCTGAAGCATATACCATGTATTACTTGCATGAATTTCCCAGTTCTAGTCTGAAGCATATACCATGTATTACTTGCATGAATTTCCAGTTCTAGTCTGAAGCATATACCATGTATTACTTGCATGAATTTCCAGTTCTAGTCTGAAGCATATACCATGTATTACTTGCATGAATTTCCCAGTTCTAGTCTGAAGCATATACCATGTATTACTTGCATGAATTTCCCAGTTCTAGTCTGAAGCATATACCATGTATTACTTGCATGAATTTCCCAGTTCTAGTCTGAAGCATATACCATGTATTACTTGCATGAAATTCCCAGTTCTAGTCTGAAGCATATACCATGTATTACTTGCATGAAATTCCCAGTTCTAGTCTGAAGCATATACCATGTATTACTTGCATGAATTTCCCAGTTCTAGTCTGAAGCATATACCATGTATTACTTGCATGAAATTCCCAGTTCTAGTCTGAAGCATATACCATGTATTACTTGCATGAATTTCCCAGTTCTAGTCTGAAGCATATACCATGTATTACTTGCATGAAATTCCCAGTTCTAGTTTGAAGCATATACGATGTATTACTTGCATGAATTTCCCAGTTCTAGTCTGAAGCATATACAATGTATTACTTGCATGAATTTCCCAGTTCTAGTCTGAAGCATATACCATGTATTACTTGCATGAATTTCCCAGTTCTAGTCTGAAGCATATACCATGTATTACTTGCATGAATTTCCCAGTTCATGTCTGAAGCATATACGATGTATTACTTGCATGAAATTCCCAGTTCTAGTCTGAAGCATATACCATGTATTACTTCCATGAATTTCCAGTTAATGTCTGAAGCATATACCATGTATTACTTGCATGAAATTCCCAGTTCTAGTCTGAAGCATATACCATGTATTACTTGCATGAATTTTCCAGTTCTAGTCTGAAGCATATACCATGTATTACTTGCATGAATTTCCAGTTCTAGTCTGAAGCATATACCATATATTAATTGCATGAATTTCCAGTTCTAGTCTGAAGCATATACCATGTATTACTTGCATGAATTTCCCAGTTCTAGTCTGAAGCATATACGATGTATTACTTGCATGAATTTCCAGTTCTAGTCTGAAGCATATACCATGTATTACTTGCATGAATTCCCAGTTCTAGTCTGAAGCATATACCATGTATTACTTGCATGAAATTCCCAGTTCTAGTCTGAAGCATATACCATGTATTACTTGCATGAATTTCCCAGTTCTAGTCTGAAGCATATACCATGTATTACTTGCATGAAATTCCCAGTTCTAGTCTGAAGCATATACCATGTATTACTTGCATGAATTTCCCAGTTCTAGTCTGAAGCATATACCATGTATTACTTGCATGAAATTCCCAGTTCTAGTCTGAAGCATATACCATGTATTACTTGCATGAATTTTTCAGTTCTAGTCTGAAGCATGTGTCATGTATTACTTGCATGAATTTCTCAGTTCTAGTCTGAAGCATATAGTGTATAACTTGCATCAATTTCGCAGTTCTAATCTGAAGCATATACCATGTATTACTTGCATGAATTTCCCAGTTCTAGTCTGAAGCATATACCATGTATTACTTGCATGATTTTCCAGTTCATGTCTGAAGCATATACAATGTATTACTTGCATGAATTTCACAATTCTAGTCTGAAACATATACCATGTATTACTTGCATGATTTTCCAGTTCATGTCTGAAGCATATACCATGTATTACTTGCATGAATTTCCCAGTTCTAGTCTGAAGCATATACCATGTATTACTTGCATGAATTTCCCAGTTCTAGTCTGAAGCATATACCATGTATTAGTTGCATGAAATTCCCAGTTCTAGTCTGAAGCATATACCATGTATTACTTGCATGAATTTCCCAGTTCTAGTCTGAAGCATAGACCATGTATTACTTGCATGAATTTCCCAGTTCTAGTCTTAAGCATATACCACGTATTACTTGCATGAAATTCCCAGTTCTAGTCTGAAGCATATACCATGTATTACAGACCTGTTTACCCATAAATTTTCCTGTCAGTATTTTAAGCAATGCCAGTCAGTATTTTCAGACCGCAGTCAGTATTTTCGGCGTACAAATAGTAGATACTATCAATATACTATAATTATCATTATGTAGTATTACACGACATAATGACTATACAATATTGTGTAAATAACTCCTAGTTTGCAAAGACGCTGGTATTCAGTTAATTCTGTGTTTCAAGACACAAATATGCAGAAATTGAACACCACTGACCTAAACATCCTGTTCATATTATAGTGATAAAAACCACAAAAAAATACAACATAACCAAATTTATTCTGTTGTTTACCTCCGTTACTTTCTCTGGAAATTCTGTTTTCTCAGCTTCATATATATCCATAACATTGTAATTAAAGCCAATTCTCTATTTTACATGGTTAAGGACTTGATATAAAACATCATGATAGACATTGTTACCACCCATCCACTTAGAAAATAATAAGTTTATCTAGATAGGTGAAGGCAATCTTATTTATTTGATAAAATCTAGTATCATCTTTGTCAATATTTACTAGAATGGAAATAAGGTTCATAAATTATTTTTCATTGCTTCCGTTAACTTGTCAGCTGTACTCAATGACAAATTCATATTTGCGATCAACTCACATAGAATCGCTTCAGCATGTGTTTTTTGTTTATGAAGTATGTTTTGATCACTGACTTCCTTTCCTTTCATCATTGACAAAATGTTTATATTTCCATTCACTAATGATTTCAATTTTGTATGATTTTCCGATTCCACATGCCGTGAACAGTCATTCCTTCCACCATGTGCACAGGAAAAGTCTAAGTTGCAAAGAGTGCAATGCACAAAATGTTCTCCTTTTGACGATGGTTTAAGGCATTTCCACAGAGTAGAATAAACTGGTAGAAAATGCTGCTTTCTGTGTCAGACTTTCCATTTTCATCATCAGTTTCATGCTGAAACTTTCTTGTCGGCGGCATTTTATTTTGTTTAAACAACCGGATGTTGAGAATGTCAAAATAAGTGACGTGGCACAAAATGCGGACGCGGATGCGGACCAAAGAGACCAATACAACGAAACGAAACGGAAAAAAGGGCTTAAAAAATTAATTTTAGAAAAGAAATAAATGCAACCTCAAATCGTATTTTCAGTTCAATGACCATATGACCGTACGGATGGGCTTTATTCCGTACAGATACGGTCAAATACGGTCGGGTAAACAGGTCTGGTATTACTTGCATGAATTTCCCAGTTCTTGTTGTTGTTGTTGTTGGGTTTAACGCCATTTTTCAGCACAAGATAGGCTATACATAGCGACCAGTATTAATGGTGGAGGAAGAACCCTGGGAAGAACCACTGACCCACAAGAAGCTACTGGCAGGCTTTCTCACTTACCCACGTTAGCAGAGTCTGGACTCAAACTCACGCAGAGGTGAGATGGCAGTGATCTGTAACGGTCATCGCTTTAGACCAATAGGCCACTTGGGGCCCCTAATTTCCCAGTTCTAGTCTTAAGCATATACCATGTATTACTTGCATGAATTTCCCAGTTCTAGTCTTAAGCAGATACAATGTATTACTTGCATGAATTTCCCAGTTCTAGTCCGAAGCATATACCATGTATTACCTGCATGAAATTCCCAGTTCTAGCCGGAAGCATTCAATTGCCAATCAAAATGAAAATTGAAACATGTCAAATGAAAAATTGGTCCACATGACTTTATATCTTTTAATATTCAAATTTGTTTTTGTTTGTCTAATTATCTAGCCATCCCATCATTATGTTAACAAGTGGATCCAACTTTCTGAACATTTCTGTACAAGACTCTCCTCAACTCAGTGTTAAAGTCTCTGTCTGAATGTTTTTGGACTGATTATTTATTTGTGTGTGATGAACTTGTATACCTAGCGTAACAAAGTATGGTTACTAATCTGCATGTCATATATATATAGATATTGGTGACGGAGGTATTTTTCATGAGCATAGCTTGGTTTATTCTTCAGGTAGTTGGATAACATTCTCCTTTGGTTTAACTCTGTACATAATAATGGTGTGTATGTATGTGTAAATGAAAGAGGGGAAACTTTCAGGTCTTGGAAACAAGAAGCATAACCATGAAGAAGAAAAGTCATTGAAAGCATTTGTGCAGTGTTAAGCACAGACACACAAATATTACATGTCTCAGATACATCTTGTTTTACCTGTTGTTGGTTCCAATGGATCCTGATTAGCTGTAGTGTTTATTCGCAGTCTGCCAGATGTTGGGTTGTATCCAAGCCATCCCCATCCTGAACCTTGAATTGCCACAGTACTATTGATCAATTCATTTTTCATGTTTTCAAACAAGCCATACTCTCTTCTTATAAGGTCCATCAGGTCACCCTTTGGTTCCCCACCTCCAGTAGGACTGAGCACTTGCCAAAATAAGGAGTGATTAATATGACCACCTCCATTGAACTTGAGTGCTGGCTGAAGACTGATGACTTGGGAAAGATTTTCTGAAAAGACAAGAAAAAAAGACCAATGATGCAATCACAGTTCAGTTAGATAATTCTGACTCACTGCATCCTAACTCTGTTGTATGAACTATCACTTTGACATGACAAAGTAAAATGCAGCAATTTTCTGATGGTCATTAAGTCAAATCTGTTCCAAACCACTATTAATTCTTGACGTCTTAAATTCTGTTACAGTATCAATATTATTGCTTGTAAATCCAACTACAAACTACATAGACCCTGATTCTTTCATGCATAATGTGCCAGCAGATCAGGGACCATGATATTTTGTTCTTCTGATTACTCCTAACAAAACTGAATATACCCACATCTTGGATTTTACTCTTTACAGATGGACTTTTAATTATAAACATGTATACCAGATACCGTCATCTGAATCATCCTCTTTGTATCAACTGTTAAAGCATTTCACTTTTAAAAGATTGAAAATTTTATACAGATGAGTTAAAGCAATAAAAATCAATTATTTATTCTTTAGAATGGTACCCACATCTTACGCTACTCTTAGCTGAAAATCTGTGTCCAAGGGAAATTACACTAAATGTCTATCACCAAGCTTGGGTAGTTACACTGAATATTGCCATGGTAAAGTACATTTAATAAGACCATTCACCAAAGAAAATAATTACATTAAAGATCTATCTATCAGTAAGTATAGGTAATTACATTGAAAAATGGGGATAACAATCTTTTGACTAACTGTCCATAAAGAACAGCTAAATGATTATCTAAAACTTCATTAAATCTGCAAAAGTTGAAAATTATAGATCCCCTTATCAAATACACAAAGAACAGGATATACTGGTGAGTGCATTTTTCAGTATGATACAACTGAGATAACACAGATTTTCCTCAACAGAAAGCCTGTATGGCTAAGCTACAGCAAGTCCTGAATTGCAAAAGATTTCCCATAATCTTAGATACTTTCATTTGCTAATCATTTTCTTTCACAGGATTATTAGTATTATTATTATTGTTATTGTTATTATTAACAGCTTTTCATTCTGAAGTGTGCAAAATGAGACGGAAGTCTACATCACATTATACCCAGAGTAATATGAATGACAATAGGGTTTTGCTGAGAATATTAACGTGAAAGGCGCTAATAAAATAAATGGAACAGGATTCAATTAAAGATTCATTTATTTTTATTGCATGTAATTTTCATTTTAAAAACTGAAAAAAAATATAGTCTTTATTTATTTAAAGTAATTTCATACAGTGTGATTTATAATTAAAATAATGAATGTGAGAATTTTTTTTTAAAAATTGAAGTCTGATCATTCAAGTAGGGACGAATACACTTTTGTCATGTATCAATACAATTCATAATGCACAGAATACATTATTGATATACACCTTTATATGAATTGATATGCAGGTTGTAGTTCCAGATTGCAATGCACATTGACTTGTCATCTGTTCATATGCTATTCTCATCCTTGGCAACACAAAATAAATAGTTTCAAAACTGACTACCTGTTGGGTTGTCAGCGATTTTAAATCCACCTTTACGGTGATTTCAGGCCACTCCATTTGATCAGATGCAGGTATCCTGGTAGTCACCACACTGTTTTGCACTGCATGAATACATTACAAACATCTTATTTCAGGTCTTCACTTAAATTTCGAAGGCATGATGGTTTTATCTTCAAAACAAAAGAAATAAAGTGCAATTTCTTTGTGCAAGTCAAATCAAATCTGAGTAAGGAGGTGGAGAATGCTAACAACCAGATCCATCTTATTATACTTACTGGCCACAGCAACTCATTTCTATTAGTAAAAACAAGAAATTACTGACAACACCCACATTCATTATATCAATTAATTAGGCAACTAAAATTCTTGTGGCTTAGAATCTGCCAAATTTGATCCCATGGTTACTTACTGATTACACATATGAACGTAAAAGGAGACATTGCAAATTTGTTCCTCATCTATAGCTTAAATACTTAAAAGGCACTTCTCAAAGCTTATTCTATTCAGATTAAAGTTTTTATGCCATGCTTCCAGTATAACTTGCAGTGAATCTGTGGTGGTCACTGTTTTACTTCAACAAACAATAAACACCAAACATGTTGATTGTAGCATGTTTCACTATATGACACATCTGAAACATGTTTGCTCTGGTACCTTACAGCTCATCAACACATATAGTGCCTTAAGTAATTGGAGTTAAGTGTTTTGCCCAAGGACATATGATGGTAGTTAGGCCCTATTGTAAGATTAGAACAACTCAAGCTCTTTGGGTTTTGTATCCTGCAATATCTACTGAGCCACAATAGTTTCTCATCAGAAGTGTAGCCTTCAAATTTAATCATACAAGATATAAAGTGACAGATGAACATCACAGTTTAAATAGTTTTTAGATGACCACTTAAATATTTAAATCATGCATGAAGTACAAGTTTCCTATGTTGAGATATGTTATTGGTGATTGAGCGCACTGACAGGATAACATAATTAACATGGAACTACATGCATTAGTCACAGTGTGGTAAACTGAAGAAGGCAAGTGGGTGTTATCAGTATTTTTTTAACATGACAGAAATGAATGCATATGCCTGTGACAGCTGTTTCAAATGAATTCTCAACTTAAAATTGAAAGGATAAATAACTAATAATAATTTACAACTGCTGTTGACTCAAGTAACTTGTACAGATTATCATTTTGTATTGATTTTTCACCAACTGTAGGTATCAAGATGGAAAATGAATTCATGCACTGAAACATCAATTTATCATTATACCATTAATTATGATGTTGGTTGTCAATTAAGATTTTGCACAATAACTTGAGTTGTCAACTTACGGTAATGAATCACCCTACTGACTTCTGGGTCAAATGGTCATGGTTACCATGATGTGGAAGAAGAAAAATGGGTTTCCACACAATAGCTTGAATAACTTGAGTTCTCTACCATATAAACTTACCAAACTTTGTATATGGTTTGCACTGTGGATATGGAAGCAGCATATCCATTTCAGGTCAAATGTGAAAGGTCAAAGTCACTAACTAAATCATATATCTGGAAGAAATATTGTGAATGAAGGAAGATGTCTATAATTTTTGGAGAGAAAAAAAAATCAAAGCTCACAGTCACTGTGACTAAAAGAAGAAATTCATTTTCCATATAAAAACACTTTTACATCAATGATCTGGACCAAACTTTTGGGGATGCTTACAACTGGGGTAAGGAAGATTTGTGGGTCAAAAGATCAATAGTCAAGGCTACTGGAACTGGACAAAAAAATATTTTCCATGCAATAACTTGAATAAATTGAATTCTCCACCATGTACATTTACAAAATTTGAAGATGGTCTGCACTTGGGTACTGAAGCACACAATCAATTTTGGGTCACAAGGTGAAAGGTCAAGGTCACTGAATATATATAGTGTGATTAGGTCAAAGTCACTGAATATATGATATAGTTTGATGAAAGAGTTCAAGATTGCATACATTAACCAATGGTAAATGTCACTGAGACCTATTGGTCCATAATTTATAGACTCAACCCTACTCAATGCCTACAGAGGACTATTGAACATGGTGTATAATGCATCTCTCTCAGAATTCATGCTGGAATGTTTTCAGTTTTATTCAGAAGGCTGAATTTTAACCAAAACATTCCATAATCCAGCATATTCTAAAAATGGTTGGCATCTCTGCAACAGCTTGAGATTTGCCAGCAAAGACCAAACTTTCACACTACCATTACAATATAAATATTCATTTCTGTAAGAAAAGTATACCACTGTGACCTACATTCCTCATGGTTAATTCAGAATGCAAGAAACACCCCAATGAAGAGCCATTAATATACACTACCATTTCCACAGCCAGTGATCTACCTAGAAGAAAAAAAGGTTTGCACCATTTACCTTGTTTGTTTGTTGCAGTTAATACTGCTCTGTACAGCACTGACTCCATTATAATCTGTTCAGATGGATGTATAGCATTAGTTTTCCTATAATCTAATGGACAAATGTATCATAGTAGCTCTGCTACAACCTGTATATATGAATACATGGCATTAGTTCTTCTATTCACATTAATGCATGACTCAGTTCTCCTATAATGTGTACACATGAATATATGGCATCATTCTTCTATATCTGTACATATTAATGTATGACATCAGTTCTTCTATAATCTGTACACATTAATGTATGCCATCAGTTCTATCAAATCAGTTCTCCTATGATCTGTACACATTAATGCATGACATCAGTTCTATGAAATCAGTTATATAATCTGTACATATTAATGTATGACATCAGTTCTATGATCCTATAATCTGTACACATTAATGTATGGCATCAGTTCTCCCATAAGCTGTCCACATGAATACATGGCATCAGTTCTTCTATACTCTGTACACATGAATTGGTACACATAAATCAGTTCTATAATCTGTGCACATTAATAGATGAAATCAGTATTCCCATAATCTGTCCAACTGAATACATTGCATCATTTCTTTTTTAGTCTGTACACATGAATACACAACATCAGTTCTCATAATCTATACACATGAATACATGGCATCAGTTCTTCTACAACCTGTACACATCTATGTATGACATCAGTTCTCTAATAATCTGTACAGGAGTATATCAGCTCTATCATATGTTCAGACAAGTGAATAACAATAGCTCTCTTATAATATGAACAGAAGGATGTACCATATCAGCTCACCTAAAATCTGTATGCATGAATATAGGGCATTAGCTGTCCTACATTCTGTACAGATGAATGCATGGCATCAGCTCTGCTATAATCTATACACAAAAGTATAGCTCTCCTATGATGTGTACAGAGAATGTATAAAATTAGCTCTCCTATAATCTGTATAGATATATAAAATTAGTTCTCCTATAATCTGTACCGAAGAGTACATATCATTATATCTTCCAAAATGTATACAGATGGTGCTCTACAGTTGCGTATTTAGCATAGGGTTAAAATTTTAAAGATGAATTTCCCGGTGTTTCCTCACTAGTTATACTGGCTATTTAGAAGATACTTTGTATACCTTAGGTATCTTTCAAAGAACATTTAATTCCCTTTATTTTGATGTATGATTGATGAGTGTAATATGGGTTAGAGAGTATATAGCCTGACCTTACTCCAGATGTGCACCCTTCAAAAAGGTGCTAGCTCTACTTGCTCATTTTCACTTCTCGAAATTCAGAGGTAAATTGTAAAAAAAAAGAGCCGATAACTTTTTTCACATTTTATGTATTTAGTAATTCATTCATTGCACTTTCAGAAGGTGGTATTGTCTAGTCTGGAAAAATTAATTTTCCCTATATTAATAGCTGCAAAGGATAGTGTACTTTAGACAAATTCAGATTGATTTTTGGAGCAGGAAGCAGTCATTTTAGTTAGCAGTGTGCTAAGATCATTTAAAATTTCCAAAATTACAATATCCAAAGAAATGTCAGTCACATTACATGAAAGTAGCATAGAGGTATGCCAACGTTCTCTCCACTATGCATGTTTTAAATGCAAACAACTTCACCTTAAACACATCATGCTCTCAAAAGTACATAATAACTGGTGAGCACCACCACAGATGAATGAACATTAGCTCTCCTATAATGTACGATTACAGATGAATGTACAACTTTAGCTCTCCTATGTGTACAGAAGAATGTACAGCATCAGCTCTCCTATAATCTATACAGATGAATATACAACATTAGCTCTATGATTTGTACAGATAAGATAAAATTTGTTTGAAAAATACATGATGACCCTTTCTTCATCTGATTTTAAAATTCCCAAATAAGGAATTTGACATGTGAATATAAACATGTTTAAGTAATAAAGTGCCCAGATGTGAAATTTACTGAAGTTTGATAATTACTCATGTAAAAATGTTCTCACTAAATGGTAACTTATTTCTCAAATTGTTCCCTGGTCTATACTAATCTCTCTTCCATAACATAGATAAGTTCAACATTACCCAAGCTACCATATGATGTCATCAACATAAATGTTCTAAGATGCAAAATATACACATTCTTCCATTTTAATTTGTATACTCTTATGTGCAAATACATCTATAGTCATACCAAAAGGCCCTGCCATTTGTCATTCTTCCATAATTTAGCTTACTTTTTGCCAAAGCTTCAGCCAATTTCTCCTCAGCAATATTTAGGTTGGTGACGTAGGCATTATGATGTTTCTGGTGGTGCAGCTTCATGATTTCAGCAGAGATGTAAGGCTCAAGGGCATTGTAGTCATATGGCAGGTCTGGCAGGGTGTGTTTCATTCGCACAGCCATAGCTGTCCCCAATCTTTCAGCTCTGTAATATAGATGCAGATTAGAGAGCTTAATAAAAACTACCTATACTTTTCCCGATGGCTATCCATAAAGGTGACAATATTGTACCAAGATACAATCTATAGCACATAGTTTAACATTTTAACTAGATTATAAGAATCTTTTTAGACTTTATAATCACTGCTGTATCAATGTATACAAGTGGTCTTAAAAAATAAATAAGAAAAGCTGTCAAAATCCTGCTGTGATGTTCTGAGTTTAAATCAAGGTTCAAATTCTGGTGATAAATGTCTATCGCAAGAATAAAAAAAAATACTTGCAACACATATAGAAAATTTTGAATTTCCATTGTGTATGCTTTGGATAGTTTAAATACTATGCTTTTATGATGTCAGAATAGAGTTAGGTTGGAGAAAACTTAAGACCTTAAGTAAATTGCTGACCATCACTGATTGTTACTTTTCTCCAGTAGTGTAAACTTTTCTTAAAACAAGTCAAAGTGTTTAAAAATAATTATTTTCAGTTAGAAGATAAGAGCTTGCACGTCAAGCACAAACAGTACTGCCGTACAGTGTGACTTTGGGGACCCTAACCCTAAGGTCAATAGGGAAGTGTGAGTATGTCTCTGAATGAATTGTCTATGCTTTATAATGATTCATCCACGAAAAATGAAGAAAAGGTTAGGAAATAAAAAGCAAATGAAAAACCTTTTACAATGATATTGACATAATTTTTTTTAAGATTATGATGTTATCCCAAGCAAGATTGTGAGAGCAAACACATCGCAGAATGAGATGCTTATCAAATCATTAAATGCATTTTACCAACCTGATGAGGTTGTACAATGGTGGATTAGATTTATAATGTAACTTTTAACAATTTTTCAGTCATATCACTATGATGTCTTCAGTGTGGCAGTTTATAGTGACGTTTAGCACTGTCTAGTGATGTATAGACACTTTAGAAAAAATGCAGTGGCTATATATATCCCTTACTTGCTTCCTGCTTATTCAGGAAATTCAAACAGGAGGAGCTATCCCTGCTCTTTGTATCAAGACTTCCTTATGCATAATTAGCCTGAAATTTGTCTCGAGTCAGCATTGATTCCTCCTGTATGTGCTGTGATGTGATGTGATTATGACTTTTAATGTAGCCTTAACAATTTTTCAGTCATACAGCTACAATGTCTGCAGTGTGGCAGTTTATAGTGATGTCTAGCTTTGGGACATCATGCCGCATGACTTGACTTGTAATTGCTGAGCGCCAAGCGAGACGGCTGTTAGCATCATTATTGTAAGTCTTGGGTATGACTCGACTGGGGATTGAACCCATGACTTCCCCCATCCAAGGCAGATGCTCTAACCACTAGGCCACTGGAGCGGTTCAGTCAAGAATAGCAAGGCTTGAAAGTATTTTTCCCATGGAATTTAAACCCTAGTGAACATATAACATAAACCAGCTGTTGGTTTATATCAGTTCTAATTCAATGTGGAATGTCTGATTACTTTTACTGTCAAGTGATATTTTATATTAGATTAACTCATTAACCCCTAGCGCCGCGTTTACGGGGCAGGAGGTGGTAGCCTACTTCTGTAGCATTAAGGTCATGGTCAATAAAGTGGGTGGTATTATAGAAAGAAAGACAGATGTAGCTTTATGATGATACCCAATAATATGGATGTTCTAGTTGCACTAGAAAATATAGAGGGAAAAACTTCACTTTTGCGACCAGAGTTTTTTCCAGCCGAAATTTGCCCGAGGTCGTGACCGGTTTTGTGTCCAGATTTTAGACTTTTTGGCCTCAGATCTAACACAGACCAGTCTGAATTGCACATAGACATGTGAACCTCTGCAAAAAGTAGGATAAGATGGGGGGCATTAGAATGAAGAGTTGTCTCGACACGAAAATGATGGGTCCATTAAGCAAAAAAAAATGTCCTATTTTTACCCTTCTGCTCATGCTCAGACGAAAGAACAATGAAAATCGATGTTACTAACACAAATAAGGCATTTATTTATCCGAAAATGTCTTCCAAGTCGATTTATTATGTTGTTGTTGGGCTAAATGCCATTTTTCAGCACACGATAGGCTATACATGGTTGCCAGTATTAATGGTGGATGAAAGAAACCAGGAAATCAGCGGAAAGAAATATCTCCAAAAATCAATTTCCTACTCGCATTTCAGGCGAAAATGAAAAAAAACCTCCCGGGGTTAATGCCGGTCATACGATTTACCCAAAACCTGCCCAAATCCACCCAAAACCTGCCTCAAAGTACCACAAGCATTAT
This sequence comes from Potamilus streckersoni, assembly GCA_016746295.1. Lineage (NCBI taxonomy): Eukaryota > Metazoa > Mollusca > Bivalvia > Unionida > Unionidae > Potamilus > Potamilus streckersoni. Next base: position 323,908 of record JAEAOA010001386.1, on the reverse strand, counting down.
GTAAATCAAATGAAACATACCCAAAATCACAAGAAAACAGTGGAAAGAGAACTATCTTGTTGAAAAAGACGATAAATTATGCTGCATTTAGTATTTAAATTGGAAGAAAGTGACACAAAAGGAGACAAACGCTACTGGATTGATCACAATACAGGTTATGAAGTCAAAGGCGGACAAAGTCAATACATTCCAAGTATAAATGGCTTCTATGTGAAGTAAATAATGGACCATTAGTGTGCCAAATATATTAACGTGGATGACAACAAAAACATTATAAATATTTTTTTGCATATATTTGTTATTGTCTTTGTTAAGAATTTGTTGTCGCAAAGGCCTATAGCAGTATATTATACTTCTTGACATTTAAATACAAAAACAAATTTAAATCATGTAAAGGTACTAATTTTTTATTTCTATAATGAAGTGAAAATTACTGCAGATCCATTTTTTTTCTTTATACCTCTTGTCACTGCATTTTAGAATTTCATCATCATTGCTTGAAATTTAATGATACTGATGCTTTTGGTATCTGATTCTCTGCCACTGGAAAAGTTATTCAGTTAAAATTTAGCTAACCTTTGTACGGCAAATATTTTTCAACTCAATCACACTTACAACTTTCAAGATGTCTAGCAGATAAAATTGCCCAACGATAACATTCGTTGTCATAGTTTTTTTTGCATTTATGCAGCATTTTTTTAAAAAATTTTTTGGGAGATCAACATAAGAACTACAGCGGAGTATATGTAGTAAATTCTTCCAATTTTTTAAAATATATTTCTTGATGTAATTTGGAGTGAAAATTTGCAAAAATGTTTTATATATTTAACTGGCTTATTTAAATTGTTCAATTAGAGATATAAAATGCTATATAAAATAATGACAAAAATTTTAAAATAAATCAGGCTAACTGTAGAAGAACATAGGCAGTATCATTCATCCAATCTATAATCATTATGCCAAGAATGCATTTGTTTCTGTTATCCATATGAAATATAAATAATCTTTTGGTATAACAATGCCAGCTGGAATCAAAATTGTTTGTGGGTGTGGGTGTGATTTGGATTTTTAATATAGCTTTAACAATGTTTCAGTCATAATTTTTTGGTATAACACCACCAGCTGGAATTGAAATAGTGTGTGTGATTTGGATTTTTAACGTTGCTTTAACAACTTTTCAGTCATATCACTTGATGTCTGTAGTTTGGCTGTTGATAGTGATGTCTAGCACTGGGGCATCATGCTGCAGACATATTTCAATTAGCACAGCTCAATGCTCACTATTATCACCATTTCTTTTGCGCTATTCATTCAGCCTTTGCTTGATATCTTTGTCCAGGTTTGCGTCTCACATTTATTTTTGGCCGGATGTATTGAAATTTTCCATTTGATGAATGTATGTACTTCAACACATTGGAATTGAGTTCCTTATTTAATAATTTTGTAAAGATTCTTGTCTTTTCTGATGATGTTTTAGTGCGCCAAATGGTTTCATCAATTACATATAAAGAGAGAAAGGGCCAAATAATTTATAATTACCAGAACCAAATAGTGTGCGATGCAAATCTATAAACTGAGTTTGAGTTACGCTTTTTAACCTGTTAATTAATTTGGGTATCTTGTGTTGTTTCTAATCAGCAACCTGCTTAAGTTCATTATTTATAGATTCCGAGTTGTTGTTGGTCCAAAGACTTGTGTAGCAGTACTAGAATAGTTTGAATATATACATACCAATTAAATCAATTACAAAATAATCTCACCCTTCTCATGCATCATAGAACACCCTACTGTTTCTCTACTCACCAATTTGATTTGTACTGCCATCTGTAAGTTCCGTGGACTGCCGCTTTGTGACAAGTACTCAAATAGTTTGATTCCTACCAAAAATTTTTTATTTTGATAAGAATTGTTCAGTACCAAAAATTTTGTATCTTGATGACAATTGTTTGCCTTACATTAATATGTATATATTTATATATCTTCGCATCTGCCTTGCACAAATGTTAACATGCTCAGAAAACTGATTTAGCATCGTCATTAAATTTTAAGCAAAGACAATATTATTCTTAAATGCAATGACATTAAGTATAAAGAAAATAATAATCAGAAATAGATTCATTTGCATGATTTAAATTTTTATACATTTAAAACGTCAAGAAGAAATATAATATTTTGCTATAGGCATATAGCGATAACAAATTGTTAACAAAGACAATAACAAATACAACGTAAAATTATAATTTCATGCATATTTTATTGTAGTCATCCTCGTTAATATGTATGGCAATCTGATGTTTAATTTGATTTATGTAATGTTTGTGGCATTTTGGGGTAGGTTTTGGTGGATTTGGGCAGATGATGGGTGAATCGTGCGACCCGGTTAAGGCTTACAGTACAATCTACATATCTCTTGTACACAAGTTCATATTTTTTCAAGAATTAAAACCTATTTTTGCAAATATTTGATACTGCGTGCCACTTAACAAAAGTAAATAAAGAAAATGATGTTAAATTTAGGACCAAAGCCTACAGTTACTATCAACGAAATAGTATTTCAAGGACAATGGGCATCAATCTACATTTTGCACAATGTTTCATATAGCCGAACGTGTCATGCGATGTTTTGTAGAGTATGCATACAAAACAGCCATACTAAATAAATTATATGAAATTTTGTTATATACTTAACCTCCTCAAAGCTCTAAATGTAGCTGACAACATGTTGGTCTTCTTGTTTTGACAAACCAAAACTATTGACTAGGTATTCCTGATTGTATCAACCCTACTTTAAGTATATACGACCTTGACCGAGGAAGACCTTTGACTAACTTATAGTAACGTTAAAGCAGACTTTAGGGAAATATTTTTGATGATATATTTAAAGATATATTTTTGTACTTTTATTAAATATTCATTTAATTTTTAAATAATTACTAAAAGCATATGTAGAATGGTTTCTATCATGTAGCAAGTGATGTCACTAATTTTCTATCTTTTAATATTTTGAGGGTATCAGTCTAATCTAAAGGGAAAACTCCTATGTCGTGATAGGCTTGGAGGGAAACTGTTTGCAATTTGACGTTGCTGAACAAATATTTAATTTTTACGCAATATTGTTTTGCTGCCTTATATTGGTAAGCATATAAAGCAGGAAATGTCTACTTCTGTCGGTATATCCAGGAAGAAGAGATTTGATAAATTTGCACGTTATGGAGTGTTCGCCATTTTGAAAGCACGCTTCGAAGAATTTGAAATTTCAATTGAAAGAGCTAAATTAGACAATCCAGTTGATTTCTACTTAGATAATAATGACCTTTATATAAAACTTAATCGTTTTGAGAACGAGGCAAATATTGCATTTTGTGTAATTTATGTTTAAACTAGTGAACAAATTTTGTCAGTTTCATTTTCTGTTTGACTTATCTCCCTTGCTTGGCAACTGCATCGTGCTTCACCAGTTTAGTTCTGCCAGATTTAAGTAGACCTGAAATGACAGGTGGCGTAGAACACTTGTATGAAGACACGATTCAATCATCAACTATGTTTACTCGGGTGGATTATCTGATCCTCTGGTTGCTAATTAATAAATTTATTTCTCTACTGTCCTTTGTATAATTTATAGTCCGAAAATACATCCCCGTTGGTTTGTACCCCCCCTATCGATTTCAATAACTAAAAAGTTTGATGTGATAAAAAAATGCACAGAACTAAGTCAATTGAATCATTGATTTATAATTTCTAACCTGTCTGTCACCAGAATGGCATTAAAACTTGCATCCCCTTGCACCTTTCATGCTTAAGGGACTTTCCATACTAACACGGCACCATATTCCGTACACTACGGGGTATATTACAATCCGACAACATAATGACGTAATTCATCCTATTCAGTAACTGCTGGATAATTCCGTAAATTGCAGTAATGTTGAATTTGGAATTATATTTCTTTGCTCTCGTGAATATATTAATGAAACCGCTTGTTAAATTCACGTAAAAGGCACAGTTTTTTGTCATTGTTTTCCTTTGCTTGATTCAACACTGAAAATATCGAAGCAGACAACATGTATGTACATATTTAGTCGCGCATGCGCCCCTTTGCTGAAAAAAGACTGGTCCAGAAACTGGAAATGGTTCTCAAGCATGTCAGTCTATTACATTGAAAACTTCTGTTAAGCGTGAAATGTGCAGGCGATGACAGTGTTATTGCAATTCTTGTCACATTCAGGTTAGAAAATATAAATGAATGAATTGACTATGTTCCTTGCACTTTTTTATCAAATTAAATGTTTTTTCGTTATTGAAATTGGTAGGGGGGTACAAACCAACGGGGATGTATTTTCGAACTATAGTCCCCACAATATAAGACGTTACCATATGTTGTTTGGTTCAATTTCTTCTAAAAAAAGCTATTGTGTATTATGTTCGATTGACTTGGGAAATATTAGCCAAATTTTGATGAATGTATCACACTTTTCAGCCATTGTTAACACTGATGCACAAATTGGTCTAAATCTTTTAGTTCTACTATTTGCTGTCTTTTGCTATAGTACAAGCATAGGAGTCTGCAGTTTTATCAATAAAGCACAACAAAATTTCTGACATGAAATCACCTTGACGGCAAGGAATGCAACCGTGACCACATCCCTCTGCGCGATTTAAATTTTCTCCCATGTCTTTTATCTCTTTAGAATTGCACAAAGACTGAAAAACTACACAAATCCATTAAAAAAAATAGTAACATACCTTCGCATCACTCTCAGATGACCATCGCATGAATCCAACCTGTCAAATTTTCCTTTATTTTCGCTATTATGGTCACAAACCCAGGAAAAATGAACCATTGGAGGAAGTAGCCAATTTCTATTAGTTTCATCTCTGCAGTAAATATGCGTTAGGGTCTAATCGTTCCGAACATGGCACAGAATCTGTTTTCTTTTAATACTAGGAAAATGTAATAATGCAGACTGCGTCAATTAGTTGAATTTGCTTACAATAATGAATGCATCACAAAAATCTTATTTACAGTATTTTATTACTATTAATTTTGCAGTACGCATTAATTGCATTCCTTGTGTTATTTTATAATACCGTGAAGGTGATTTCATGTCAGAAATTTCGTGCTTTATTGATAAAACTGCAGACTCGTGTGGTACAAATCACCTCGAACATGTATGTGCATTTGCTCGTTTTAAATTAAATATAACTTGTTCTTTTATAATTTAACAATTTTCTTTAATTAAAATTGTTTAATCCTGATTATTGATTGCTCTGCACCTTAACTGTCACCAAGAAATGTCCACATGAAAATTATTTCTTGCAATGGATTAAACTTTTACGCTGGTGGACATGTACTAAACTTGTGTCAAAATAAGAGCAAGTTAAATGGAATCGTCACAATCGAGGGTAGTAAGAATTTTTCAGTATGTGTAGTTTTCATTGTGGCATCACAGCACAAAACGTTCAATCCGAATTATACTGGATTGCACCTTTAGGTTCATTTTGTCCAAAACTTTTTATGTACTTTGACATTGATTTTGCTGAATGCACCTCTTGGGACATAAATAATGACCTTCTAAAGGAATATGAATGTAGACAAATCCAAATGATGTGAATACTTGTCACTTGAAGATATGTAGAATCGAATTTAAAAAAATGACACCCATTAATGAAATAATCAATGTCGAAAGCCAACATGACCTGTCTAACTTGTACTATAGATGGAATCAAATTCTGGCACAAGCAAGTTGGCACATTTTCTGATTATTTTGATTTGCGTTTCAGTTTGTTGAAAGTTTGTTCAACCTTTGTTGAAAGGCAAAGGTTGCTGATGAATACCAAAATTTGCTGATAAAAGCGAAAATTTCTTTAACAAAACTAGTAAAATATCCTAATGTTGATGAATGTGATGGCCTAGTTTTGTTAAAGGAACTTGTATGGCCCTAAACTATGCTTGGCATTCATCTGCTACCATTGCATTTCAACAAACTGAAATGTGTGTCTGTGGAACATAAAATCAAACCTGTTTGCTTGTGTCAGAATCGGTTTCCATAGGGATAAGACAAATTTTTGGGTTTTAGTTGTAAATCCAGTTTTTGATGCAAATTTTCCTTTTTGGGGGTAAAACTTCCGGCAGATTTGATTTTTTTTTTTTTTTTTTTTCATTGTTTCACAGTTGTTGAGTTTCTCGCACACATTGATCCTTTCATGGCTTTTATGGAATTGAAATTTGTTCAAAGACGAAAATGTATGTATACAACTAACTTTGACCAGTCAGTAAAATTTCTTTTCAAATGGCACTGGCTAGAATATAAAGATCACAATAATGTTTTTAGAATATATTAGGAAATTGGAGAAACTATGCCCGGTGCATGAGCCACCATGACAGTATTCTGGATCAGCTGGCAAAAAAAAAATGCTCCTTAACCAAACTAATACATAACAGGACAGACAGGGAAGATAGGTTTAAATACACAGAAGCTTCCAACAGGTTTTCACTCACTTTCTTTAAAAATGGCAGTGACACAGTAAATGTTTCTGGTCAGCATATGATACCAGGTTTTATTGCTGATCATAGCACCTTTATCATCTGGGGCTAAGAACCACCCTTCTGAAATTTATCTGTGCATCTCATCAAGCTGGTTTAGTCCAGTACTTGAAGTGCTATGTACATTATATATACCAATTAATATAATATATTGTTTAGAAAAGATCTACCCACTCTAATTTAAAAACCAGTGCAATAGGAAATGCTTTTTTTTTGTAACCTTGCAGTAGGTACCCCAGGCCATTTTGGAAAATGGTTTCATACAGGCTGAAAAATGTGGTAGCAACAGTTCTTCACAAGTCACTTGTCATAACAATGATAGTATTCAAACTAATAAATGATAATAATAGTTGATCTTTTCTTATATATTTTGATGATTTTGAAACTGTTGTGCATGTTTTTGGTTACTTGAAAAATTATGGACTTTATACATGCCCTGGAGATGCATCACAAAAAATCACACAAAATTTTTTTTTTCCAGAGGCTGTATTCATCACTGATATATTGTGTGATTTATATAATAAGACTTTAATTTGTGGAAAAGTATTAGTATGGGTTTAAGGTACGTTTGAAATCCCTGATAATTTGGTCTCAATTTCCCCTGGTAATCAACTGGGGAACATACTACACAATACCATTTAATTCAAAATTAAGACATAGACCAAAGAACATAAATATTGGGGTAGACATCTTACAGAGTATAATTTCATATCTATTGATCCCTGGCAATAAATATTGTAGAACACTCTTCAGAATTAATCCTTGTCAGAACAGAGCATGTATGCATTCAACAGATTTGAACTGATGACACATGCATGGAAAGGATCATCACCAGAAGGCAAGAGCAACAGATCAAAACAGTTCTTTGCATTGGTCATTTCCCAGTTTGACTGTCTTATAACTCTATGATCTTAAATTAAATATCAGAAAAGAGAAAAAAAGAAGTTTTGTAAAATTCAGCAAATAATTTATTTCCCTAAAATACAAAGTGAAAATTAATAAAAGAACAATAGTATTGTTAATCCCAAATATTGAATGTTTTGATATGCATGTAGTCTTGAATGTGCCAGTGGCCTGGAATGTGGTAGTGTTAAGTACATTTTTTTATGTACCTCATTAATAGAAGCTCAAGAGTTCACTATAATATGATTTAGTCCAAGAAGTAATAATGAGCACTTTGTAATTCCAGTGAATTTTTTAAGTACATTCACCCAAATTAGAAACCTATAGACAACAATAAGACTGATTCTGCCTCGGATCATATGGCAGGAATGTGTTATTTTTCAAGTAAACAAGTGATATAAAAACTAGAACACAGTAGTAGGTCAGAAGTGAGTCTTGTCTCCAACACATTTTGTGTTGTCTACAAATTTAAGAATTTCCAAGTGAAATACTAATATAACATCTTTATCTCCTTTAATAATGATCTAAATTTTTGGACAATAATTATTGAGAAATATTGGTTATGTATTATGTTGATTACAAAATAAATGGACCAGGGACAATTAAAAATATAATTTTAATGCATAATAATTGAGAAAAGCCTTGAAACAAATGTAAATAAATTTGACATTCATTCAGTAAGAACCATCTCTTGCCTTGGACAGGTGATCATCATGCATCTTCAATTCAATCTAAGGTAAATAGTTGCTGAATACAGATTTGTTTTGACTGCTAAATACTGGGAGGTGGGGTAAAGAGTCTTAGATCTAATGCCATGGATCTGTAGAAGCTGGATTATACTTTATGTCTGCATAAAGAAGTAAAATAAATTTATTGATTGGTAGTGAGTGGCTTGATAATCTGCCTGAATAACAAAGCTAAGCTAATATGTATGCAAGAATCATGTCTTGTGCTGTTATATGCCACTAATCATCTAAAATAAAAAGTCAAGAGAACATGTTGACTCAGTCAGGGTGCAAATTTTCAAAACCCCTATTTTATGGTAACCCCTATTTTATGGTTGGGATGGAGAAGATTAAGCAAAGAAAACCTATACAAGTTCTCATTACCATAATGTACTATTTCTTCCAACATTCACTTGCAGCATTGTAGATGCGTAATTGAATCTTTAGAAAGCATGGTTCTGGTGGTAGCCAGATCAGCATGCAAAAGCAAACATTATTGTATAACAAAAAAAATTAAGATTCTATGTCATTTAATTTCAAATATTTTTGTATGCATTATCAATGTAGTATTTGTTAAATAAAGTTTTATATGGTCACAAAAGGTCATTTTAGATACATGTAAGTCAATACTTAAAATTTTTGCAGATTAATTGCTCATGTGCAAACAAATAACTCAAGCACAATAGAAGCCATCTTTGTTATAGTTGTGTTAATTTTTATACAACCTGATTACTTGAAAGCACAACAGCAGCTTTTGTGCAGATTTGTTTTCTTTATTGTTATGATGACAATAAATGGTGAATCATTCTGTATAAGTATAGATTATTCTAAAAAAAAAAACTATTCCATTTTGTTTTTAAACAAATTTATCTTGTGATGAAACAGAAATAAATCTAGTTCCATGCATGAAATGGTTAATTTTTACAATACACATGCAGTCAGAATTGAACTAGTTCAGTGTTCTGTAAATTCAGCCTTATGACTGTCATTACTGCCTAAGGACTAAGCACGTGGTTCACATTTCGATGTAAATTCAATGTTTACACATGCAGTCAGCATTAAACTGGTTCAGAGTTGTGTATATTCAGCCTTGTGATTGTCATTACAGCTTAAGGACCAAGCATGTTTGCAGTGTTTTTTTTTGTAACAGAAGCAGTTATCAATTTTAAATTGTCCATATATCAGAGTATAAATTTTCAGTTGGAACAATAGGATAAATCTATGCTGTTCAAATATCAACAAGGTGCTCCAGATGTCAAATCATTCTTCAAGTTTGTTTAGATTCATTAGTAAAGTAAAAGTAAAAGGTTATTGCCCACAGAGAAATTTTGATCAGCCTTTTCTAAATACATATGTACTAAATATTGAAGACATTTGTTTGTCTAAATATATGCTCAGAATAAAGGTGATTGATTCTTCAGATAGTATCTGGTTGTAAATCAATCTTGGCATTACAGTCTCTCCGATGGTTTTTATTTATTAAGTTAAAACCAGGTTATAAATGGTTTTATTTTCATCTTTATGCATCATATAACTTATCCAGACCAAAACAAACTTTTATCGACCTCCATAACATAATTTCTTTTTCAATGTAACCAGGACCTCCCCAGTTTTTTATTTGGCCTTGCCAGAAAACAGCAAATACAACTTAAGTGCTGATTTTAGGTGTATAAAATGGAATTGGCTGCTTGAAAAGATGATTTCTGTGATAATGTGAGCTACCAGGTCCCATTGCTCTAGTATTGCTTGGCTAAATAGTCATTTTGTTATCCGAAAATAGACTGACTGAGGGACAAATCCATGATGATGTAATTTCATTGGCATTTACAGTTCTGTTGGTCTTGTTGCAACACAGTATAGTGATGTACAGAGTTGTAGGCCTTTTTGTGTATGAACAAGTAATATTGTTTAATAAGGGTTCTAAATACACCACTCCCTCAATAACCGGCATAGCACCTAATTTTTTTCCAAAGAAAATATATTTTAAAATGTGTTGAATGTGAAAAAATTGCGATAAGAATTGGTAAATTGAACCTTGATACATACCATATCTTATGTTAATTTTCATCACTAAAGAATAAATAAATATTAATCATTAACTTTTCTAAAAACAAAATATGAATTAAGTATTTTCAATCTTTTTTACAAACGTAAATCTTTGTAGTGGGAATTTTGTGTCTGATAATTTAACTAATTTTTCAAATAACACAAAGTGATATGTACAAAAGATTGTGATAAATTTAAATAATTTTTTTGATAATTGCATTGTGTGAAAAAAAGTTAAAGGGTAAGAAAAAAAAAATGAAATACTGTAGTTTATTATATCATTGGAAATGGTGATTATTGCCATAAAGATAGAATCCATATTGTGAAATTTGCAAGTTCTCATAAGATATCACATATGTTTTTGTTTTTTTTTAAAGAAATATTTGTCAATAAACTGTAAACAGGTGAAACAACAAAAAATTCTGATATGCTAACAGGTGGCAACAGAGAATGAAATAAACACCAATTAAATGTCTTGCTTCATGAATTTCACATTCTAATCCCTTAATTTCGCTTTAATTTAAACTCTATAATCACAACTTATTCTCTTATATGAAAACATGAAAAGAATCAATCATCCATCACATGAAAGCCTGTGAGTACTTCTCTGAGAACTTAATTAAATGTCTTGTTTTGATAAACAACCTGGGAAAGTGTGTGTTGCATTAAAAAATTTAGTTAAAGGAGACCTGTGTTTTATCACTTTGAATATGTCTTTTTTTATCAAACCAAGCATGGGTAGTACAATTAAAGAAAATTCAAATGCATGCCAATAGCAGCACAAGTTCTTGTGGTCATTACCGTTCTCAAAATTCATTTTATTTGACCAATTGAAAATCGTTTCACATTTTTATATACTAAAGTATATAATATCAAAAATATATCTTACCGTAAACGCATTCTATCATGTTTACCAATTTCAACTGCAGTGCCTAATTCCTGAGAAGCAATTCTAAATATATTTGGTAAAACGGAGCATCATAGAGCAGCAGCAGTAGAAATTGTGATGACCTTCACCATATTTACTAGAAATGTTGTAACATTGTTATTTCTTTTTTAAAGTATATAAAACTATATATCTCTGTGATTTACGTTTTGTTATCATTTACCAAACCACATGCTTACAACTGTATTTTGAAATATGACTTGAAGGAAAATAAATTTAAAAAACATCATGTTCAGTTAATCTAATCAATGAAGATGAATGAAATGCTCCAAATAGTATGCGAATAAATTGAAGATAATTCTATTTCTAGTATTTTGGTCCCAATTTGAAGTTTCTAGCACTGTTAGTTCAAAAGTTCTAATAATTTTACTAAAATTGGACAACACAACACCTGGAACAATTTGTTTGCTTCACATTCCAGAACGTGTACTTCAGTGTACTTTTTCATGAAAACTTTTCACAAATTAATCCTAGAAATCTTTCAGGAAGATAAAGATAATTAATCAGTACAAATTTTGTCCAAATTTCACATCATTACTATGTCAGTAATAACAATATTACTTTAATTCGTGGCTGCAACTGAGGTGGGAAAATAATTCTGGACCCATTTCTCTTGAAAATCTTTAAAGTTAGCTTATTATACAAATTGTTGTCAAAAAGTGCACAGTCATGCGTCATCTCTTTCATCAATTCTAACCCATCATTTATATCAACATTATCATCAGACTCATCCAAATCGTAAACTTCCATGTCGCTACCCTCGCTACGAACATCCATGTTTACATCCAAATTGTCCATTTTATTGATCGATTTTAAAAACCATTTATTATTCAAACCACTTTTTTTTCTTCTAAATTTCACTCTGCATGCTTGCTTTAACCATTTCCTGTGTTGGATGAAGAAGTACACAAATATTTGTGATATATAACATGTTTCTAGAGATATTACACACAGACCTAGTAAAGTACGACCATAGTCATATTCTTGATAGAATGGGAGACTACAACCACAGGCGTATTCTTGATAAAATGAGGTATTATGCCTGTAGTTGTATACAGGATAGAATGGGGTAATCATTTGTAAATGTGACCCTGGAAAGCAATGGAAGTAAGCAAAAAGTATATTCAGTGACTGAAAAGCAGTGCATCCTAGATAAGGTTCATAATGGTGAAGCAAGATCCAATGTTTGCAGTGAACTTGAACAATTGCTGAGTAGATATTAAGGGGTTGACTTAAGGATAAGCTGAGACTTCAGGATTATTTACATAATGTTGATTCAGATAGGGGATTAAACAATGATACTGAATTAAATGATGCTTTGTAAGCATGGTTCACACAGCAAGGTGTAAATCTCAAGGCTCAAGCAATAAATGGCAAAAAGTATATAGAATGAATCTCCTTTTAGGGTAAGCCATTGATAGCTTTGGAGATTCCAGTGCCAACATTGAATTAAAATAAAATTAATTGTTGGGAGATTTATGCTCAGCGAATCAGGAAGTCACCTGTATTTATCCATACCAACTCAAAGAGATAATCATCTGTGTACAATACACAGAGGCGGCAGAGAAATCAAAGAGTAGCACAAAAACAAAATGAACAGATGTTTTCAAAATGTGAAGTGATATTTGTCAAACGTGTCACAAACTGCAAGTATTATTGTGTTTTAATTTACGTTTTAAATTTGTAGACCCATTAAATTCGTGGTAGTAATGGTTAACTCTTTTAAATTTATTTTTTTTAAATTTTACTTCTACTGCAATAAAATCTACCCATCATTCGATCAGCATTGTTTTCTTGAAACGTGTGTCAATCTTTTGTAAAATAGTCAACTTGGAATCAAACAATGAAACTAGAATATATCCAATTCAGCACAAAAATTTGTGACATACAAAATGTGTGAAGTCGTACATGTGTGAGGAGAACGGAAACCATGTAGATTAATGTTTTGATGATGTCCCCAATAGACTGTAAGTTATGCTGAAATTAATGTTAATCTGAGGAAAAAAGTAAACAAAGTACACTGATATGAAGATATATTTTTTCAGTTAATCTTAGCACGATTATTAATTGAGTATTCAGCACTAACATGCCAACCCAACCCACTTCCCTTCTGCCTCTACATCAATCCCTTTGTTTGTTTTGTTGTTTCTTATAGGTCCCTCAATAACATGTGCCCATGCTTATAACATGGTTGAGGTTTTTACATACTGTTGTGTGCGAGTTATCGAGGGTGTGGTGTATTAGGGTGCAAACATATTCACCTATTAACTATAAAATTTAATCCTAATTAATGTTGTTGGTGATCTTTTGAAGGAAACTAATAGTGCTTGTTGATTTTATATTTAAACCTTTGCAATGAACTACAAGATGTAGACCTTTTTTTTTTCTCATTCATTTGTCATACACTGGCTCACATTAATCATAGTTGCTCAAGGAAGTACATTTTCTTTTCTGTCTTGGGGTCAGAAATTACCCACTAGTAATGATCATTCAGACTCCAAGAAAACAAAGTAACTATCCTGAGGTAAATGACAATAAATCTCCTAAGTTGTGGGAAAAAGTCATTAATATTCTATTGATCTACAAGTCAGGAGCAACCCTAGCTATGAGCCATGACTAGATAACAAATAACCCTTGAGATTTTGGTGTTAAGGGTCAAACAAATTTTGAAATCTGTTGAGAACCTCAGTAGAATAGTAAATACAAAACAAATGCAAGATGTTAAGATTCTTTTCGACTCCAGGTCAAACTCAAACAGGACTTGTACTAATGTCCAATTTTTTCTGACTCCAGATCAAACTCTAACAAGACTTTTACTATTTAGTGCCAAATTCCCCGATTTCTATATATATATTTTCAGTTAAGTTTTCACATTGAAGTATCTTGAAGGGAACCTTCATTAGACCAATATAAAACATTGCATTTATCATTGTAGTGATGACAAATTGAGCACCTATATCAGGAATCATGCTACCAGGTGAAGTGGGCAATTAAGTTTCCTTAAAAATGTAAAGTTTACCTTCTGTTACAAAAGTGCAAATTACTTCCCCATGGGATTTTTTTATAGAGTTACATTGACAACAATACATTTTGAGATGCCCCTTTGCCTTAGGCAGGTTTATTCAAGTATGGTGTTGTAGCCAAAAGTATTATTTTGATATCAATTACAATCTCCCAGTATATTAACCTATTAAGGGACATGTGTTTTGATAGCTAATTGACCATTAACCCTTTCCTAAGTTGGCAACAAGGCTCCCTAATTTACACCTGTAATCTTTCCAAGGTAAAAAACATACTTGTGTTTCAAAACTTTAACAATAGTATGTATATAGCAGTTTTAAGAACACAATCAGTGTTCTGGATATTTTAACTGCCTCATGTACACTATTTCATCATAAAATTAGTTTGAAACTCTTAAGTGAACCAGTAATGGTAGTAAAAATTGATGGACATCATTATGTCTGGGAAGTACCAGTTTATTAGATTGCCTGTTTTTGTAAATAATTGATCAAATATATACAGACAAATATCCAATTCATATAAAGTAAAGCCTAGGTATTATGTTTTTTTAAGAGTTTACTTTAAAATGATATTTTAGAGGTTAAAAACATGAGACACTGCTATGTTGTGTAATTCACAAGAGGCATTGTAAGGTCAAAGTTGTCTGACTACTTGTATTTGTGATAATACAGAAAAAAGCTGTTAAGTAGATACAAATTAATGAATGCCTAAAATTAATGCAAGTATGTTGACAAAAAAATAAGCCATAAATTTGCAATCCTATCATGGATTGTTGTAATGAAGCAATATAAATGATTACATTCCGAAAATCCCTCCTAAAAAAAGATGCACTTCTGTTGATTCGGTTGGAAAGAAGGGTTTAGTTCATATACCAACTATATCTGAGCCATGTTAGTAATTTTATGCATTTTGTTTGTTATGTATGAATAGTTGCAGTAATGTTTTATCTGCAACAGAGAAATGAGGACACGTGCATTTGCTCTCATGTGCATGGCACAGTCAAATGCATTTAGAAATCTTTGAATGTGCCATTTTTGCAAACTTACATCCGAAAAATAAATACAAAAATATTTTAGAAAAGTGATTGAGGGTAGTTGGTTAAGCATTTGTACCAACTTGCAATTACAATAATGTAATCTATTTACTCTGTTAAATTTTGTTACAGTGCATTCTATTCTCTTTTAGAGTCATGTGGTCAAAATAACTAAGAAAATTTTCCCTTAGAAAAAAAAGTATTGCTTAAATCCATTGTTAAATGCAAATATGAGTATAACAAACATTATATATATATATATATATATATATATATATATATATATATATATATATATATATATATATATATATAATATTGCGTTTCGCTTCCACTTTTCTCTCTTGAGCTATCACTTCTCCCGGTTCTGTCCAAAAGGAGTATTAACTTCTCTCTAAAATTCAAGTCTAGCTTGACCCTCGTTATATACAGTATTTAAAAACAATGTTCATAAGATGCAAAAATTGCTACTAGATGCCTACTCACAAATTTGAACTGCAATGCAGCAAGTAAAGTAGTATCTTTTGGTTATAATTACTTTGTGCATTGTAGATGGGCATAGCAGTTGAGAGGAAATAACTGGTAGAGTGTCTGCACTGGCTACATATATGGAATCAGTTTCTGAACATTGCTTGCTGCTTCCTGATTCTGTACATTGTTTTATGTTATACACATTGGTTGTCACATTTAGTGTTTATTTTATATCCAACCAAGTAAATGCTCACAGATGTGAACAAGTAAGAAACTAGTGGCAACAGGTTATGCATGGCAGCCACGATTCCATATAATATAAGTGAGGCCTGGTACTGTAAAGTAGGTACTGAAGTTGAGAGCTGTTTGGCCAGTTTACCATGAGAAATCTGCAAAAATTATCTGTCTGTATATATATATATATATATATATATATATATATATATATATATATTCATTGTATAGCAGTTTGATTGTACTGTACTGCACTTGCCATCAGGCAAAGGGTCTGTGTCCAGCTGTTGACTATATATAACCTAATATACCTATTTTGTTACTGTATTTCAGAATCAGAATGTCAGAAGGATCCATGAGCCCCAAGAGGGTAAGTATTACTTGAATGTTAACCTGGATTTAGATTATTGCAAGTAGGGTTGTCTTGTATGATGATTAAGGCAGTGATAAATAATGCTCAGACAAATGATTAAATTGTTAGAGCTATATACAGTGTTTAAATTTTCAACAACAAACTGGGTTTTCTTTTGATCCTATATGAGAAGTCCCTAGATTGCATGGGACTCAATTTTTACAGAAGTTATTTTTAAAAAGCTGTTATTGATACTACTTGCTGCTAAAATCCTAAGAATTTCCGCTTATGAAGCTTTAAAGAATATTTGTAGATGAGTTTTATTAAATTTATATTTCATCGAGCATGGGAGACCTGACTTTCATTTAGCATTACATTGGTCCATATTCATCTGAAGAATTAATCAGACAGCTGTTATGAAAAGGTCAGTCACTTGTGTAAAATGATTTATAAGTGGTGCTTCTTTTTTATTCAGGTTCATTTAGATGATGACGACCTTGGCAGTTTGTCCAAAGCTGAACTCATTGAAAAGTAAGTTGATAATTGTATTCTTCTCCCCTTCCTTTCTTGAATACATCCTGTGCTCTTATCATTTTGTGTTAATGGAAAGTGCTTTTGCATCAAAATTTGTTTGCAGTTCATTATTTCATAGCTGAGTCAGCCAAGACTGCACTTTGTCCTCACCCAGTAAATTAAATTCACACAGTATCAGCTTGAGTAGTTGTCACCACAAGACATTAAAACTTCAATTTGGGAAATTATGAGAAAGTCTATACATACAGGGTCTAATTGAATATTCATGGTTGTCACAATACATTCAGTTTTAAAAATCGGGTAAATTCTTGCAGTTACCTTCAAGATTGCTTTAATCAGATTTATCAGCTTTTGTAAGTTATGCGTATAGTTGATCCTGTTTGCACACTACTTTCAACTCACCATCAGTCCTGCCAATGGAAAGTGTCAGAAAATTTTAAGTACTTACCTAATATATTTTCTGAAAGCTGGAAATATCATTTGTTGGTGTCTTGTCCATCAATATTCTTGTGGTTGTCATTATCTGTCTGCAGACTTGTCCATGCTTTATGGTTATCTCACTTAACATCATTGTGGTTCATGTTTATATAAGTCCAAAGTTATTAATTGTATCTAAACTGTCAGATGACTCCAGATTCCATGGTTTGTTTAGCCATCAAGTCAATATAGTATGCAACAACAGTTGTGATTGTTTTGATTCTTTAAAACTTTGCAAAAGTTATCCAGCAGAAGCAACTATCACACAAACTATGGAGAAAATACAAGATTATAATCATTCAGTGTGGCAGGCAAGAGCTGAAAGAAACAGTTGCTGTTTTGATAAAGTCAAACATTTACATGTTTTGTTTTTTTAAGGGTTCACTCTTAGGGTCAAACAGTATGGACTATCACCGCTGCATGATCCAATAATGAGTAATTGCTGCAATTTGGATTGGTGAGGTCTTTTACAGAAAATTAATTTTTTTTCCAATACTTAAGTATAGATAATGTGTCAAGAATGCAATTTGGGTTAGTGTGTTATTTTACCAAAAGAAATCAATACTAACTATAATATATAATGCATTTGTATTGCAGTTTGAAGTAGAGGTAATGAGCATTGTGAATTAGCTTGGTCTTTTACCGTTAGTAATCATAAAGAATTCAAGTATAGAGATATAATTTAAGGGTCAAAGGTTTATCACTGGAAAACAAAAAAAAAAATTCATGACCTAAGAGTTGCCCAACTTGGTTTTTCGTATTCGGGAAAATTGGTTACCTGGCATTGTCTTATACTTGTTCCAGGCAATGGATATTTCTCATTCAGCATAGTATCTGCTGCTGTCCACCCACTTTGCTTTTTAGTCAATAACTTTAAAGCTGTTGAAGATTAACAGATGAAAGCTTGGGATTCTTGTATGCCATCATTTATATTGCCACTATAATTTCATTTCTGTTGAATGCTTTAAAACCATTTGAGGGTCTGCTAATCATTAATCACAAGCAGGTGTTTCACATACCCTTGGAGGTGCCATCTCTAAGGTCAGATGGTGCAGCATTTATCATTTTCAGTCCCACTTTACCACTTTCCAGACCCACCAGCCATTATAATTGACAGCAAATCTTGTGGGGATGACCTTTTAGTTATGGAATAATGTCAGAAATCATGGAAATGAGAACGTTCAGATCAAATCAGGAAACCGGCTTGGCCCTGTTTGATCTGGATCAGGGTTTCATATTAGGTTCAGCAGAGTCAGTCGGGTAACTAGTCTTACTTGTACAATAGTACCTAGATGCTTTAAACAGCTGATGTTTATCATGCAAAATGCCTGCGTGATGCTTACAGCATTTTCTAGCAATAGTATCCAGCAAACTAAAAGGCTTTGAAAATGAAAAGATCATAAAATGTTCAAACAGCATAGAAGTTTAAAAAGAAATGGTCACATTCATGGGGAGAAAAAGTATGAAAGGCAAGTTTCTTTTATTGGACATCATCTTTTGATTTGATTGAACAAATTTACTAGGCCATAGTATATAGAGAATATGTACATTTTATGATTGAAATGTTTATATTCATCTTTAAAGAAAGCCATTTTCTTTTTATTATACGGTATGTAATGGCAAAAATTGGGGTCCTGGTTGGCTGGGTGATATAAAGGACTTATCTTTACCGATCACTGCCATTTCAACTCCATCCATTTTGGTTTAAATCTCAAGCTCAGCCAATGTGGTTATGATAAACTTTGCCAATAGCTTTCCATGGGTTGGTGGTTCTTGCTGGGAATTTCCTTTGTTTAACAGTTATACTGACCATCATGTATTGTTATGATGCATTAAAACTTAATATAACTGGCTAAACTGTCAGTTTTGCTTGAATTTCCTTCATTCTGTGCCAATTTGAGCAACTGCCACATTACTACAGCGAGAAAAGAAGTTTTCTGAACTTTACATTTGTTTTAGATGGATTTATCCACTAGTATTTCAGGTGTTGGGTAGAACATAAAAAGTAAACTTACTCACATTTGTAGGATTTTTAATAATTGTTTCTGCATGTGGAGAAATAATCCACAACAAAACATACAGGGTGGAAGAGAGTCAGAATTATACTGGCAAGTCAAACTACCAGAAATTTGAAATGCACTAGACTGATTCTAAATGAATGTATGCATTGCAGACTAACAAATATCATTTTCTGGTTTTAAAAGGTCATTGTCCATGGTAGTGATTAATTTTCAATTACTTTTGCCCGTTTGTTTAACCCTTTAACTACTACAGCTGTTCTGCTGTTTCACTACTGCTGAGTGATAGCGTATCAGTTACTGAGACTACTGATACTGTTTGCTAGGTTGAATACTAGAGCATCGTCATGGCTGACTGCGGAAACTGACAATAAAAACATGGTTACATTTATATTCATTATTTCATTAGTTTTTACTTGATATTAGTGAAATAAAAAGCAGCTTACCTTGTATGTATAGTGTCTGTTATTAATATATTTCCATTTTATTTACTCCTACAACAATCAGACAAGAAATCTCCGATACGTAAACTGTTTTGAATCGCACAAAATAAATCATCATTTGATTCAAAATCACATACATCTAGTGTTGAAACGGGACTAACATCATTATCTGATCTATTAAACTTCGATATTGCTTGCACTGAACCCTTTAAAGACACAAATATCTGACTAGGAATCCATTTTTGTTTATCTCAACTACACGTGTGTGTTTTGTACATTGCCGGAAATTTCCTTCCCGCGTGTCTAAATTTAACCTCTCAGCTTTCCAACTGGTATCAAAATGTTCATTAACCAGTCTTCTCATTGGTTATGATAATGAAAAATAAGTAAATATCTGTACTTTCAACCAATCAACGTTTACTTAACATAGCAGTTACGTCTGCATAGGTGCGACACTGGGGTTTTGAGTACAGCAAAGCTACATGCTCATAAGTGACACTGGGGTTTTAAACAAGGCTTATCGACACTGCATATATGCGTCAGTGGGGTTCAGTAGCTATTTACAGGTGACGCTCAGATGCGGTAGTCATAGTTAAAGGGTTAATAACAGCTGTTTGATATGCATGGATAAATGATGTGAATTGTTGAAGAAAATGTATTTTTTTTTTGAGTTTTATCGTACAGCATCAGATAGATTATTAAGGTGGGAGTGAAGTTCTTTTTCCAAAGACACCATGGTAACAAACCTTGGCTGATACAGTGGTGCAATTTGAACTCTGACCCTTTGAATACTTAGTTTAATACTCTAACCACTGTGGCTTCTACCACCATTAATCAACTCTTAGGACCTGCAGGAGAGCCTAGGTTGGTTGCTTTCCATGTCAATAAAAATATTCTTCAGCTCTGTCACAGGGTCTGTATGCAGATCCATGACTATTCACTATTGATAACCTCATGTTGGTAAATAGGGTGCATATTTTCTGAATTGGCTTATTGTTTCTTTAAATTAATTGCATCATTGTTTCCACAAGTGGATTAAGATTGTGAGTCAAAAATCCCTATGTTGTCAGAAATGGGGGTCTTGTATAAAAATTTGGGGATCTCTAATTTACAAATAAGGGTAAATGGAGACACTTGCTTTTGTTTGTTTGGTCTTTAATGATGTATATTATTTATCAATTTTCTTACTAGGCTCAAAGCACAAGATATTTACATTCGCCGCCTGGAAAGCAAACGAGGAAGGTTTGAAAGAGGTATGACATTCACTGGATTTTTTCTTGTCTTACAGTATGCATGTAGAAAATTATTACTACTGAGCTGTGGTTGGTTAATTGCTAGCTTCAACTGATTTTGTTAACCTTTTTTGTTTTTACTTTGCCAAAAATTGTATGTAGCAAATGAATTTCCAGAATTTTTCCTTCTAAATCACACGTGTAAAAAAAATAAATTCTTCATAAATTTTGAAAAAAAACAGAGGTATTAATTGATGGTAATCCTTAGTAATTATAATGGAATGAACAATAGTTTGGGATATTTTTTAGCTTCAGCAGAGTAGGGTTAGATTCAGAGATTTTTTTTTAGAAACCTTGAAAATATTTTCATTAATTTTTGTATGTGACATTTTTTTCTATGTTAAAAAGCCATGTAGGATATGTCTACATGTGTGCCCTTGGGACACGTGTGTGATAGCTTTTATATATGAGAAAATATGTCAATCCTAGGACACTAGATGTTTGATATTTTCCCATGTGATAAAGTAATGTGGGATATGTCAATCCCACATGAGTGCCCTCAGGACACAAGATAGGTGATAGCATTCCTATATGAGAGATTATGTCAATCCCATACAAGTGCTCTCATGACATGTTTCCCATATGAGAAAGTAATGTGGGATATGTCTATTTCACAGAATGCCCTGTGTATCACACAAGATTGCTTTAAGTATACTAGAGGTATCATAGTTTTTCCGTGCCTGTCCTACATGAGTGCATCTGATCATGCAAAATTTACATGATCTGGGACTGGAAAATATTAAGCACTTTGCTGCAGTCTAGTGTTCCTAAATAGAAATGGTGCAAGTTGGATGGCTATATATAGCCACCATATTGTCCAGATTGAAAGTATTTTTTTTAAAAATCCTCCTGAATGAAAATTTTGCCATGGGTTTTTGTTACAGTGTTCGGTAGGTCCTAAATGAAAATCTGCCTCCAGTAAGCCCACTGCTGGAGCTAATTTAAAAATCTTATTGTCACTGAAGAATGTTGGATATTGTTTCAACACACACTAGTTAACAAGAATAATCGTCTTGAATTTCTGGAAATTCTATTTTGCTAGTATGGCATCCATCCTGTAGAGAGAGACTTGTTGCAAGTCAGAACTAGTACTTGTGTCATCAAGGTTTCATGCAAGTCTGATAATGAGTAAGATCATTATATATGGGGTGCTTGTGATTAACAGAGCTTGTTCCCACGCTGGAATCTATATTACTGCTATGATCTTGATCTGATTGCATCACTGAGATCTCTGACAAACTTGGTAATGAGTAAGATTCACATCCTCACTAGATCTTGACTCAGATGGTCCAAGCTCATTACTATTGCGGAGGCCATTCTTCCAATCTGACTTTAAAAAAATTTTGTTATGAAATTAGCAATATCCAAACATTAATGAGATCTTTCATCAGAGTGACTGAACTTTATATCATTTTGGAGTCCGTATTTCTAAACCAGTTTTTATCAGATTTGGAATATAATATTGGATGATTCCAACAATAAAAGTTTGCAGCCTTCCAGCATTGAATTTGGAATTTACACATGTACAGTATTTTGCAGAATTTTGTAAGACATCTCGTGGCTCCATGCATGTCTGATGGATTGGTTGCAGGATGGCTACCAGCTTGAAAATTCGGTCACCAAATTCTGTTGTGTAAAATGTAGCTTGAAATAAAAGCCTTGGTACGACCTGCCAACTCTTACAATTTTGCCTTAAGTCTTATGAAAATTACCCTTAAAATACGGACTTAAAGCATAAAAGCAAAAACTATGAAAAAATGATCATTGCTGAAAAATTCAGAAAATTTGTTAATCTGTGTTTGATTTGGATCAAGGTTTCATAATGCAGTTAGATAAATTAGTCAGGGAACCAGACTAACTCCAGAAGCACCTCAGATGCTTTAGACTGCATGCTAAGTATCTGCATGATCACTGTTGATTATAGAATTTGTTAAAAATGGCATCCAGCAAGAGATGCATATTTAAGACAAAAGAGAAAATAAGAAAAGGAATATTCAGATTCTTGTGAATAAAAGCTGGAAGGGACAAAATTACGTTTAATGGACATCACATGACAATTTGACAATGACTCATGGTGGGAGATATTGCCATCATCATGTGAAATGGAAAATGATAAGAATTGCATCAAGTTGAAAGGTAGTAACAAGCCATTGAGCTGCATAGGGTTTGGAACTTGAATTTGTGCAACTGTACTAGCGATAGATAAAATCAATGCATACTTTACAAACAGTTCAGTTGAAAAATAGTTTATTTTTGCTGCATGTTTCGAATGGCAAACTTTTAATTACATTTTCAAGCTTTAAAATAGCAGTTTATATTTTCTTTACACCTTACTGAAAATTGGTCAAACCTACTGAAAAAAACAAAAGCCTTACTGAGACAGACTTGTCAGAGCTGGCAAGTCTGCTTGGTTCTTAAAATAGGTAGTATAAGAAGTGTCCTCCCATGTAGGTTTTTTTTTCTGTATTGGGTACATTGTAAGAAAAAATAAGGGCCCCTTTTCATATCAGTGAGCTTTAGCCTGTTTTTGTTTTTGTTGTTTTTTTTTTTTAATTTGGTTTTTTTTTGTCACCAACTATTAACAGTTCTGCAAATATACTTCTCAGAACTTTTAGTTGAAATTTCAGGACATTTATATGCAACTTGGAACTCAGCATCTGCTTCTCTTTTCTAACTTTATGTCCTCCATTACTCATCTGATTTTTGTTGCAGTTTTATTTTAGACATTTCATATAGTAATTGAACAAATGAGTATTGTAAGGGTTGGTTTATTTTGGAAATTAAAATCATTGCATTTTGTTCTTATTTTGTCGTAAAGTTGCTTTTTGTAGCTACTGCAGACCTGCCAACTCTTACAATTTCGCTGTAAGTCTTACAAAAATTACACTTAAAATACAGACTTACTGCATAAAGCAAAATCTACTGAAAAATGATCATTGCTGAAAAATACAAAAAATTTGTTAATTTGTGTTTGATTTGGATCCGGGTGTCATATTATAATTATTGAAATTTGTCAGGGAACCAGACTAACTTTACAGCAGCACATCAGACACTTTAAACTGCCATTGTTTGTTCATGCGAAGCGCCTGCATGATCCAACTATTGATATAGAATTTGTTGAAAAATGGCGTCCTGCAAGCAATGAATGTTTAAAACCAAAGGGAAAATAAGCCTATTAAAAAGTATCAATAATTAACATCGAAGAATAAAAAGGAATATTCAAATTCTTGTGAAATAAAAGATGGAACGGAAATAATTATGTTTTTTGGACATCACATGCCAATTTAAGTATGACTCGTGGTGGGTGATATGATTTCGTCATGTGCAATGGTAAAATATAAGAATTACATCTTGTTGAGAGATTGCAGCAAGCCATTGAGCTGCATAGAGGTTGGAACTAGAGTTTGTGCAACTGAACTAGTGGTAAATAATGTATACACATACTTTACAATCTCTTCAGTTGAACATGTTTATTTTTGCTGCATGTATAGAATACCAAACTTTTAATTGCGTTTTCTAACTTTACAGTTGCAGTTTATGATATATATATTTACACCTTACTGAAAACAGGTCAAACTTACGGAAAAAATCAACTGCCTTCCTGAGAAGGACTCGTTAGGGTTGGCAGGTCATAGCAGAGATCGTTTCATGACCCTTATTCAATCCATCCTATTGCACAGGTACCTCCAAGAACTACTTGGAGGATTGCCATGAAACATGATACACACAGTCATCACAAGGTCCAGTTGGCCCTAAATGAAAATGGTGCTGACCATAATATCCAGTGTAGCCATCACAGTGGTCACCTTGACAACTTGTTTTTACTGTTCCTTGTGATCATATTGTCATATTGACCTTGTGTTTTAACTAAGACATGTGACATTGTATATATAGTTAGTCCTAAATGAAAATGGTGCCTATCTGACATTCAGGATGGTCACCATAGCAGCCATGCTGAAAATATTTTCATTTTTTGTTGTTGTTCTAAACATATTTTCATAAAAACATTTCTTATGG
The DNA here is from genome assembly GCA_016746295.1 of Potamilus streckersoni. Taxonomy (NCBI): domain Eukaryota; kingdom Metazoa; phylum Mollusca; class Bivalvia; order Unionida; family Unionidae; genus Potamilus; species Potamilus streckersoni. The sequence continues at coordinate 298,852 of JAEAOA010001386.1, read as the reverse complement.
TATCTACTTGGTCCTGATTGAAAATGGTGCAGATTTAGCTTCCAGTATGGCTGACATGATGTCATCTTAAAATACACATGGTTGGATGGTCATATTTTAACCCAAAGACATCTGATGCCATGTTGTGCCTAAACAGAAAATGCTATCCAATATGGCCACCATGGCAGTCATGTTAAAAATGTTGCTAGTGCTTCATCCTAAATGAAAAGCCATAATATCTTCAGATTATTAGCACAAGATTTATGATGTCTAGTTGGCCCTAAATAAATTTTGCACATACTTGAAAAATCATTGAATTTTATATCTTGCTTTGAAATGCTTTAAATTTTAAAAATTGTTGGTCTTATCCTTGAAAAATCCCTGAATTTGAGTTCTTTGTTTGGATGGATTACATGTTTAAACTGAATAATGACAATAATACTAATCCATTGCTCTCCCAAATCTTGTTCAAAACAAAGATTTCCAAATATTTTCTGTGTATTTCTTGATTTTTGGCCCAGCTGTTAGCAGCTCTCCTGCATTTTACAAAACAAGACTTGTGAAAAGAATGTCATATCAACCAAAGCATTACAACCACAAAGATGGCTTTAACCCGTAATATTTAAAATAAGAAATTGTAATCTTTTTGTATTTATTTACTTAAACATTAGTCCGTTTGATGGACTCCTGTTTTCTGCATGTAGTTGCTGCTGTTGTTTTGTTCTTTGTTTTACAGCTTTTAGCTCCACTGGTCATAAGCAAAGAAGAGCTTATGGGATGACGTGTTTTGTTTTTTTTTAGTCTGTCTTTCCGTAAGAAGTCGATTTTCCATACTGCTGCTAAACTGCTTGCAGTTGGGGGATAACTTTACACGTGCATTTAGCTCAAGATCTAGTTGATCCAAAATGGAAACTGCTGCTCTGACATTCAATATGGTCACCACAGCATTTGCCTTGAAAATGTTGCTCTTGTGTTAAGTTTTTCTTAGTTTTATGGTGAAGTAGACGAGTGTTAAGTTAAAATAGCCAGACTAATTTTCAATTCTTTGCTTGCAAAATTGCTAAAGTGAATAAGATTTGTGTGCATTTCATCATGAATGCATGTTTTTTTTTGTGGTGGGTTGGTGGTAATTATACAAATCCCATTTGACACTCAGTGGATGTTTTCCTTGTTTAGATGTAAATTATGTTATATATCTTGTGTCACATGCTCAATTCACATTAGTTACTGAGAAGGTTTAGGAGGGCAAATGTTTGCTGGCATAGCCAGATGGGTCAATGGGTCAGTTAAAACTGACAAATTTTCATTATTTTAGTAGTTATACTTCTAATAACCGTGCAGATGTTTCTGTCAATATGCAAAGTGACTGAACAAACAAATCCCCAGGCTTATCATGTATCAGATGATACTATTGATTATATGTATAAAGATGGTGACACTTAAAGATGGAATTGGCGAGAATTTAGAATCAGTTGTGCTATAACAATTAGCCTATTACTTGGTGAAGGAGAATATTTCTTTAAAATAAAGCACATTGCAGGATTTTATTGATTTTCTGAGTGTTGATGTTGACAACATTAGAGGGGAGGAGACGCAACATTTTGTCAAGGGCCTCCTTAGAGGAATTTCAGGTAAGTTCTTTTATTTTACATGTTTTTCTTTAGAAATTGAGATGGAAATATGGCATTAATTATCAAGTCATTGCAACATGGTTTGTCATGTACTGAACAGTGCAGATCTTGAGGAATCCCTTTGTTCATAAAAAATAATGCCAATCATCTTCATTGATCAATGAAATTGCATTTTGTTGCATGTCATTGTAACTTTCTGTGAAATGTTTAATAGTGAATAATGCTCATTTAAATAAAAATTAAATCTCGATTATTGGTAACTATTTCATTGGTCATAAAATTATTTCTTGTTTACAATGGTCATATTTCAGTCTCACTGTTATCATGTGTTTGATGTAATTATACAGTCGCTCTTGTTTGAATAAGCAAGCAGTTTCTAGAAACACCAAAATACACTCAAAAACTGAAATACACAAGTATTTAAATATTTTGTGTGTGTGTGTGTGTATATATATATATATATATATATATATATATATATATATATATATATATATATATATCAGTATACACCAAAATTATGATTTGTATTTGAATAAATATGCTAATGAAAATAAACAAGGATTCAGCATAATTTCTATTGCAGTTAGCTATATGTCATCAGAAGTCTGCTTTTTAACTTTAGAACATGATTCCATCAATGACAGAGGATGTGTTACTCATTTATGTTTGTTATAAAAGAGAGATTTGTTTATTTTCAGAAAATCTGTTCATTTATAGTGCATGTAAATTATTATCATGATTGGTCAAATAACATTAAGGATAAATTAAATACTGTTATGACAATTGAAATTAATGAGACACTTAAGTAATTGTTATATATGCCAAATGCATCAAAACTTACTCTGGCTTATTAAAATCTCATTATATTTTAGGTGCAGAACTATTTGCCATTTATTATACTTGTCTAATTAAATACAATCCAGTATTGCAGTCATATCAAATAGTATCATGAATTTGGCAATAAAAAAATAAATCTTGTCAGAATGGCTTAAATCAAAAAAATGTTTGCTTTCTGTTAAAACAATTACAAATCAATATTTTGATGTGTACAACAATATATACATGGACAACTTGTAAATACTTGTCTCAGAGGTCAAGCTAGACCTAAATTGTAGGGAGAAGTGGCATCTCCTTTTGGTCAGAACAGGGAGAAGTGGGAGCTAAACTTGGAGAAGTGAGACCAAAGCAAGAAATGCGATATATAGAGAGACAGGCAAATTGGCCATATGACTTAAAAGGCACAGCAGAAGCTATACATTATAATTATTTTTAGCTGAAATCAAGAACAAAATTAGTCTTATAATTGCAAGTTGGTAAAAATGCTTATTAAACTACCACTTATTTTATTTTATTTTGTAAAAGTTTTGTGTAAAATTGCAGTCAAGAAAGTTTTCTAGCATTCTTTGAAACAACCCTTATATCATGTACATAGGAGTAAATAATGCACAAGTGACTTAAAAAAATTCTCTTGATTTACTTGTTCCCATTAAAACATTACTGCAACTATTCATAGACAACACACAGAAGCACTAAAGTAAATAAATAAATAACTGGTTTTTTCCCCTCAAAAAACCAAAACATCCAAGAACATGTATTGCACAAAGTGAGTGCATCTATTGTTAGAAAGAGGGTTTTTCTTAATACAACTATTCGCTTTCTTGCTTTGTTACAACAAATTCATTAATAGAACTACATATTTATGGTTGAATTATTTATTTATCTGCTGCTATTTTGACCTATATTATTAAATATTTAGGCTATATCTCCCTTGACATAATATTTAAACTTTGTTTTCATTATCTTATATATTTTTCTAAATCTATTTGCTCAATTATTTACGAATACAGATAGTACATCTTTACTGTTTTAAACTAATTTTATCAAGAAAATACACAAATACGGCTGTTACAATCTACATTTATAAAAACAAATACATTAGAAAACACTCTTCACAGATCACATTTTTTGAAAGCAAATTACTATTTATATATTGATGCATTTTACCTTGGATCACATCAGTGCCAGAACTTACTGGATATTGCAAGGAAGCATCTCAAAAGTCATAATCTACAGCCATTTTATGTCTGAAAAATCGAGAGCGAAGTTATTTTCACTTTAACAGAAGAAGGCAAAGATTACTTTTCTCAGGTGACTTTTTTGCCCACTTCGCCTGGTAGCGTGACCCCCTGCTGTCTATTTAGGTGTATTTTGTTGTTTCTAAGAAGTCTCATGGTTAGAGTTGCCATCAGCATTGAGATGCCATTCAGTCGTCAGACAAACCCAATTACTCGAATCTTGTATAATTCTTTAGCAAATAAGCATTCTTATTATTTGTTCTGATGATCATTTCAGCAAATGATGTTGACCATGATCTGTATGTATCACAACTGCAGCGACCAACTAATGTCTTAGTTATCATTACCATCATCAATTTACATTTCACTAATTATTGTAACAATACAGGCAGAATAAGGCATAATCAAAATCTACATTAGTAGAGTCAAATGACTTTAATTAACAGTGCCATTGTCTATTAACTTTTAAACCTTCATCAGATTTCAAGCTAAGATGGCATTGTCACAAGGCAAGATCCTCAGCCATCCTATGATCTTTAGTCTAAATTTGCATCAGATTTTGGTCAATTTACTCAATTTTTAAAAAAAATAATAATAAAATATCAAAATACTTGTATACATTGATAAAATAGCTTCTTTTTTTCCCCCTAAGGATTCCATAGCAACAGAGATAGAGTTCAAGTTAATGAAGAAAATACAGTCTAGTTTATGAGAGTACAGAAATTTCAGATACAAAGATTGTGGAATCATTGAACCAACCAAGTTTGTTTCTACATTAGATTTTCATGGCAATGTGTCAGTGGAATGCCGATCATATGCTGCAGAAGATCTTGGGAAAAAAAGTTGTCCAGCTCTTGGAAAAGAACTAGATTCCTCATGAAGAAGTTATGGTTTTAATTGCAATGGGACATCAGTGATGACAGGCTGTAAAAGTGGTTTAGTGACATGGTACACAGAGAAAAGTCCTCACTTGATCAACATTCATTGCATGGCCCATAGATTCTTTCTGTGTACCTCTCAAGCATCCAAAAATATATTCCTTAGCAAAAGTAAACCTCTAATGGCATATTTAAGGACCTGTTTTGTTTCTTAGCAAATCTGCAACAAAGCTGAATTGAAGGAAATCAAAGGAAAGTCTTAAATGGCAGACACTTTATGATGCACTATGTACAGCTTTTGGGCACTTTGTGATGCCCTATATACTGTTGTTGGTTTCTTTATGATGCCCTATGTACAGCTGTTGGGCACTTTATGGTGCCCAATATACTGCTGTTGGTCACTTTATGATGCCCAATATACTGCTGTTGGGCACTTTATGATGCCCTATGTACAGCTGTTGGGCACTTTATGATGTCCTATGTACAGCTCTTGGGCACTTTATGATGCCCAATATACTGCTGATGGGCACTTTATGATGCCATATGTACAGCTGTTGGGCACTTTATGATGCCCAATATACTGCTGTTGGGCACTTTATGATGCCCTATGTACAGCTGTTGGGCACTTTATGATGCCCAATATACTGCGGTTGGGCACTCATGGTGCCTAATATACAGCTGTTGGGCACTTGTGAATTATTCCAGGAAGAAGAACAAGACATAAGATTGTGAAGAATTGCTGAGTAACTGCAGATTTATGGTATGTGTGAATCTCTTCATGTACAGCATATCCTACTTGACACAGCTTTTACATAACTCAGGCTTGGATCTAGCTGACATGTCACCAGGACTTTATATTTTGAATTCTACCTTACACAAAACAGGCACGGGAAAATCCAATCATCAGCCCTGCATGTCTGAAAAATTTAAATTATATAAGGATGGAGTTAAAACTAAAATCACTTGGAATGGTGTTGAACTAAAATTATACAGGAGCACCCTGAAGAAAGTTCCAGATGATCTGCCTAACTTTGTGTCAAATTTTCAGGCAGAGATGGCTGCAAGATTTCCAAAGAGAAACAATATACAAGGTTAATGGTGTGCATAATCTGACATTCCTGTCCTGTAAGGAACAAGTGTACAAGTGATGATGAGTGTATGATTCTCAGTGATCATTTAAATCGGGAGAAGAAATCAAAATATGCAACTAGTTCTCACTTGTTTGACCTAGAACATGTTTTGACAGTGCGGTCTCTTTCTTAGAAGAGCATCCTGGAGACAAAATGTGTGAATTTTGCAAATTATATGTATCATTATCATGCAAACACGTATGAAATTGACATCACTGGCCATGGATTGTCATAGCAAATAACATACTGTGAGTGGATTTAACAATCAAAATGAGACCATAACTTCAGGAAAAGGCCATCTAGAAGAAAAGTCTCTGCAGACTCGTTACAATTTTCATTGAAGGATGAGAGGCATTGGTAGAGTGGAAGATAACAAATGAAAACAGGTTATGATTACATATGCAGAATAATGCAGTTAAAATTACATTCAGTCTGGATGCAGATGTGTATATGTTTCAGTTATGACTTGACTGTTACTGAAACTGTGTATACTTTTGCCAAGTTTTTTTTTATAGTTTTAACTTTCTATTAGAAATTATTTGTTCTATGAAAGATGTAAGAATGGCCAGAGAAGTGACATGATGTGCAGCAAATTGTATTGATTTTTTAATGTGTAGTGTGTAGATAAAATAATGTTGTTACTTCACACAAGATTTTGATTTCAGTTTTAATGTTATACTCTAATATAGAAAAGGCATATTTAATACACTTAAAACTCTTGTTATTGCTCAATTTGAATCCATCAAAATTTGTTTACATCATACCTGGATTGGGCACACAAGTGCCACATTTATCAAAGCAATGGTACAACCCAGATCCTGGTAACCAAAATGGAATATCATATAAACATTGGGTTTTCTGTAGAAGAATACTTGTGTCTAGTTGGTGCAAAATGAAAATGATGCCAATCTGATGAGGCATTTATTTGGAAAATCTTGTTGCTACTCCTCATAAGTGGAAAGTCATGTCAACATAGTGTTTTAACCAATTATGATCTTTAATTTATCTAATCTCAGTTACCTTGAAAATCTTGTTATTTCTATATATTCTGAAATAGGGTTTTCATTTGAAGATATTTTTAGATGTGTTGTTGGTCCCAAATTACAATGGTGCTGATCTGATGTTCTGTAATTTTACCAGGATGGCTATGTTGAAAAATTTTGTTGCTACTTTGGACTAGTCTTTGACCAATCTCTAGTCAAGTGCCAGTAACTAGGCTGCAAGTACCAGTCACTGGATCCTACCCATTGAATACATGGAAACAGGAATTAATCATCTGTCAAAGGATATAGATCAGGTTCATACTCTATATCTCTATGCTGCCATCTAATCCACAACATGGGGATAAGAAGTTGGGCTTTGCTCACCTGCCCTGGGCATGGGATCAAATCAGTATCTCCTTCCTTGTGTCCAGTTTAATCCCTACAGGATATGGGAATCCTCTTTACCTGGTGGTGTCTTCATTCCTTTTCTCCCCAACCATATGACATCATAGCTATCCCTCCTTTGTTTTGAACAAAGGCAGCTGTGTCAGGCCTAGGATCTGCTCAGTTGCTTCAAAAAGCCTCAACCAACAAAAAGGAGTGGTTTTGTCCTCACCTCCATAGAAGTCAAGAAGGGATCTGTGATCCTAATCAAATAGAATAGCTAGCTAGTTGATCAGATCAACACAACTGCATGAATAGATTTCATCTGATGTCACACAGAAAAGTGGCAAAGATAAAGTATCTAGAGTTGAATTTATATCCATCCTTTCAGATGCAAGTACCCATTCAGCAATTATATACCAAGACTGCATTCTTCATAGATTTGTAGACCCAGTTGATGAATGTCCAAAAATAAGACAAAAGGAAAATATCTATTATATTTTACATGTTACAGATCGATACTGCATGCATTAAAATGATGCAGATTAATAAAAGTAAACATTTTAACAATGCTGCCTTGCACTATTCTTTTTAATCCTTTATCTCATACAAGTGCCTTTTGATGCCTCTGTTAACAGCAGCCATTTTGAGTGTGTTTTCATAGCGCCACCTTTGGGGAAAACCTATTAGATAATACATTCATTGGTGTGAATTACCATTACATCAGATACACATGATCACTGTATATGTTCAGGTCAAAATCTGCTATTTAAAGTAAGTAGGTCGTAACTGTCTCCAAAATGGCAGTTACCGTATATCGTTACTAGAGTTTTCATGATTAGAATAACTATGAAAGCTTCGTTAACTTAGGTAAAGGCTCTGATACTGATGTGGGAAGGCATTAGTTTATAAATTATCAAATTCAGCTGATTTAGTGATGTAAACGCAAAGAACTTGTAAATTTCGAGTATTTGAAATGGCAGCTATGGTTAGTCACACAGCTTCTCTGACTTGATGGTGAATGTGTTCTTTCAAGATTTTAAAGCACATACAAAATTCTTCTCTGAAAAAAAATTATACAGCTATAATGACTGTATTTTACTCTTAAATGTTTCCATACATAATATATGTGTACCAAAAAATTAAAAGGGTTAAAATTGCTGTTAAACTTAACATACACTTAACTGCTTAACAGGCCTATGTGTAGCACACTGTACTGGGTAACTACATGCTCATTGAAGGGCTAAAAAGCCGTAAGAGGGAATGGGTTAAAGCAATATTAACAGCCTGTTAGCCATTAATTTAACTGATACAAAGTTCACTTTGTTTGGTCGCCAGTATGATTGGTTGTCAGTGTAAACATTGTTACACAGGAAACCACTTCAAGTAGGTGTGACAGTTGTGGCTTGGATTAGAAACTATGACCCCTGCTTTATACCAGAATTTAACAGTAAATTCCAGTGGGGAAAACATTTTTGATTTGCTTGATCAACATGCCCACTCTATTTCCTCTTTTCAAACCCAGTATATACAATGGCTTCAGAGATGCAGCAAAATAAATAAATTCCTTTGAATGAGGGCCTCAAGGTAGATTAGTTCTTAGCTAATTGAGTTACCCTCTTTAAATAAAGTCATAATAATAATAATAATAATAATAATAATAATAATAATAAACATTGGCAAAGTTATGTTGTTTCAAAGTCCACAAGTCATTTTGCTTTACAACTCCAAAGTTACTTAGTGTTGAGGACTCTATGCCTACAAAGTTACTTAGTTATGAAAGGGTTAAGAACTCTGCAAATAACACCTCTGAATTTATAAAATTTGTGTCCACAATTGAATTCTTCTGTAAAAAAAAGAAGTTACCTTAGTTTTGGAGTTTTGAGTTAGTAAATCAAGCAAATTCAAGGTTCCTTTGTTTTACTAGCAAGACCAATATTAAAATCCTTTCCACACAGCCTGCAATGGGCGTGAAGCTGCCCTAGAATGGAACACTGTATTATGTAATTCATGTATTCATCTCTGAATTTATTTTTTTTTCTTTTTCTAATTCATCTGTGAAATTATTTGAAAAACATTTTTGATCCTAACACAATCAGTTACTAAGATAAATATTACTTTTTTCTGCCAAATACCTACAGAATGGTTCTGTACCATACGTGAAATAGAATTAAGAATCTGTGAGCAAAGATTACAAATTAGCAAACCAGTCTGATCTCTCCTAAGCCATACTGCTGCTAATAATAGAAACCTAGGTCAAGCAGAATCCAGCATGTTCTTTGAAATAGGGCAGCTACTATAAATAGAACACAGAACTGCTAAAAAAAAGTATGTCAGTCTACAGACAAGCCTACTCTTATCTTGCAGGTAGGAGCAATCTTTTCTAGAATACCATCTGTGGGATTAAAGGGATGTTAATAAAAATGACAAAACAAATCAATAATTTTTTTGGAGAGGGGTATACCGAAAACACATTATCCGGATATGTTTACACATAAGCCGTAATTTATTGGAAAAAAAGAGTAATGATTATGCCAAATCATTATGATTATGCCAAAAGCGTAATGGTTGGCATGTATGCAGGTAATATGATCTAACCATGTGAAACTGTTCAGCCCCTGTATGTGAAGAACGCATGTCGTTTTATACAATGTAGTTGTCAAAGTGTTTTTCTCTTGTGTTCTGTTAATAGTACCATTTTGAATACTTGTACTGCATGAAGTCATGCAAGGTTCTAAATCCAATATCTGTTTTACAAACTCAAACTTTTGAGGATTTATATCCACAGCAATACTGTCATTATTAAGGTTGCCCCTCAGGAATTCTGGATAAATGTCAGCCATATTTGATATCTCCAAATCATCATCTGTATCACTGTTTTCATTTTCACTCCAAACCTGACTTTCCTGCATGGGATTATCAGTGTGGCTCTGATCTTCAGGTATATCAGATATACTAAAGCCAGAATATGATGCAGAAAACTCTTAAGCTGAGTGTGCTTTGTAAGGAACATAACAGGCTGGTATTTAAATGTTTCCATGATGTACCAAGTGCCTGGTTAAAGGTTGTACACATTCAATATAATTTCACTCTGACAATGTACCTGGGTAATCGATAATTTGTATATATGGGTACCTAGTAGAACTTTTCTAACTTCTGACTTGGAGTACCCTTAACTCAATAAAAACTGCTGCCCCAATAATGCATCATACATTACCTACCTCATGTTCTGTATGCCACAATAATGTGGAACAGTTTACACTGCTTGTATATCGAGCGCTGCTTCTGAGTGGCAGTATCAGTCTAGAATGGAATCCAACATGATAAACTAATACCATATTTACGGCAAGTTTTCAGACGGCAAAAAATTACTTTCTTTGTCGTCCATATTAAAATTTTTAATTAGGTGTCTAAAAGCAAATAGTGGAAGATAAATTTGTGCCCTCACTAAATGTCTGTAACGAAGTTACTGTTAGCTTACATGATGACATGCTGTCATAAAGTAAAACAAGTATTTTGTCTATAACCACAGAAAAGATGAATGAAAAACAGGCATTACTTGACTATTTGTTTATTTGATACATGTCCATCCACCAGAAAACGCAGCCTTACATATATTTGAGCCATGATTGTGTTCATATTTTCCAAAAGAACCACCATATTAGTAATCTTGCAATCCAGTTCAACCCACTGCTAATCAGTGACCATTAAAATCTACCTTACAAACGCATGCAAGCTTTATGTCTGTGTAATTAAGATATTAATACAAACTAAATAAAAAGATTTTGGAATTATAAATCTGAAAATATTTATGACAAACATTTTAGTATCGAGAGTAGAAATACATGTTCATTTATGTTTAATCTTAGAGCACCAAGAATGAGCAGCACATATGGGGCCAGTGTTGTACGCATGCCTAGGAAGGGTAAAAATAACAAGCAAGTTGCACTATACAAGTCTGTGTGATTAATACATTGGTCTTTTTTAAAAATTGAGGCAATCTGTTGTTGCTCTTTTTTTTTCCACATAGCCAAGGGTAGCTTCAAAATGAGCAGAGCTTGCCTACTCGAAACAATCAACTGCTCAAGGATTGTTCTGATGCATGTTGGAGATTTCAAGGTGTCTAGGTAATATTTGTTAATAATATAACTTGTGGGATTTCTTTGACATGTGTTTTGGAAATAAAAGGCAGCCATCTGGATTTTGTTAAAAGAACACACAATGTACCAAGCATGTAGCACCCACAATCAATATTTATCATCCACAAAGAGGTATATTACCTGTAGAACAATATGTTTAAACCATAATGCCTGAGGGTAAGGGGTTTGTTTTGCTTCATGATGCCAATCAATTTACTAATCCATACTGACTCTGATGTATTATTTAATGATATAAAGCATAACTCTCCATTGAAGTTTCTTCAAATGCTGCCATTTTGGATACAAATTTCAACATTCGAAAAACACGTTAAAAGTTCCTACTTTGTTAGATATTTATAGTTGTATACAAGCTAAACTCACGAGATCATCCAAATATAACGTCTACATTACCAGATGGAAGTTATTAGAGGTACCCCGAAAGATATTTAGTCCGGTACTATAACGTTAAAGAAGAACACTGCACCAGACCGAAAAGTCGGTCCATAGTGTAAACGGACTTACTACTTCCCCCTGACCGGTTATGTGGTCTGCAGTGATGAAAGGGTTAATAGAATATGTGCTACCAATAGCTGTAGAAGACTTTGTTAGTCCTTAGTTCAAACATGTTTCCTGATTCCAAAATTGCAAAAAATATGCATGTGCTAGAAAAAAAATCATTATTGTTAGTTATTTAGAAAATACTAAATCACTTAAAATTGTAGAGGTCATAAAAATTGGACCATTTGGTATTGCCACAGACAGGAGTAGTGATTATGATGAGAAAAAGTTTTACTCAGTCTGTTTAAGAGAATCTGACGACGAAAAGGGCAAAGTCAGAGTGCTCTACTTTCATTAGCAGAATTTAACAGTAGATTCCAGTGGAGAAAACATTTTTGATTTGCTTGATAATGCTTTGAATAAATATAGTTGGCAGAACTGTATGGGGGTTTTAGCTGATAAAACATCAGTGATTACTGAAATTCATAAAGGAATATTTTTATGTCTCAATCAATGTACATATCAGGTTGTCCCTGTCATTTGATGCACCTTGCTGCAGAAAAGGCTGCTGATAAATTAGAAGACCTTCAGAAGTTTCAAGTTGCCATTCTACCTGACAGTGTACTTCTGTGGACAGAGTTAATTTGCAATGGCACTTTATTTCCCAGCAAAAAGACCCAATAACTATAAGATATAGATTTTTTCTTTGTCAGGTTATGAAAGAAATATTAGTTCTTTACCATTTTAATGTTGACTGAGAGAGATTGTTCAGTATTAACAAAAATAAAACTGAATTTATATTCAGGCTAAGTAATCCGTCACTTTGTGCCCTACTGGTGTGCAAAATATTAATCTCGGCTAGTACAGAGTGTTTCAAAATGCAATATGAGAGACTGTTGCTTTTTAAAGTTGCAAGTGCTGCATATGAAAACTTAAAAGCAGTTATTGATGTTAACCCTTTCATTACTGCGGACCGTAAAAGTGGTCATGGGGAAGTAAGTCCATTAAGACTAAGGATCGAATTTTCGGTCTGGTGCAGTGTTCTTTAACATTATAGTACCCGACTAAATAACGTTCGGGGTACCTCTAATAACTTCCATCTTGTAATGTAGATGTTATATTTGGATGATCTCGTGAGTTTAGCTTGTATGCAACTAGAAATATTGAACAAAGTAGGAACTTTTGACGTGTTTTCCGAATGTTGAAATTTGTATCCAAAATGGCGGCGTTTGAAGAAACTTCAAGGGAGAGTTATCGAAGAATTTGAATAATTTCGACCTGGTAAATTTGGATGAAAATGAGAGACAATTGAATGCATTTATGGGTGACAGTGATGACGATGAAGAGGACTTTAACGGTTTTGAACCAGAGGAATTGTACGCTCCATGTGATTTTGTTTGGATGAAGCCGGAAAACCAGAGAGATTTGTTTCAGTTTTCAGACAGAGTTGGGCACACCCGAGTGTTAGATGGCTCCAGGAAGCTTCGGATTATTTTCAATTATTCTATTCAGATGAAGTTTTTGGAAAAATTGTCCATTTAACGAACTTCATTGCGACGATCAAACGTGGCAGAGGTGATATAGGTGTGTGGACAGATCTCACCTTGAAGATCATTTTGGATCATTTTATAGAATCTTATATGTTATGGACACCATAAAAGAAAGACTTGTGTTGCTACTGTGATTATTTCACTAGTACATCTAGGGTCAATTGAACAAGTTTTGAGAACATTCTAAGTTTTCTAAGAGATAATAAAATAAATACTTGTATTTTACCTGTTGTGTTACCTGTTTGTACTTGCATTTTAACAGTTGTAATAGATATGCACATTTTATTGAATTAGTCATAAAATTTGATTTTTTAACCTTGATTTTGACACCTAATCCAGCCAGATATCTTTAACATTGGCAAAGTTATGTAGTTTCAAAGTCCACAAGTCATTTTGCTTTACAACTCCAAAGTTACTTAGTGTTGAGGACTCTATGCCTACAAAGTTACTTAGTGATGAAAGGGTTAAAAGACTAATGGGGTAAATAAATCATTTTGGACATATGCTCTTTGAATTTTATCATGTAATTTGTGGATTGCTCTTTTTCTGCTCAGATTACTCTTTTTGTCCAATTGGATTATACTTTTTGTTGCTAGGGTTTGGCATGTATGTACCTGTAAATGTAAACAGGATGAGAATACTTATTCTAAAGGCAGTTATTTGCTGACATCTACACCAGTAACTAGATGTAGTACTAGACATGAAACAGCTCCTGTAGTCTTTCACCTAGATGATTCAGGCAATAAAATTAGCACCTCTCTAGAGTGTCAGACAATTACAAGTTCCATAAATCATGACTACAACAGTGATGGATTAAACCATAATGATTTTTCCATATATGTTCACCAAAAAGGAACTTGGAAACCTAAACTGAAGAATTAAAACTACAGTTACATGATATCTAGTCAGCACAGGAAAGGATAATTTCATGTAAAATAGCAATTCAGACAGACTCCCAAATATCAGCAATGTCAGATGCCCAGACAGACAATGCCAATACCAGTCAAGAAAAAATGACCATGCACATAACAACTGAAATCCTGCATTGCAAACAACAGTTATCCCCCCCCATCAGTCATGTGTCATCTGCAATAGCAATAAATGTACACCCATGGCCCTCAGCTCAGACAATATGTTGCCTGCAAAAGCAACAGCACTTCCCATTGCTCAGATTAATGTGTCAACATCAGTTCAATTAGCTCACACAACTGAGACACCAATTTCAGCACCCCTTCCTTCAAGAGGTGTATCTGAAACACAAGCCAGAAATGATAGGACTCTATAGAATAGACAATGTAGAAAAGTATATTACCAAGGAGACTTTTGAAAACACATACAGACTCTAATAGGTGCAAAAATCGACAACATCACAGACAGAATAATGAATACCGACCTCACATAAAACCATATTATTTTAGTAAGTGGAAATGATGACAGTAATGGAAGGTCACTTAAATCAAATGAGAACAGATTTTGAAAGGTTACTGTATGTTGCTAGGTTATGCAGTCCAGATACATATACGTGCAAAATAATATGACTACCTCAAGTGGGCACCAGGAGGAAAGAAATCAATGATCTCATAATTTACCTATTTGAAGACTTAAACATACAGTACATTCCACAATAGGCATCCCTCTTTCTTCAGAACCAGGATGTCAACATAAGCCTCTACCACAAAGACAAAATTCATTTAAGTAGAAAAGGAACCTCTCAACTATTGAGAAATCTTAACATGTATTCCCCCATTTTCAGACACTATTAGAGTACTGTCTCTACTGTGCAGAAACCAGGCATATGTCAACAGGTATGCCATCATGGCAAACAGATTGAGTGCTCTAGATACCATAAATTTGGACACAAAAAAAGGACTGTCAATCAGTGTATTATACATACTAGGAAGCTGGCAAAGAAGAGAATGCCAATGCTTCATTTAACCCTTTAACTACGACTACCGCATCTGAGCGTCACCTGTAAGTAGCTCCTGAACCCCACTGACGCATATATGCAGTGTCGATAAGCCTTGTTTAAAACCCCAGTGTCGCTTATGAGCGCGTAGTTCTGCTGTACTCAAAACCCCAGTGTCGCATATATGCGGACATAACTATGTTAACTAAACGTTGATTGGTTGCAAGAACAAATGTTTACTTATTTTTCATTATCATAGCCAATGAGAGGACTGGTTACTGAACATTTTGATACCAGTTGGAAAGCTGAGAGGTTAAATTTAGACATGCGGGAAGGAAATTTCCGGCAATGTACAAAACATGTGTAGTTGAGATAAACAAAAATGGATACCTAGTCAGATATTTGTGACTTTGAAGGGTTCAGTGCAAGCAATATTGAAGAGTTTAATGGATCATTCTTAGTAAATGGATCAGATAATGATGTTAGTCCCGTTTCAACACTAGATTTATGTGATTTTGATTCAAATGACGATGATTTATTTTGTGCAATTCAAAACAGTTTATGCGACAGGGATTTCTTGTCTGAATGTTGTAGGAGTAAATAAAATGGAAATATATGAATAACAGACACTATACAAGGTAAGCTGCTTTTTATTTCACTGAAATCCAGCAAAAACTAATGAAATAATTAATATAAACGTAACCATGTTTTTATTGTCAGTTTCCGTAGTCAGCCATGACGATGCTCTAGTATTCAGCCTAGCAAACAGTATCAGTAGTCTCAGTAACTGATACACTATCACTCAGCAGTAGCGAAACTGCAGAACAGCTGTAGTAGTTAAAGGGTTAACAGTCGAAATGTACTTAGCGAGACTCTTGACTCTATTCAGTGGACATTATTGTCAATTCAAATGTTAATGGATTTTCAGGGTCTATGTGCGTCTTTGACGACACTAATAATATATGAACATTTAAATTTGGAAATAAAATGACAGAATAATAAAAGATTACTTAGATATGGAGTACCACAAGGCTCAATTCAAGGTCTGTTAATATTTATTTTATTTATTAACCCTTTCATCACTAAGTGACTTTGTAGGCATAGAGTCCTCAACACTAAGTAACTTTGGAGTTGTAAAGCAAAATGACTTGTGGACTTGGAAACAACATAACTTTGCCAATGTTAAAGATATCTGGCTAAATTAGGTGTCAAAATCAAGGTTAAAAAATCAAATTTTATGACTAATTCAATAAAATGTGCATATCTATTGCAACTGTTAAAATGCAGGTACAAACAGGTAACACAACAGGTAAAATACAATTATTTTATTACCTCTTAGAAAACTTAGAATGTTCTCAAAACTTGTTCAATTGACCCTAGATGTACTAGTGAATAATCACAGTAACAACACAAATCTTTCTTTCATGCTGTCCATAATATATAAAATTCTATAGAATGAACCAAAATGATCTCCAAGGTGAGATCTGTCCACACACCTAAGTGACCTATATCGCCTCTGCCACGTTTGATCGTCGCACTGAAGTTCGTTAAACGGACAATTTTTTCAAAAACTTCATCTGAATAGAATATTTGAAAATAATCTGAAGCTTTCCTGGAGCCATATAACTCTCGGGTGTGCCCAACTCTGTCAGAAAACTGAAACAAATCTCTTTGGTTTTCGGGCTTCGTCCAAAAAAAACCCCACGTGGAGCGTATAATTCCTCTGGTTCAAAATCTTCAAAGTCATCATCGTCATCACTGTCACCCACAAGTGCATTCCATTGTCTTTCCATACGTCTTCTCTCCTTGTCAAACAAATTTATCAGGTCAAAATTATTTAAATCCTCCGAAAACTCTCCTCTAAAAAAATCCTTCAAACGCTGCCATTTTGGATACAAATTTCAGCATTCGGAAAACACGTTAAAAGTTCCTACTTTGTTCGTTTTTTTCTAGTTGTGTACAAGCTAAACTCACAAGATAATCCAAATATAACATCTACATTACCAGATGGAAGTTATTAGAGGTATTCCAAAAGATATTTAGTCGGGTACTATAACGTTAACAAAGAACACTGCCCCAGACCGAAAACTCAATCCATAGTGTTGACGGACTTACTTCCCCTGGACCGCATATGCAGTTTACCATGGTGAAAGGGTTAATGACCTACCACTTTTACTAAGTGACTCGATATCATCTACAGAACCTTATGCAGATGACACAACTTTGTCAGACATCCAAAACATAAAGCATGAACCTGAAATTTCTCTACAAAATTCTCTAAACAGACTGGACAACAGTGTGCAATAAAGGTGGTAAATACTGGTAAAAGTAAAATATTACTTATCTCAACATGCCAAAAAAAGAGCAGATCTTGATAGTGATGAACTATGTTTGACCTGGAAGGTTAAAAATTTGCAGATGGTCTGTCATGGTAGACTGCTTGTTGTTTTGGTAGATAATAACCTACCATGGACTGAACATATCAAACAAATCAGTGAAAAAAGTCAATTCAAGTTTATTGCTTCTCAGTAGGATAAGACATTTTCTTCTGAAAGACAGAGAAAACTAATTTATAACAGACAACTGTAATACAATATGGGTTAATTCAGATGATACAAACATAGCAAAGCTGGCACATCTTCAAAAAAACAAAAAAAGAGCATTTGAGCTAATATCATTCCAGAAAGAAAGGAAAATTTAGCTGATAAGTTAAAAGCTATGGGATTATCAATTACTTTTTGGAAGAATCTGACCTCTACTTGGCACTGTAAATGTAGACATATTCAAGGCTCAGTCAAAAGGATTGTCACCTTGAAAACTGTGTTGCCATACCAAACACTGGCAGAAAACTTAAAGTATACAGTAAATGGGTACCCTATGGCTCATTTTATTACCTGGATAATTATGAATGGGCAGGTATTCTTGGTACCTGTTGATGGCACTATTACTTAGTCCCAGTCAAGGATGCACCCCCAATTTAAGCCTACCTCTGCTACAAGTACCTCATCCATGATTGCTCATGGATGCTTGCTTAGCCCTTTGTTTCTCTCTCTCCCCCCCCCCAGGTCTGGTAGAGTATAATGGACAATTGTTGTGTTTTCCATAAAAAGGAAGGATACTGTATTCGTAATATACCAGTGTCTTTCAAGAACTTCATGATAATAATGCCAAACTGATTGGCAGAATTTTGTTTCTTTCAGGCAAATCAGATAGTTATTATTTTGACAGGCAAAACAAGCAACTTGCTTGTAACATGAGAGAGACCCAGTGTCGATTTAGAGGTACCTGATATATCGGGCAGTTGGAATTTGTTTATCAGCATTTTGATTGCAATATTTTCAGCTTTAAACATTTTAAATTATTTGTGGGATTCTAGTATGTTGAATAAAATTGAAATTTGAATATGAGATATCACTGGCAAGAAACTTTTTACATAATTATTTTCTTCAGTGTACAGTTTATTAATTGTAACTTGCAAAATGCCTGGCATTAATTTCTAGCCCTATCAATAATGCATGGCAGGTATTTATTGCAGTCAATTTTTGGGAAAGTTTAAGATGTTGTAAGTATGGATTATGTGACATCAAGTCCCAGTAACTGTTGTGATGATGCAATAAGCAATACCAAAGTGCTGACAGCATTAAAAACATGCTATGTTTAACTCCTCAATATACATGCAGTCTTGTTATTCTTTTATTAGTGTACATCTTTCATGTGCAAATTTGTCTTATGCCAAGGGCCTGAGCCCCATTTCAGAAATGGTAGAAAAATCCTTGGTAGTTTAAATTCAGTATTGATGTGTTTAATTGTATGTTCTTATTATTCTCTTAACCCTTTCATCACTAAGTGACTATGTAGGCATAGAGTCCTCAACACTAAGTAACTTTGGAGTTGTAAAGCAAAATGACTTGTGGACTTGGAAACAACATGACTTTGCCAATGTTAAAGATATCTGGCTAAATTAGGTGTCAAAATCAAGGTTAAAAAATCAAATTTTATGACTAATTCAATAAAATGTGCATATCTATTACAACTGTTAAAATGCAGGTACAAACAGGTAACAACAGGTAAAATACAATTATTTTATTACCTCTTAGAAAACTTAGAATGTTCTCAAAACTTGTTCAATTGACCCTAGATGTACTAGTGAATAATCACAGTAACAACACAAATCTTTCTTTCATGCTGTCCATAATATATAAAATTCTATAAAATGAACCAAAATGATCTCCAAGGTGAGATCTGTCCACACATCTAAGTGACCTATATCGCTTCTGCCACGTTTGATCGTCGCATTGAAGTTTGTTAAATGGACAATTTTTCAAAAAACTTCATCTGAATAGAATATTTGAAAATAATCTGAAGCTTTCCTGAGCCATATAACTCTCGGGTGTGCCCAACTCTGTCAGAAAACTGAAACAAATCTCTTTGGTTTTCGGGCTTTGTCCAAAAAAAACCCACGTGGAGCGTACAATTCCTCTGGTTCAAAACTTTCAAAGTCATCTTCATCGTCATCACTGTCACCCACAAGTGCATTCCATTGTCTCTCCATACGTCTTCCCTCATTGTCAAACAAATTTATCAGGTCAAAATTATTTAAATCCTCCGAAAACTCTCCTCTAAAAAAAAAAAATCCTTCAAACACCGCCATTTTGGATACAAATTTCAGCATTCGGAAAACTTGTTAAAAGTTCCTACTTTGTTCATTTTTTTCTAGTTGTATACAAGCTAAACTCACGAGATAATCTAAATATAACATCTACATTACCAGATGGAAGTTATTAGAGGTATTCCGAAAGATATTTAGTCGGGTACTATAACGTTAACAAAGAACACTGCCCCAGACCGAAAACTCGGTCCATAGTGTTGACGGACTACTTCCCCTGGACCGCATATGCGGTTTGCCGTGATGAAAGGGTTAATAGGTCCATAATTGACTAAATTCACAAGTTTTCAGGATTCATGAGCTTGAGACAACCAATATTTGACTGTATGCTTTGATAGTATTGACATTTGAAGGATAAACATTGTTTTTATGCCATTCCTGCAGGTGATGATGATATTGATCCAGGAATAGAAGAGCGTTTGAAGCAGCAACAAAGAGATGCACAAAGACGTGAAAATACACTGGTTCACCGTTTAACGACAAAAGAACAAGAACTTCAGGACTACATGGTATGTTCATGGATCTGTAGTTTGTCAATTCTTTTATTTACTATTTTAAAGATGGCTATTTTCATCTCAGACCAAGGCTAGTATGTTTTTGGGACTGATAATTCCAGAAACATGAGGTTTGGAACCCAGATTTTTACTCATCTGGCAAATGAACTTATGGGATGGCCATGTGTTCATAATGTGTTTTGTAAGTTTGTCCATGAACAATTGTTGACCACTGTGGAATCCATATTTCTAATCTAGTTTTATTCTGACTTAGAATATGATCTTGTATCATCAGAATCGCAGAAAAATTCACTGAGAGATCACATGCATGCTAATGATGTAGCATGATGCATATTTATAAGGTATGCTTGCATGTGACTGGCTGAGCTTATTTCCACTCAGGAAGCCATAATTTTGGTCTGATTTTGTTCAAAACTTGGAACATGGGCTTATATAATAATAATAATAATAATAATAATAATAATAATAATAATAATAATAATAATTTGGACTTAATATACCTTTCAATCTTTAAAAGCTCTGTGTGCTTTACAATATTAGGGAATGCATAAAAACATAATGCAATGACAAGATTACAAAAAACAAACACCATGAAATTACAAAACAAAAACATGCTGAAAATAATTAAGGAATAAACATTTTTCAGTCTGTTCTTTCTGTCCAAATAGGTGAATTTAGAAATTTGTGAGTAGCTAGATATTTTTGTATATTTGAGTGTTGTCAATGTACAATTGGTGAGGCACCGGTTGTTGATCTATGACACTTGAGAGTGGCTGAGTGTATAGAATGAAGAGAATGGGGCCAGAGCCTTGTGGAACACAAAACATATCTCTACTGGGCTGGAATGTTTTATATATACAGACACAATTTTTGTCCTGTTAACTTGCTAGGTCTTGAAAAATAGTAAGGTATAGATCTTATGCAATTTTAAATGCAAGTGGCATCTATATTTATTAGTGAGGTGTTCTTGCATTGGCTAACTCTGTTCCACTTCCTGTAGCCATATTTTTTTATTTGTTGGATTTATTATAATCAAGATCTTGATGACTTCTATTATGAACAGGAGCCTGTTCATATTAATTATGCCTTTATTTTTATGAAGTGTTTTTGTTTTTTTTTAATGATAGAAAGTTTTGGAGATAGTTTACAGAGGATATGATCTTCCGATACTACATAAGCATGCTTAATGAAATAATTAGCTCTCAAGTTATGCTAATCAGGTAAGCAGTGTCAGTCACATTTGGGCCTCTTTTTACCTTTGGATCCATTAATTATTATCCCCATAAAGTTGGATGAACCTGTCTGAATCATGATAGGAACTTTTAACCATGTGAATGAAGCTATTGATAGAAAGAGACATGATCTGAAAAGATGTATTTACCATTTTAGCCAAGTACTTACTGAAAAATACGAACTGTAATACATGCTTGGCATAACTTTATGAAATACTGTGACATATATGTCATAAGACTATAAATTACAAGACCCAGGAATCAGGGTAAAAAGGTTTTACCCTAGAGTTTTCAGATTTTATACATTTTGTGACTGATAATGGTTTTGAGCATATTGTGTTACCCATGTCTGTAAATCTGTCTCAGATTTTTGTTTAGGTTATTTTTCAGACACGTTTCTACATTAAGATCAAACTAAAAATATAAGGGTACCAAGGAGGGCAAAATGGTATGGCTAAGCAGCAAATCAGGGCATTTTGTACATTTTACAAGAAAAGATTGTTTGTTTTTTTAATTTAAGAAAGTATTAAAGATTAAAAATGTATAAAGATTGTTGTTTTTTTAATTTAAGAAAGTAATAAAGATTAAAAATGTATAGTAAGATAATTTTATTTATTTTCGGAGGTGGGGGTGGAGCAGCATTGGCGGAACAGTGTCTGAGGTACAACTTTACGTTATCACTGTGCCACATTATGGTGTATTGTAACAACTTAGGCTTAGTCATATGTGACCTTAAAAATATTCCTTTGCAAAATGTGCAGTAATAGTTTATATGGTTTAAATGAGGATAATGGAATCAGTACATTGTTCTCATTATGCTTTTTGTACATCATTTACAAATTTAAAGTAACCATAATATAGTGAATTTTATTTTAACTTTAACATGAAGGATTCAATTGGTATTGGCAGTGTGCAGTAACTGTAATACGTGTATGTAAAGAACTGATTTAATGTTTTGTCTGGTTTGCCCAGGTGAAAGAAAAACATACCACTTGCATTGGTGTGCATGATTAACCTCAGGGTTGAAGGTATTTTTGTGTTGGATTATTTTTTAAGAAGTCTGCTTTAGAGAGGGAAAGGTATATATGGTCATACATGTTCATTGAGAGGGAAAGGCATACATAGTCATTGAGAGAGGGAAAGGCATACATGTTCATTGATAGAGGGAAAGGCGTACATGTTCATTGATAGAGGCAAAGGCATACATGTTCATTGAGAGAGAGAAAGGCATACAAGTTCATTGAGAGAGGGAAAGGCATACATGTTCATTGAAAGAAGGAAAGGCATACATGTTCATTGAGAGAGGGAAAGGCATGCATGATCATCGAGAGAGGGAAAGGCATACATGATCATTGAGAGAGGGAAAGGCATACATGATCATCGAGAGAGGGAAAGGCATACATGTTCATTGAGAGAGGGAAAGGCATACATGATCATCGAGAGAGGGAAAGGCATACATGATCATTGAGAGAGGGAAAGGCATACATGTTCATTGAGAGAGGGAAATGTATACATGGTCATAAAGAGGGAAAGGCATACATGCTCATTGAGAGAGGGAAAGGCATACATGTGCATTGAGAGAGGAAAAGACATTGTCATTGAGAGAGAGAAAGGCATGCATGGTCCATGTAAGAGGAAATGTATACATGGTCACTAAGAGGGGGTAAAATTGTACATTGTCACTGAGGTAGTAAAAGGCATACATGGTCAATGAGAGAAGGAAAAACATGTTCATTAAGAGAGGGAAAGGCATGCATGGTCCTTGTGAGAGGGAAATGTATACATGTTCATTGAGAAGGGGTAAAAGCATATATTGTCACTGAGGTAAGGAAAGGCATACATGGTCATTGAGTGAGGGAAAGGCATACATGTTCATTGAGAGGGGCAGACATGGTCATTGTGAGAGGGAAAGGTATACATGGTCATAGCCCATTTCATACCAGATTTAACAGAGTTGCTCCATAATTATCCGAAAAACCTCCAGTCACTTTATACTCCAGCCAATCAAACGCTGGTAGGCATCTGTACATAACAAAATGGAATACATTGTTGTTTAGACGTATCAGATTAAAACAAATTAAGAAATGCCCGCTACATTCCTGGGACTACTGTCGAAAAATATTCCAGGTTTGTTATACTGCGGATTAATATGAAAAATTCCTTTTATTGGTAAACGAAACTCGATTTATAAAATGCGGTGTTATGGTAAAAAAACAAAAGGGATTAAATTTTTAACATCGACACCGTTTCCATACTCGCATGTATATGTCTAGATGTAAACAGCTCATAGCTACTCTCTCGTATGGCTATAAAATCCAGAAAACGAGATAGGATGGTTCCAATATTAAATTTCGTCAATATCTGTGGCATCATCGCTGTTGAATAGGCATTTTTTAACTCTATAAACGAAGCTGAAGTAGTTGGAACAGTTGATGCTAATGTTGAATTGTCCGCCTTGTTTTGACCACTAGTCTGGTCCCCTGCTTAGTATGCTCCCTGCAATGCACTCCGCTATACTATACTAGAGAGCATACTAAGCAGGGGACCAGACTATTTGCCTACCAGCTATCGATTGGATATTGTGGTCAGTTGACCACCTGCCACGTGATCAAAATTTCAAGCAAATTACGACAAAGTTCGCCAAAGTCAACATGAAATGGTCTATTGAGTGAGGGAAAGGTATACATGGTCCTTGTGAGAGTGAAAGGTATACATGTGCATTGAGAGAGGGAAGGGCATGCATGGTCCTTGTGAGAGGGAAATGTATACATGGTCATTGAAAGGAGGAAAAATCATACATTTGTCACTGAAGTAGGAAAAGGCATTTATAGTCATTGAGAGAGGGAAAGGCATTCATGTTCATTATGAGAGGCAAGGGCATACATGGTCCTTTTGAGAGGGAAAGATATAAATGATTGTTTTGAGAGGGAAATATGTACATGGTCCTTAGAAGCAAAGGTATGCATGGTCCTTGTGAGAGGGGAAACGCATAAATGGTCTTTTAGAGCAATTTTGGAGACTACATGTTGTCTTTGAGAATGCTTAGTTTAGTATAGCTCTTCATTATCATGCTAATGACAATGGTGCATATTAGGGAATATTTCTGTAATATAGGAACTGAAATTGGAACAACTGCTCTTACTAACTGGGCTTCTTCTCATTTGTGTGAACAAGTAGATTGGTCTAGATGGTAATAGTGTAATAAACAGATTCATCTAGACTAATAAAGTAACAAGTAGATTGGTCTAGATGGTAATAGTGTAATAAACAGATTCATCTAGACTAATAAAGTAACAAGTAGATTGATTTATCAAGACTGCAATAATGAAACAGATTCATCTAAACTGTAATAATGAAACAGATTTGTCAAGACTATAATAATGTAACAAGTAGATTTTATAGACTGTAATATTGTAACAGATTCATCTAGACTATAATAATGTAACAAGTAGATTTGTCTAGACCATAATAATAAAAAAAAGTAGATTTGTTTAGACCAAAAGACCCTTTCCACAACCCCCCAAAATTTTTTAAATTTTTTTTCTTCTATTTATTATTTGTTTACCATTCTCCAAAAAGTGCTTAACTTGGCAATAAGAAACATGGACTGTCTACCAACAAGATATAACCAGCAGATTTGTCTGGACTGTAATAAACTTTAGCAAGTAGATTTGTAAATACTGCAATAATGTAACTGATAGTTTTGGCTGGATCGTACTAATGTAACAAGTAATTTTGTCAGTACTACAGTAATATAACAAGTAGATTTGTCAATACTGTACTAAAGAAGTTATTAAATGCATCTTGGAGAAAAAGACCATTCATATGTTCGTGTTTTCACACACTTTCTGTATGCTAATACCAATTCATATACAAATAGAGTCATGCTTTCTCAGTCTCTAAAATCACAATATTTTGAAATCAATCGATCATCCATCACAATGTCAGCCACATAATATAAGCAGGGACATGTTTAAAATATTTGTGCATTGATTTTAATTAAACTTCCAACATCAATCAACCAGGGACATAAAGCACATGCAGAGCAGATTAAGGGCAAAAGAAATGACATATATGTTGCCAGTATTTGCCCTATAGGTCAAGACATTTGGGGACAGTAGTTGCCCTTAGGTTAAGGATGTGGAAATAACATTTTGTCCATTCTTTCATGTACACTTCCACTCAAGTTCTATGAAACTTCAATAGCATCTGTTTTTATTTAAATTAAATTTTGTTGACGGTTTTGGTTCATTATGATGAAGAAAAAGTTTGTTATGGAGCAGATCAAAACTTCAGTTCACAAGAATTGGATTAACTACGTTACATGTTTGCTGGTATTGATTGTAGTTTGGGGACATGCTGGTATTGGTACTGCTTGTACTTAACTCGCCAGTTACGAATAGTATATTTCCACATGCATCATTAGGATCTACACTGTCAGTTTGTCGGTTATTTTTTATATACTGTATTTGAAATAAAACCTAGACATGCATTAATATATACTGCACACACACACACCATTTCTTTTTTAAAAAAAACAAATTTTTTTCCTCCTGAGCACATGGTTCTTGATGCCAGTATTTCTCATTGGAGGGAAGCAGCATTAAAACCTGACTAGAACAGTACAGATTTCTTTCAACATTCCAGTAACTATGCCTGTTTGATGTATTTATGGATTTAATTTATTTTGTTAAATCAGCTCCCAATAAACAATTCTTGAATATACTTTATTCTGTGTACCTGTATTGGTGGGGTGGATGTGGGGGACAATGCACCTCCAAAGTGGACAGTTCTGAACAGTGACAAAGGAGCAAATGTACATGTGATATGATGATGTCATTGTGCAGATTAAACATCAAACAATTTATTTAAATAATTTCTCAATTGTAAATAGCAGATATTTAGTCCAGTCTTCATTGACTAAGAAATCATGTGATTTTGAAAGTTGAGAATTATCATCTATACTCCATGTGAACTTGATAAACCAGTAAGTAGTAGGATATGCTAATTGTGCAAGAGTCAGACTGTTGTACATTCATTTTAAAAACAAATATTGAATTTCAGTTTTGCACATCCCAGCATACCCTTGACTAGGTTGAGGTTAGAAATTTTCAAGTAATTAAGCAAATTTTGACCTGAAAAATGTGAAAATGTGCAGTTGTTTAAAGTGCCAGATGAAGGCTGCACTGTGGAATTTTCCATTCTGGGTCTGGTGTCTATTCAAGTCATAACCCATTATTGCTTTCATAATTTTTCTATATTATCTATTGTGATTCCTTTCAAACAATACAAGTTGGTGGTGCTAGGACTTAATTATGAATTTCTTTGCATTGCTTTAAGATTGTTGTGGTTGTTGTTGGGCTTAACACCATTTTTCAGCACATGATAGGCTATTCATGGCATCCAGTATTAATGGTGGAGGAAGAAACCGGGAAATCACTGGAAAGAACCACCGACCCACGAGAAGCTACTGGCAAGCTTTCTCACATATCCACATTCACCGGATCCTAGACTCAAACACACGCAGAGGTGAGATGGCATTGGTCCGTAATGGACAGCAGACCACTCGGCCACTTGGGCTTTAAGATAGTCATATCCAACCTAATTTGTTTTTTAAATTAGTAAACATTATGAACATCAAGGCAAAATCAAACAAAAATAGCACTAGCTGCTTAATTTGAATTACTTGTTTTTATTGATATGAATTGGCATTTGAAAAGTTTGATAACCATTGATGATTGCTAGCTTGAACATTTTGTAATGTCCTGTAACATCACATACACAGCTCAGGATTAAGACTTTACAATTTTTCACATAACAGGACTGTTATATTGAACATCCAGAATTTCATTTTCCTAATGGAGTAATGATAAGGAAAGGTGTGGGTTTGATATGGAATGAAATAACCGAGGCAATGTAGGTATTGTGATTCTTTGCTATACACAAGATACAGCAGCAAAGGAAATGGTGTCCATTCCAGGCAAAGAAAGATTCTAAGGCAGAAAGTGTACTTGTTGTGGTTTTTATTTGCAGAATCAAATCCAGGAAATGAAGCAGGCCCAAACTCAAGGCACAGCACAGCTGCGATCAATGCTTCTGGAGCCAGCAGTCAACCTCGTGATCCAGAGAATGACTAAGGAACTGGAGGACACACAAGAGAAACTGAAACAAACTCAAAATGAACTAAGCGCCTGGAAGTTCACCCCGGACAGGTGTGCATATTCGCTGAGCACTTTGGTAACTTTGGTAACATAGTCCATCTGACTATTAAGCAAGACTATACTTGGCCGAGCACACCAAACACTGCAGCTTTCATGCCTGCAAGCCAGAACTATGACATAAATGGCTGGCTGCCTGCTGACTTTTCTGTGCTGCCAACACAAAGACAGTCGGTGAAGCAACCGGTCATCCGACCAGCCGCGATAAAAGACAGTCTGAGTCAATATGTATCTGGCTTCGTGTGCACTTCCATGTGTGTCACACTAACATTGGGGAGAGAGGAAAAAGTCACCCAAGCAATGCCTCTGTGCTTTCATTGTCCTCTGTTTTGTGATCTTTTTAAACTTTTATTTATTACTTCATACTTGCATCAAATACAGGGCCAGACCTTTGGAAGAAAACATTGTTATTATCAAGAAACTGAACTTGTCTTGGAACATTATGATATTAATTGACTAGATCCTACAGGTTACCAATTGAAAGAATCATTTTCATACCTGGCACTATATAAATCAAACATTGCTGCAGGTTTTCAGATAGAATATTATTATTTAAGGAATGCACAGAGAACTGGTGACTATTGATCTGACTAGTAACTTTGCCTTAAGATAAAACATGGACAAGTTTTGACACCGTGGTAAATTACAATGCCTTATGACTAAACATGGACAAGTTTTGACACTGTGGTAAGTTACAATGCCTTTGTCACAAGTTTCTTGATAGTCATAAATAGCTGTCATTAGTGCATGCCCTTCATTTGAGCTTTTTCAAATTTGTTATTGTTCTGGAAGGTACAATTTGTTGGTAAATTTTTCAAAAGAAAAATATCCCAGCGAAAATCAATAGTATTTTATACACCTATAATACAGTGGGGTGTATTATATTGTGATGTTATCCATCCAGTTGTTACCTGTTTAGCTTCCAAACAATAACTTGTATTGTCCACCATCTATCCAACTTCTTGGATGGCTTACACTTGGGGAAGTAAGAAAGTCTCAGTTTCAGGGTCAGACAGTCAGAGGTCAATATCATTGTGAAGGGGGGGGTTAACACACCATAACTTGAGTTCATAATCTGTGGTTGTAAGGTGGAAAATATCAGTTTAAAGTCAATATTACTGTAAAAGAATAAAAATGGTTTTGCACATTATCATTAACACTAGATTTTCTGGATGGATTTTACTTGGGTTAGTGATAAAGCCAATCAGTTCATTGGGGTCAAAAGGTCAATCACTCAGTTAAGTAACTGAAAGAAGAAAAATAAAACTCATTTGATATCATTAGTTCTGGATCAGAGGCCTGGACCAAGAAGTCTATTGACTTTGGGATCAAATGGTCATTGGTAGCACAGAAATATTTTATTTAGAGATATGTTAAACACTGGTACTTTTTGTTTTCTAGTTGAAATTTTTATTTCAATAATTCATATTGAAATAGAGGAGAAATTTTTTCCTGTCATTTTTTTATGACACAAGTAATTATATATTTTCACTGGGCCTAGTTTTATTGAAGTCCATTAAGACTTGTTGAGAAATGGAACATTTTCATGTCATTTTGGAGGTGTTGAATGTTCTTGTTACCACAATATCAGTAACATGTTTTACCACAATATCAGTAACATGTTTTCTCTTTTCACAAGTACATACTAAATGAAACCAGTCCTTCACATGCATATGGGCCGGTAAGAGTGTATTGAATCCCAACAGGTCAAAAAGGGAAAAATGGACATAAATAAGGAAAAGTAGCCATCAAATCAAGTAGACACCTGCTTATTTTTGTCAGATTTTATTTGGCAAACCTGCATATGAGAACAATCAAGCTTCCTATAAGATAATATGTGAGACCTCTTAAAATATGTCTCCTGTATCAAGCAGTATATTTACTGAGTCTCTTTTATCTTAGTGTTTTCGTTAGGTTGATCTTTATCACTCTTAACTACTGATGAATGTAATCTTAAAAATGGTATTTTTCATTAGTTTTAGTTGCGCATGAATGACATGAATTGATGCAAGTTTGTGATTGAACTTCATGATGTCATCTAATTTTCATAAGATCTAGATTCAGGTTGGAAATAATTTGTATACTGTATGGATAGACTGCACTGTATGCAAGAGCCTATGATCATTCAGTACAAGTTTTGAAAAAACATAATGAGAATACTGGTATCCTCCCATTTCTTATTGAATGTTCATGGTTCTTGAAAAGCATACATTTTGAAATTAGCTTACCTCAGCATTCTCTTAGTTGTAAGTGCATTTAAAGTTAAAGCAGCAAAAACTGCTAAAGATGTGAACTTAATTATTCAAAAGGTGGAACTAAATACAACAAGTCATTTGGTTTACCTTGTGAGGGAGATGTATGATGAATTTGTATATTTTCATCAGGAGACTGTTAAAGGGAAATAGCAATGGATAATTGTTATATTACATATACCTTTGTGGACAAGTAAATAATGTATCTGCATTTAAAAATTAGCAGTAATTGTCAAGTGCAAATGTTGACATCAAGGTTATTGAGATCCACTAGATTGGGAAAATTGAGATTCATTGGTGCTTCTTGATAACCACTACAAAAATAATGTGTATAAAAACATTCAAGGAAGTGTATCTAGCACTGCAAAAATGGTTGTTGAAAACTGTTTCAGCAAGTGATCTCAGATCCTTTTGAAATCATTTTACAACAGACTAAAAGGCAAATTATTTGCAATAGAATAATCTAGGAGGCAGTGTCTTTGGGATAAAGAGCAATGTATTAATGAATTGTCTGAAAGTCAATTTTGGAAATAGAAATAATGTTTATATTATTGCTGAAAAATGGAAGTATTGTTGCATGCATTTCATTAAGACGGAATTTTCAGATTTGTTTGCAATTTCAGGATATTGATGACTTTGCAAATAAAAATAATACATGAGAATTTGATCTGCAAACATATGATACCTTTTGCCAGGGTTTGATGGCAGTGTTGTCCCTAGTCCATTTGTTAAGTAAGGGTGCTGATTGTGTGTTAAGGCATTTCAAGGATGGAAAAGTCACATGTGGGCACCATTCTTACTAGAGAGGGCATTTTTAATCACTGGTTCATTGATGGTATTTAATGAACATTATGTGTAAATAAGAGGTTGATGCCCAAAGTGCATATATAGAATGTTGCCATAGGGACAACAGTAGAATGTAGTTGTAGCACTTCAGGAAGAAAATGCAATATTTGTGCAGTCAGTACAAGCCATGGGCAAAACGCGACTATATTCTGTTTTATCTGTGCCTTTGTAATATCTTTCCTCCTTTCTCATGAATAAGCACAAGCAAAATATCTCCTCAATGTAATGAAACAAGCTCATGTACATCAAAGGAGATAACTTTTCCATAGAAAAGAAATTTTTTTGAAAAGGGAAAATCTGATTTGCATATTCACTTTGTGTGAAATGTCATGCTGAGACATCCATCACAGAAGATTATGCTGATGCTTGCAAAGATTTGTTAAGCAGGTTTATATTATTCATCAGAAACAAGGAATTGCTATCGCAAACTGCCAAAGATGAAAAAAGACCAGTGAGTTTTCACCATTTGGCTTGCAACAACATATATGTGCAAGATAAATATGAGTGTAGGATCACTTCCAAATTAAAGTCAGTCTGCACATAGATTTAGATGCTAGAACTGACATGGTAAAGTCTAGTCTTGTTTTAGTACTTGCCACAAAGTTTATTAACAAACGGTGATCAGTGTAGAGAACCAATACTAACATTTGCTTGCTTAATCAGTAGCCCATCAACATAGAATTAAGCTGCCTGATATTAGATATTTCCTGTCAAGCAGTTTTTGCAGACCTAAAACCAACAAGTGCATTACCAAACTAGTAGATGCCTATATTTTATTCACAAAATTCCTCAATTGAGTGCAAACCAGTGTTGCACATTGAAAGCAGGATCATGGTTTTCAAGCAGCTTTGTCATATCCCCAGTCTTAACTTGTGCTCATTTTTTCTTTTCATTGACAATTTTATTTTAAAAGTACTTTGTAATTTTAGTTCAAGTGGTCAAAGAAAAGATGTGCTACTGGGATGACCTGTTGTCCCACTATCATCCATCATTTGGCAATTTGGTCCCTTTTAACAGCAATTGCAGTCAAATTTTACACACACTTTCATCCCATGGTATAATTGGTCCTAATGTAATGATGCTGTGTTAAATATGGTCAGAATAGCAGCCATCATAAACATAATAGGATGCCTAGTTGGTCATAAATGAAAAAGGTGCCATGTTGAAAATGTTCTTGGTACATGGATGGTCATCACTACATACAGTATTCATTAAGAGACTTCTTATGTTATCTTTTTGGTCCTAAATGGAGATTGCACATCCTACATGACTACTGTGGCAGCCATCTTGAAAATACTATTGTTGCTACTTATCCTAATAGGATAGTTGTCGATATTGAGTTTTCACCAGAAGACTCCTGAAGTTTAGTTAGTTCACTCAGATATTCAATATGGCTAAGACATTGGCCATCTTGAAAATCTTCTTATTGCTACTTTGTTTTGAATGAATGGTCATATCATTATAGGATTTTCGTCAGAAAAATAAATTGGTTTCCATTTGGTTCTATGTGAAAATGGTGCTTATCATCCATTATGATCACAATTGTGGGCATCACTTGAAAATCATGTATTACTCTCCTGAACATAAAGTCATATCAATATGGGATCTGGATAAGATACCTGATGATAATTGTTGATCCTAATCGAAAAAGGCTCTGATCTTGCATCCAATATAATGGCAATTTGGAAACTTTTTATTGCTGCTTCAGCTGAATCAATGGTCATATTAACATAGGATTTTCAATGGTCATATTAACATAGGATTTTCACTATAAAGACTTTGTACTATGTCTAGTTGGTACTAAATACAAATGATATCAATATGATATTTAATATGGTCATCATAGGTGTCATCTTGAAAAAGTTTTTTTGCTGCTCTTATATGACTCTGTACTAATTCAGTTCTCATAGTAAACTGATGCAAACACCATGATGTTAAGAATTCAATAACTGTACATTTCCAAGTGGTCATGATCAAACCTATATTTATCAGTATAGATGCATCCTGGATGACAGCTTCTGTGTAGAGAAAAGGATATGAGCTGTGGCATATTTCCGGAACTACGTGTGTTTAAAACGTGCTTTAAATTTTGCCCCAGAGAGTTTAGTGCTAATTTTATTAATGAGTGTTCCTAGCTCAATACTATTACAAGATGGAACTAAATAAAATAATGTCTCTAATTTTTTGTCAGTTAAAATTTGGATAAGCTATGAAAAGATTATACAAAAATCGAACTTTCATTATCAACCAATCCTAGCCAGCCAAACCCATATATACTCTATTTTATCTTCATCCATTGCCTGTCTGGCTTATATTTTCCATACATTTAATACCAGGCATCTTATGTTCACCCTTGATTTTCTTGACTGACCTAGGAATAGTACAGTTCAAAGTATAAGTAAGCAATATGCCTAGTTCTTCTTGTCAAAGATCGAATTAGTGAATATTAAGTTATATTATACATTCGTATTCACCAATAAGGCAATGGTGCATTTCAGGTAACATTTAAGTATTTGAGCATTATTAAGAAAATCAGAACAATATTAACAAAACTGTTTAAGCAAGAGTCACCTTTTGTACTGTCACCATTCATCTGTCTTCAATTTAAGATTGAAATAATATTACCAGCCTGGTCATATTATGTAACTAAAAAGTTAAAGGTCAAGGTGACCATATATATGTGCATGTATTATGACAGAAAAAGATATTAAATTGACAGAAATTACCTAAAATTTCCCCAGAAGACATCATTTACAACTAAAGTAAAAAAGACACAAGTCCATTAAAATACCAAATACGAAGTTTCAAAACAATCACTGAATGGAATTAGTGGGAGGCAAATTCATTCAGGGTCATCACTGGTGGTAGAGACCTAAGTGATCATATTAGAAGCATAATGTTTCAAAACACAACTTGGAAATATTATATTGCTTGCCATAATTACTCTATAATTAAAGTTTTTATATGTGATTGTATAGATGTTAACTAAAGTGTAAAATGCCCACTCAGCATAGTCAAATCTACACAAACCACATGCTGCACCCACTCACTCCCTTCTTGGCAGCAGTTGAATATCTGAATATGTGTTTAATATCAGACTGAAAGACAATCTGGTTTATTAAAGGTATTAATTTGGCTTGTTATCCACAAATATGGCTATATGATTGCATTCATGATAAAGTTAATTACACATGCATATGGGGAGTAACTGTATTGATGTAGCTTTCAATAGGACACATGGTACTATGCAAACAACATGATATTAAAAATTCAATAACTTTAAATTTCTGAGTGCTTATGATCAAACCTATATTTATCAGAATAGATGCATCCTGGATGACAGCTTCTCTGTAGAGAAAAGGACATGAGCTGTGGCATTTTTTGGAACTACATGTGTTTGAAACGTGCTTTTTTTTTTGCACAACAAAGAGTCGGGTGTTAATTTCATTTATGAGTGTTCCAAGCTCAAGACTGTTAACAATTGAAATTACATCAGTAAAACAATGTCTTTTTTTTTTCATTTACAGCTAGGATATGCTCTTAAAAGAATCTTTTTTCTAAAACTTAAATTTAATTATCAACCAATCCTTTCCAGCTAAACCCATACATATTGTATTTTATCTTCACACATTTCCAGACAGTTTCTCATTTTTCCGTAAAATTAGTATTGTGTGTCCTTAAACAAAAAGTCATATTGACCAAGTGTTTTCACCAAAGCGTCTATAAATGTGATTTGAAGTTGGTCCGTAATGAAATTTTTGTCTTTCTTACAGCCAATATTGACCACCATGGTGTTCATCTTGCAAATCTTGATACTGCCTCTCCTCTTAATGGGTGGCTAATTTTAACTAACTAATCCCTGGAGGTTTTTGTTGTTTTCGCCTGAAATACAAGTAGGAAACACATTTTGGGGGCTATTTCTGAATACAACCTAATACATCAACCTCCAAGAGATTTCCAGTTAACCTAATGCCTAGTTGTGTTAGAAACTGTTTTTCTTTGGCTATTTCGCCTTTGCATGAGCAGAACAGTTCAAATTGGAAAACGGGGTTAGGTGGAGTTTGAGGATTTTTGCTTCTTTTTTTTTAACAGACCAATCATTTTCATATTAAGACCACTCTTTATTCCAAATGCCCATATTATCCTGCTTTTTTGCAGAGGTTCACCTGTCTGTGTGCAGTTCAGACTGCTCTGCCTTAGATCTGAGGCTAAAAAGTCTAAAATTGGACACAAAATCAGATTCTGACCATGAGCAAATTTTGGGTGGGAAAAAATCAGGTCGAAAACATTGCGTTTTCCCTTCTGTATTTTGTAATGCAACTAGAACATCCAGATTATTTATTATCATCGTAAAGCTAAATCTATCTGCCTTTCTTTAATGCCACCCACTTTAGTGTATCATACATGACCTTGACGCTACAGAGTTTGGAAGTAGGCTACTACGTCCTGCCGCGTAAACATGACAGCAGGGGTTAATGCATTAACATGGAGTTTTCACCAGAAGACTTTTTATGATGCCCAGTTCTTTCTAAATGAAAATGGTGTTAACCTTAAATCCAGTATGGCTGTCATGATGGCCATCTTGAAAATCATATTTATATTTTTACCTGGAATAGATATTCATATTGGCTTAAATTTCCACCAAAAGAATAATGATGTATTGATACATCTAAATGAATTTTTGTGCCAGTTATATATTCAGTGGCCAATTGAAAAACCTTGTTGCCTACAAATATCATAGTGTATTAATACTCAGCAGCTGCAAAGAAGAGTCTTGTCTTGGATTCCTGAAAATTATTTTTATCTGTTGGAGTGTCAGTCCCTCTGAAGTGTCAGTCCTGTCAACTGTTAAAACGCAATTAATTTCCTTTTAAAACAAAATATATGGCAATTTAAATATTTTGGAGTGGTAGTAGTCTAATGAATTGGCACTCACATTCCACATCTTCAGGGTTGAGTTATCTATAATTGGATTACCTTTCAGAAATACATTGTTGGGCATTTAATGAATTACAAATTTCATAAGAAAAATAATTCAGAAAAAATGGGAATTATAATAAACAAAAAAGTGAACCAACTTGAGTGTCAATCTTGAAGTTTTTCCAAATTCTTTTAGAGCCTACAAAGGGATGTTGACATGGGTAACAATAAAAATCCATCAAAAATAACCGCAAGTCAAATTCATGAATTACCAACAAGTCTGCAAACTGTTCCCTTCTGTCCATCATATCCAACTTCAAACGCTCTTTAAAACTGCAGAGAATTTAAATACTTGAAAGGATATTTTTTAAAAATAAAAACTATATACTGCTTTATACACATTTTAAATAGTCCTGATAAATATTTGTTTTGCTGAGGTATGTATGTGCATTAATACACCCATCCCATCCCATAAACAATCTCAGTAAAATCTGCTATCACTGTTCTTGGTGAAGATCTTGACAGTGACCATTTAGGGGCCATGTTCTCCTGACTTTTGAATTAGCCTATGGAAATGCGGCTTTTAGAAATTTGAAAGTGAATCAAATCACTCAGCACAAATTGAAGCTTTTAGCCCTACGGCTTAATCACCAAATGCGAAAGTATAAGTCTCCGTCTGATAAATTTTAGTGATTTTGATAACAGCATGTCTCTAGAACATGACCCCCTAAGCCGTAACTGTCAGATCATCACATAGGACAGGGAAGATCTGATTTTAATCAGATTGATTTGATAGATCAATTAGTAATCAACCTAAAAGTGAATATAGTGTTCTTACATAAATTTCCCCTCCCATTTAAAGATTAGAAAGTACCTACATTTAAATTAGAAGTGTCCAATAAATAAATTCTGTTGATCTACGGCCTTTAATGTGTTAGATTTTTATGCATAAGGTTTCTGAGGATAAATTAATTAAACAAGGCCGTACAACTTGGCCTTTGCAGTTCATTTTCAGACATGTATTTTTCAGCCAGAAAACTAAATCAGCACATGTGTTTAGTTTCAAGATCTTGAGAAATGTTGGGGGGGGCAATTTGGACTGCATCAGTAACTATAACAAGTACCTTAAAGGAGACCAGAAATCAATGAAAATATAGAATAATAATAAAAGCACTAGAAAATAAACATATTTTAAATTATCATCAGCGACTGTAATGCCAATACTTTACTATTGGCATATCTTCTAGGCACTAAATTTCTGTGACCTCATATGCAAAATTTCTGTGCCTATTAAGTTACTTTGCTGATGTGACATCATAGCGACTCCAGTGTCCTGATTGGCAGTTGCCAGCATAAAAGACGATGCCATTTTGCGTTGCTTAAGAAAAGGTTGTGGATAATTTTTTCTTTTCCAGAAAATACTGACATAAAGTATGGATACATTATTGCAAGCTAGTCAGTTTTAAACACCATACAGCACTCTGTGGTCATTACATTTCTCAAAGGAATGGTACGAGAGGGATCCTGAAATAAATGGCCACTCAAGGATATGCAAATGCTAGGCCTAGACTAGAAGTTGGCGCTTTCCAGACTACCGTTGGGTATTTTAAATCCTGGGAAAAATGTTAAACGTGCAAGTTACAAAAATAGGCAGCAAGCTGAGTAAATGACTACAAAATGAAACAATTCACAGATCTTTTATCTACACCTGCAATTTGATAGCCTGACACCAGGGGTCTTTCTAATTTTAGTTCAGGCTCATTCTATATTCAAATTGATGTGCCCATCAGGCTTCTCGTAAACAAGGTATTTTCCTGAGGAAATGAGTAAATGTATTTTTAAGATGTTGACTTTCATACCTTAACACAGCACAATCTAAATCAGATCACTGCTGTCCTAGGTGAAATTGAAATTTGATTTTAATGAAATGGAAGCTTTGCTAAAAATAAGATTCTAAACCCCTGACATGGTCATATATGTTAACCATTACTTTTTTTCACTAAATTACTCCTTACACTTTTGGTATATCCTTTCCCCAAAAAATTACTACTCTCATTTTTATTAACATCCCACTAATCACACAACATATTCTAGAAAAGATAGCTTCTGTGTAACTATGACATAAAAGTACACTTGTCTGTAGACTAGCGGTGACTTTCCTAACAGTGTTATGTTCTATTTATAGTTGCTGCCCCTTTTCCAAGAAACATGCTGGTTTGTCCTTTCTATTTATAGCAGCTGTCAGGATTAGGACAGAACAGACTGGTTTTCTAATTTTAATCTTTATTCATATATTCTTTGTTATAAATTATGAGGTACAAAACCATTCTTTAGCAATTTGGAGGTAAAAGTCAAGTCCAATTTATTCTCGTTGATGTGCATGTTACAGCAAAAATGTTTTTCCAATGATTTTACAGATGGATTTTTAAAAAAAAACAGGAAAAAATATAATTTGGATGAAAACATGAATTATATAATACAGTGTTCCATTCTAAGGTAGCTTCAATCCTATTACAAGCTGTGTGGAAATGATTTTAATATTGGTCATAGTATAAAACAAAGACGCCTTGAATTAGCTTGTTTTCTTAATTCCAATACTAAGGTAACTTCTCTTTTTTACAGCAGAACTAAATTGTGGAAACGAATTTTATAAATGCAGGGTCATTATTTACCTAGTTCCTAATAGAACACTGACTTCTCCTAGTGGTAGAATACAGCTTTGGTCCTTAGTGCTTCTTGACGCCAAAATTGTGGAAAATATGCATGTGCAAGAACAAAATCATCAAATATTGTTAAGTAACTGGAAGAAGGTACATCGCATAGAATGGCAAAAGCCATGAAAATTGGGCCCTTTATTATTGTAACAGACAGGAGCAGTGATTACGATGACAGAAAGTTGTACCCAGTCAGTGTAAGAGACTTTGAAATGAAAATGGGCATGGTCAGATTGATCTGCCATTACTAGAATTAACAGCAGATTCCACTGGATAGAACATGACCCCACCCCCCTTGGCTCCAGTGTGCGATTGCTCAAGGAACGAGCCATTTCTCCCTGTGATATGCCTTTTAATCCCACAACCACAAGCCCCCTTTTTCATATTCTGGTCAGCTCAACTACAAAATAGATAAATTTTTGACCTAAGTACACAAGCAAGACAAAAAGCCAGTGGGACTAATTAACTGTTAATCCTTATCCTTGTGAAAAGTAAATTGATTGGCAAATAAACGATTTCCTATTTTGTTGTAACTTATGACGTCTATAGGACTTCCTTTTGACAGTTCAAATCTGCAGTCACAAGTTATTGTATATGTGGCAACTGCTTTTCTCACATTTTATGTCCCACCTTTTATTCTTAGGTTTAAGTCTTAAAGCATGTAACGCTGTTTACTGAATGAAAATATTCTGAATTAGTATTTGGGGGGCACATATACTGCAAGGTATATTTTGTTTTATTCCTTTGAATTTAATCATGGTAATTGAACTTCATATACACGATGGAGGTATTTCCGGTGTTAACAGTTTGAGTTTCTTTGATGGAAATGGAGATGCAATTTTGTTTGCAGAGAAAATGAACAGCATTCAGTGATAATTTTAAGATTTAAGCTAATTGGTAACATTTTTATTTTTTTAATTTGTTTTACTATAGTAATGTTGTAGTGGTTTTAGAAAAATCTGAAATTTATGTGAACGTTTAATCTTAACATTATATTTACGGAAGAAAAGAACTGTCATGTGATTTTAATTATTTTGTCCAGTGCTGGATTTTGACATAGCGAGGCCTAAGCTATGTGAAGCTGTAGAGGCCTTATTTAGTATAAAATAAATTTGAGAGACCCCTTCAGACTGAGAGGCCTTAAGCTGTAAGTTTGTTTAGCTTATGCCTAAATCCGGCACTGATTTCATCACTACAGTATTCACAAGTGATAAAACAAAATATGGCATCTTTGGATTGCATATGTTGTATCTATTTATATATGGTTTGGTGTTGTTTTTTCTGAGAAATGAAATTGACTAATATATATATATAATAATCAGGAGTTCTTTGTGAAAAATCTGGAGATATGACTAGATCGAGAGGTAGGTGTGGAAATACCCCCAAAATCGGGAGGTTTTCCTCCTGGTTTGAGAGTAGACAGTTTTTTTACTCGCTGATCTTGTGGAATATCAGTCAGGGCTTGTGAGTTCATTCAAGTTAACAGCCTGGGGCCTGTGCCTACAAAAACTTTTCATTGAGCAGTCCCCCTCACCAGTGGCCACCCGCTCCTTACGGCCAGAATCTGAAGGCACCGACGAATTTGTGTTCAAAACTACCCCTCACGAAAGGCCACCCGGCTAACGCGGCCAGCATATTTTTGCAAAAACATAAAATTTACCCCTCACCAGCGGCCGCATTTTTTTTTTTTTTTTGGTAATATGTATCTAGAACAATTTTTTTTCTAATTGTGTTAAGTAATCCGATTTCTGTTTCCTGATGTCCGGTTTTCGTTCTTCAAAAAAGGGTTCTACGTGTACCACTAAGGTTAATATTATATCCTTTACACCTCACGAGAAGCCACGTTTATTCCATAAAGCCGAGAAAGACTAAAATTTTAATCCATACCTAAAGGTAATCCGTATATCCTGCCTGTATGTTATCCTAAGATGTCCGGTTTATCCACTGATAATTGTTAAGATTACACCTATTAAGAGTAGTAACATCTGAGAAGTGGCAATATTAATGTATGATACCAAAGTCTGCCCGGAAAATGGTTTGATAGCCTTTATGGCTTCCCTTTGCGAGAGGTTGAGCTTGTTAACTTGCATAATTAGTGGCTATTACCCAACAATTGTAAAGTTTATAAATCCTAACGGCCGCGATGTGCTATTGTTCAGATCAAATCTGCGTACATATCCCAGCCGTATTTCGCACTTAGAAAAAAAAAAAGGGTACCAAACTGCGACTAATGAATCACGTGACAATCGCTGCCTTTAAAAATATACAGCATCTGGTTTAAATGCAGAAAAAAAATTCTTTTATCAGTCTTGTAGTTGCAACGTTGCGGATTATAACTGGACGTAACGTCAAGATCACACGGTCAGCATTGACTAAAAATAGAAACAGGGTACTAGACAAAGACCGAAAAATCACGTGACAACACAACTTGTCGCTTTTTTTTTTTTACGAAGAAAGCATTTTGTTCGCTAAACAAATGTGTCGTCTGCATAATTAAATCGCATGCAGTTAGCAATATCGCAATAACTCATTACCAAACATCATGTCATCACGTAAACGAAGATGATTATTTCAGAAAACGTTGGTTATTATAGTCTACGATATCGGGTGAGGTGGGAAGGGGACTGGTCAAACAAATTTAGGTAGAAAAGACTTGAATAAAACAATTTTATGTTGAAAAGACTCGAATAAATAACATCGTAACTGATAAGTTATTTAGCAGCAGTGTGAAAAATGGAAAGAGAATTGCGTATGTACCAAGATTCAAATGACGCTTTTGAATGGTTCTGCAATGTGCATGACAACACCCGCTCACATATGCTTACGCCAAGAATAAGAACTATTAATGCATATTCAGTTTAAATAAGTCAACTATTATAGCACAAGAACCGTTCAATATTTAATGTTGCTTTTAAACGAAGATATAAATGCTTTGAAAAATGAAGCTTTCTTACTACGTACATATACTTCTCACCAAAAATTTAGTCCTCCTCTGGAAAGGCCACCCGCCTTATAAGGCCACTTTCCCTGTGCAGAAGGGGTGGCTGTATAAGAGGGAGACTACTGTACACTGTAATTGAACCATAAGAAGAAAGCTTCTCAATGTTTAAATTAAATACTAAAGATTTCTGCTTTGCAGATTTTTTTTAAAATTGAAGACTGATGCTTGAGTTACGACCGATGATAATCATTCTCAATATTTTTTTATACCTACCCGGTACTGGACATTTTTTCATACATATCAGTACCCGTTCTAGTCTCTTTGCCCAGACTTCAGTACTTAACTTTCATTGTTGGATGCATATTTTCAAAATGTTATTCCTTAGGCGGTGTGTTGGGGATAGGTAATGAATATGTCATTTACCATATTTACCGCATGTTTTTGGACATTGTTTTACTTCATGGCAGCACGTTGTAATGTGAGCTAATGGTAACTTTGTTACAGATGGAAGTGCACCAATTTGTCTTACCCTGTTTATTTTAGGACACCTAATTAAAGAATTTAATATGTATTTGGACAACAAAAAAGTAATTATTTTTTTGCTGAATGAAAACATGCAGTAAATATGGTATATATAATATGAATGAATCTCTTATCCTTCATAAATTTTTTGCATTGTGGTAAATTTTTAATTTTACATTGGGCACCATCACTTAATCCTTATCACATTATTGCACAGCACACAATGTATAAGCATTTATTTTTAAAAAAAATAATTTTAAGATCTTAAAGGAACACGGAACGTACATGTTGGTTTATTATTATTTGATTGCCTGTTCTGTTCTTGCAAAAATATATTTGATCCTATTCCCGTACACTGTTCTCGAGCCCTTTAGTTACTACAAGAAAATATTTAGGTTATCTTCGCAAGCGACTCCAGAGAGAGAATTAGATAGGTATCACGTGGCCAGTAGTGACGTCAAAGGATCTATAGCTACCACCCAAGCGAGCTAACTACCAAGACTGCTAGT
Source organism: Potamilus streckersoni (assembly GCA_016746295.1). Classification (NCBI taxonomy): domain Eukaryota; kingdom Metazoa; phylum Mollusca; class Bivalvia; order Unionida; family Unionidae; genus Potamilus; species Potamilus streckersoni. The sequence goes on along the minus strand of JAEAOA010001386.1, from coordinate 256,361 downwards.
GTAATTCTGATAATTTCTTTTCCCTTTTACATCATGGAAAATAGCGAAAACGATTTCAAAGTTTTCTGTAAGTGTGAACATTTTTTGGTATCAGTTTGAGCCACATTGTAATCACTATCAACGAAGAGGGTACAGTAGTGATGACACGTCAGGTTCTTCGAATGATGATATTTTGACAAGTGAAGAAGGACTATTCGAGAACACAGTGGTTTGTACCGATTTACAGCATGCATTTCATATTTAAAAAATGAGCAAAGCACATGTTAAATTTCTAAAATAAACCTGGAATTTTGTCAACTTCTGTGTATAAATCTAAGTTTGGATGGACCCTTTTTTGATAAACCTCCCATAATTGCCTGAAACTTTAAAAATATACCAATACTGCGTGTTATCAGAGTACACGCTTGTAAAGCTATATCCTAGTGTTTATATCTTGCTAAATAAAACATTTTTTGATATTAAGTATCAAGTTTTTGGAAATTTTTACAAAAAACTGAAATCCATGTAGATTTTGTAATATTAGAATTGCTGCATTGTATCAAAGCACTGATTCTAGTGGAAATAATGACATGCTGTACACTATTATAAAAAAAAAATTTTGTTAATTATTTTAAAATTCAACTTCATTTATTCCTTTACACAGTGAAGTATGTTTTCTTTTTCAAATAAAGAATACACGCCCACTCAGAATACAGGACTATGATGATGAATGTCAGTACATACCAAAGATTAATGGCTTCTCTAATGAATATACACAATAATCACAGGTCAAATGTTATCATAAGTTCCACTGAATATTAACCTATTAAGTACAATTCTATTGATAATATCACATTGACATAATAATGCTTACATTAAACTTTGAAAGGCAATATGATGAGAACTTATGTTGTTTAGTCAAACTTTGTTTCAGCTGCATAATAACTCTTATATGGTTCTACTCTTACATGCATTTTTTTAATTTATTTTCAGAAAATACAGACATATAGCATATTGGAGTTTTATCACATGGATTTAGCATCGGCTAGGAAGAAACAGCCGTAAAAATTTCTTGTGTGGTTTAAAAAAATCAGAGAATAATTTCCTTCAGAGGAATTTGTTGGCTTCAGATATAACACACCATAAAAATTCTTGGATTTTGAAAAGCGTGATATGTTTTTTGACGATTTCATCTCTTGAAAACTGTTTATATGATGCTGTGAGTGGTGGTGAATATAAAATTTCCACTTCATTAACATGATTGCTTCTGTGGATATAGGCAAGTCCTTCAAGTCCAGCATCACCTGTTTCAGGAGTGCATCATGACCTTAAAGAATAAAAAAGCACCAATATATGAAATCAATAAACTTTTTAGATTTGGAACTTTTACACTATTCAAAATGATAAAGTAACCTGTGTCATGAACTTTAATAAAATTTATTCTATGAGCTATAAATGTATTTAATTATTTAGAGATTTCTTTAGTTATTCTAATTACTTACAATGCCGGATTACCCATTATGCACACTAAGCACATGCTTTGGGCACCAGCCCAACACGGGCAACAGAAAATAAATTCAAATTAAGTGTTGATGATGAATTTAATGAATTGTATATGACTTTTTCGATCTGCATGCACAAGTATTTTGATTTTTGTTTGTAGCTTTTAATAGTGCTTTTTTCAAATTTCCCATTTTGTAAGTGGGGGTGTGTACCATAATATTTTCGGTGCTTATGGCCTTAGAAGGCCTTAATCCAGCACAAATTGCTTGTGTAAACTGGACATTACATTTATACATCAAAACTAGCTATTGTCAATCAACAATTGACATCAATTATACCCTAGAAATTGTGACAGCAGCTTATGCACAATGAATTTGGTGTAGGAAAGGAGGATAAAACAACAGACATGCCACCAACATATTTAGTTAAACTCTTACCAAAGGTTGGCTCTGCTTTGCAATGCTTTAAAACAGACTCCGTCCCTTTCTTGATTTTTTTTTTTTTGTTTGATAAACAACTCTCCACTGCTCCTGGCCAGTCTTAGTCACTGCATATGCATGAATGAAATTTAATTATAGTGCAGGGTAGCTAGATGGTTGTTTGCGTCAGGAACGCACACTGGAGAAAATTGATGCACAGAAATTTTTGCTGTGTTTTTTTGATGCAAAGGATTTGTAAAATATAATCAGGATTTATTTAATATCCAATATTGCATTAGAGATGGCATAAAGTATACTTCTTCCGGTTTCCTGTTTCGTATGTTGTGTTGCACTCTGCAATACTGAGCATACAAAGCAGAGAACCAGACTACCATTAGGCAATTTTATGACAGAGTAGCTTCCCCTGATCTCGTGAGTTCCTACGCGATTCTAGCGAGTTCAGCAAGATGTCCAGATGTTTAGCCTCAATTCTTGTTGCACTACAATGTGATCTCAAGATGAAAACAAAGTGCACTAAGAATCATTAGGGAAGAAAGTGAAAGAAGCATAACACAAAAGAGTAAATGTGGATCTGACTCTAATGAAAAATGGATAAAATATTCCCTTGACTAGAATATGGCACATCCAAGGCATTGGGATTACCGGTGTGACTTCGTGATTGCAAAAACTACACAAGTGAATAATCCTTTCTTGACATCGTTTGAAAATTTTTAAAATCTCCCCTTGATCACTACAAGATACCTTTTGAACACATTATTACCTAAAACATTCTTTCAGAACAAAGAAATAAGTAAACTTGCAGAACAAAGAAATAAGTAAACTTGCAGAGACAAATCCATTTTTTGGATTACACATTCAGGGCGTCGTTACAGATTTTTCTAACTTTGCTGCGACGAAAGAAAGATCTAAAAGTTCAAGTGAAACTTGTTAAGAGAAAAGATGAATCATTAGCCTCTGATTTTTGGATAATGTGTTTTAAGACGAAGTACAATGAAACCGATTATAGTACACATTTTATGACAGGCAGTAAAATAAATGTGATTTTGTTAAAAAGATTTATATGGAGTTTTGTATTGGCTTCTATGTAATGTGTTGGTCTATAATATTGCTACAAAAAAGAGACTGTTAAATGTATGAAAAAGAAAAATTAACTAATAAAAGTATTCTTTGAATGGATAATGCATTTGTGTTAATTGTGCCTGTTGGTTTATCTGTATTTGAGAGAGAGAGAGAGATAATATTGTGCAAATTACAATATCATATTCCAGCTGAAAAAGTATAAATTAGATGAAAATTTGTCAGTACATTTTTGACCACCACATTTTTTATTTGAGCCCCAGTTCTGACACCAAGGGGTTTTTTTTTACCCTTAGTTTTACACTCTTCGGGGATACACTGATATATATATATATATATATATATATATATATATATATATATATATATATATATATATATATATATATATATATATATATATATTGGCTCAATTTGATGCAATAATCAATTTCTGCAACAGTTTCTTTTATAACTATGGGGAAAACAAGTGCTAGGACTAGCTGACCAGAAACATGTTCTAATTTTTGCCTAGTTTAATTGCATACTAGTTACCTTGCAAGGATGGATACATAAAAATAATGTGTACTTTTGGGTGCATAGTGACTCACAACATTGTGGAACACTTCTAAGCTACAAGTCTGATGTATAGGTGATGCTTCTGGATGTCTTGGAGCATGTGTGGATTATGAGATACTTTACCCATGTTTGTATGCCCTGGAGCCTAATCAAGAAAAATGATTGTGTATGTGAACAAGTGTATCAGTCTGTGCTTTCAGAATTTTGTTAAATAAAGTGAACATGTTTGGTTCAATCAAAGGCACATTGGGATTTAAGCTCATTAGAATAAGCCCACAATATATATAGTACTGGGTTTCCCTACCAGTTATGGCCAAATCTCATTCTCCATTTGGTTATACTGAATGTGTGCACACACAGCTAGTATCATTTACTCTATTTTAAACACATAATACTATTACTTTAATGTTATCATCATAAACAACCCTTTCCAAGATATATATGTTCCAGCAATATACATATTGTGCAACATTTCATTCTCCGCAGCACATGGGTAGGGGCTGTGATGATAATGATGGAGAAGCATGAGAATCTGAGTTGAACAAAGCTCCATTCTATGCATATATTATTTGCTAAATACCTCAGTTACCTTATGGACCCTAGAGTGCCTACAACATACTTATTTACCTCTCCATTCCACCGCTTGTTATAGATTCCACTTGCTGCGGTTTGACAGTTGTGGTGCAGGGGTAGAAGAATGTCTCGTACTTCTGTCAGCTTCATTCTTGCCCTAGCATTTAAATATCCCAATTCAGCACTTCCATTTAGGTCAACATTATACTGATCTTTTGAAAAATGCAAGCTGCAAAGTCTTTTGAGTTACCGACAAATATTTTAAAGATATTTAGTGTATTTAATCAGCGTTTAGTGAACTTTTAGAAGAAAGTAAATAAAAAGATAAACTCATTGTTTATTTGTGTGGGTATTTTGCAGATTTTTGTTTTGCAGAGATAGCCATCAAATTTTTTTAATTATTTTGTGTGAAAGAGATTCATGTCATATAGAGGGCAAATTATTGTGATATATATTGCAATACAAAATGGCTGGTGATACCTAGTGTAGTGCAGATGAAAAACATGGTGAAAAGATGATGAAAGAAAACATTATTATCTAAAAAATATTCTCTATTATTCATAGACCAGAAGAGCTTGTGTTTGATGGTCTCTTGTTCATCATTTGACCTACATCAATCTGTTTGCACAAGTTTATCAGTACTCCTCCCAAACTACATGGAGGATTGCCATTAAACTTTGCAGACATTCATCCCATTGTTTAGATGGTCCTAGACAAAAGTGTTACTGCTTTCACATCTATTAATGCAGCCACAGCACAGCTGCCATCTTGAAAATCTTATACTTCCTTCTCTTGAGAGGATGGTCATATTAACATTGTTTTCACTGAAAGATTTCTGTGATGTGTGGTTGGTCCTAAATGAAAAGTTTGCTTATCTGACATCCAATATAACAGTCAAAATATTGTTAATGCTACTCCTCCTGAATGGATGGTCGTATCAGCCTTTGATCTTGAGTTTCTGGAAATTCTTTTTGCCTAGTAGAGCAACAGTCCTATCAAGCGACTCATTTTTACTTAGATACTAGTATGTTTTTGATTTTTTTTTTTTTTTGTTGTTGAAATTTTGTCTGTTTCTGGATTTATAGAAAAGAGGGAATAGTCTTCCCTGCCCTCAGGATCCTCTATACAACACTTCACATTGATATTCAAATAGTACCTTGTAATAAATGTGATCATGTCTTCATAAAAAAAGCTTGCATACTGAACAGTTACTTTGATCTAGATCATTGAATTGTTGTGTTTATAGATTATCATAAAACAGAGTTTGCATTAAACTCGAGTAATCTGAACCATTTCTTCAATTTGTATTTCTGTGATTACGAGAAAATGTTTGAATTGGCGCTGTGGAAAGGTAATATTCATCTTGTGCAGGGTTGCACATTATATGACATAGTATTGTAATGCAAACTCAAATTTTTTAACAGAGGATATAGAGTTTCTTAAAGAATGTGGTTTGTATAAGTTTTGATCTGGTACCTTTAGTATATCGTTATTTTTTAAAAAATTATTGTTTTATATGTCATGTTAAAAAATTTTAATGATGATTTAACCTTTTTAGCTTGCAGGTATATCTTACCATTATTATTTGGAAATATTTATCCTACTAAAGTTTGATCTTGATTGCTCTGGTAGTATAGTGGTTAGAGCATCCTCTTTGGATGCAGGAGGTTGCAGGTTTGAACCCCAGTCAAGTCATACCAAAGACAACTTAAGCTGCCTCACTAGAAACATTAAGAGGTTAGTGTTAAAACTGACCAGCCTGGTGTTGGAATAATGTGACTGGGTGGGTGATCATGCTACATGTCTGCAGCATGATGCCCCGGTGCTAGACATCACTGTAAACTGTCACACTGCAGGCATCGTAGCAGTATGACTGAAATTTTTTTGAACCTATGTTAAAAATCCGAATTATGCACACTCCAATTTTTGCATTTGTTTACACGAACAGTTCATTTACACATCTGGCCAGGATTATGACAATAAACCCTATATATACTTTACAGTGCAGCTTGCACAATTTTTTTAAAAGCCATGAATCGGGATAGGAGTGGAGAGGATTTCTTTAAAATGTTCATCTCTCCATGTGCTCTGATGTAGTGCTGTGGCACTTCATTGATAACAGCTCTATGGGCCATTTTATCGCTTAAGATGACAGTGGATCTGGTCTTGATAAAAATGAATGGAGAGAGAGAGAGATTTGCTTATCGTCTTGTACAAAAAATGCTAGTTATTACATTATTAACATATTTTTAATGATCAAATGTAATAGACATACTACTAAAACAAATTTTAAATAATATTAACATAATGAAAATTCCTCACAAATGTTAATGCTACATTTTGTGTAATGAATCTATTTTTTTCAATACATTATTGGAATTTACAGATGTATTCATTTCCTTGTATCTGTTTAAGTTTTTAATAATTACATGAAAGGATGCAACATTGTACAACCTGTAGTGAAAAGAATAATTAAAGAAGATGAAACATTAAAGAGAATTAATAAACAAAATGGCATGCATACCTGACTGAAATGGAAAAAATTAATCACACAAGTTCAAATAGTTATCCTATTGCATGAGTTATGATTAATATAAATACCTGACTGAAATGGAAAAAATTAATCACACAAGTTCAAATAGTTATCCTATTGCATGAGTTATGATTAATATATGTGACTTCTGATGACATGCAATCACATGATTATAGAGGATAATTAAAACTTGAAGTATAGTTCTGGTAGTACTTCCATGAACATAAAAAAAAATAATAAGAGCTACATAACTTTGTCTTGTGTACATGTCAAAAAGAGAGAGACAAAGAGTGTTGTTGAGATTTTGCATGTATACTTTACACTACTATTTTGTATTATTATAGTAGCACTTTCCTTTTGTTTATTCTTTTTTGACAAATGGTCATACAAAGTTATCTTATACATGTATGTTCACATGTAATGTTTGAGGATTAATACCCATGTCCAAACTAATAACCTTGCACAATGGTTTGTTTTCTTTGTCAATGTTGTGTTAATTTCATGTGCAAACTGTTGGTCCAAAAGCATAATAGCAGTTCTTCTGCAGGTTTGTTGTCAATTCCATAATGTTGACAATAAGTAACTTACTTAGGGATGATTTAACTGTGCTTGGGGGTAGATTAGCATTCAGTTGACTCCTACTGTATAACCCACAGACTATTCATTTGTTTGATTCTCATTAAAGAAAACTTAATGATAGAAGGAACTTATGAACTAGTCAAAACAGGTACATGTAGTGTAACAATGTTGTATTTATCTGCTTCCAATCTTTGTCAGTAATATCACTTAAATAAAGCTTATATGTTAAGGAGAGCTTGAAATAAGATATTTAAGATACACAATGGAAGTGTGGAGATGTCATTCATCCATTTGTTATTAACAGTGAGGCCTGCTGCACTCAATCATTCAGTTCCCTTCTGTTGAATTATTGTTATGGAAAGTGATACAGATTTAAAATATTTTCCCACCAGTCAAGGAGGTTAAATACAAACAGTTCTCTTCATTGTATTTCTTTTAAAGATCTTTCTTTTCAATCATTTGAAATAAATGCATAAAAATATAGCAAAGAGAATTATTGTATTTTACAGTGTTAATTAACCATAAATATATGTAGCACAGGTGACAAATCAGCCAGCGGTTTGTTAACTCTGTTTCTTGGAAAATTTCATGACTGAACATCTAATTGTTTTGACAATGGTAAGACAAGCTGTACTCTATGGTAAATATCAAAATTATGTAAGGTTGGTCAGTGTTCTTGTATTTATTGTCTTATTCAAGTGTTTCATTCAACAAGTTTATGATGGCAGCAGGAAAGCAAACCAGGGAAAATTAAATTTTTCCAACCAGTGTGTTCCAGAGTCGAGTGTATTTGTGCATGTGTCCAAATGACACACTTTATCCACTCAGCCACAGTAACTGCCTGCAATGCAGCATACCAAATACAGAAAAATGCTAAATACTATTAAAAAAAATTAATTTGCATGTTTTTGAATTAGTTCGCATGTTTTTGTTTTTTTGGGGGGGGGTCTTGTCTCGCTAACCAAATGCTCCAAGAGTCTCAAACAGGAACTGCATACTTTAATATCTGCATCAAAGTAAATGTAAGAATTGAATCTTTCTTACATTTAGGTTATTGACACGTCATTTCCACACCATTTGCTATTTTTTCTACAATAAAAAAAAAATTGTTTTTATATTTTCCAATTACAAAAGTGAGCAAATAATAGGATACATGTGGAAATATCAAATCAGAATGTCCTTAATTTGTTGGAAATTAAAATCTCTGAACCTCTAGGATTTGACAATTTTTTAAATTGTTCATTTCAGCAAAAACTTTAGGTCTGATTAATTACATTCATCAAATTTCCATTGTTAAGGCCTGAACCAAAATTGGAGGTGTTAAGGACAGCATGTTAGATCATTTTGTGTGATATAAACACACATTTCCAAAGCTGAAATTGGCATCACCTTTTGATGCCAGTATTTTATGCAATGGTCACTGCCTTGATTTCAGCAAAACATCTGCTGAAGTTGAGTCTTTATTAGGTTGAGACCATTTAATTTTATAAGGGGGTGGGATGCTTAAAAACCATTATCTTGCTGATTTGTAGTATATAAAAGGAAACTATGACATTCCTTAATTTACTTTATTTCATGATGAATGAAAAAACCAAAAATATCCCAATCAGGACAAACAATCAAGGCTCATAAATTAAAAGGCCCTTATAGTACATGTGCAGTTGTAATTGAATTACTTTATAATTGTGCACATGTTCAAATTTCTTTGAATAAAGTAAAAGCATAATATTAGTGCTAAAGTCATAAAACTTTTATAAATATACATATACTAAATAAGAATCAAAATCACATCTTGGTCTTTCCATGATCCATCTTCATTCATCTGCTGTTCAGATGTCAGCCAGCACCTCCACATTGGAATTGCCCTGAGCATTTGAAATTTGTAGGTACTTATTCCTCTATTGCCCAATAAATTGGAGGTGATTAAATCCCTCACCTGGATGTGTCAGGGTTTCAAAAGCCATACTGTATCACCTTAGAGATAAGACCTTAAGTCATTGATTTTATTTCTTTGGGGTTTTTTTGTTCCATGGATTATTTGTGTCACCCAGGTGTGATTTATTTAATATTCCAGAATAATAACACTTAATGACACTAATCCCTCAAATTCACTAATGAAAGCAACTACCACATTTGTATATTTTAGTTTGGATTTTGTCACATTTGTTTCAATAAATTTGTGGTAGATCATGGGGTGCAAATGGTTTACTATATTCAGCAGAACAGTAGTATTTTTGTTATTGCCATGTTTGATTGTGACAGAGCTGGAAAAGGCTATCTACTTGGCTAAAATGAAAGTTTTCTTGAAATTTCTTAGATTTCCTCATGTTAGGTATAGAAATCTGTATGGGCTGCTGTTCAGTAACATTTTCCAACCATGTACCCTGTCAGTGAGTGAGTTTCAGCAAATATTCACTCCTGTCATCTCTACACTTTTCCACTACATGCTCGCTTCAAAACAGCTGGCACATTATACATGCTTGATACTAAAATGGACATTAAGTACTAAACCCATCTAATATCTGACCACATCGATAAATATATAATAAGGGACAAGGTTTGTGATTTAAAAAATTGTAGTTGTACACAAAACCTATGACATCTTAATGGTTTTTAGACACTTCTTATTAATCTTTCATTTTGATTTAGGGAAGATTTGCTTGTTAACAAGTTACACATGTAGAAAATTAATGATGTCAAAAGTTTGTAAATTTTCATCTATTTAAATGGTGCTGGTTTTGCCCAGATCACCAGTATTGCCAAGACTACATGACTTTATTAAGAATTGCAACCATCTGTGTAGCAGACACACTCGCTTGATGGCCTAGTAATTAATTCTCATATATATGCAAATTAGTTCTAGATTCTTATTAAAGAAATCTAGGTATTTAGGATTTTAATTACAGAGAATTATAAATATATACCAAACAGAACACAGAAGCGAGTGTGTCTGCTACACACAAGTTCATATAAGGCGATGGGTGACACTTACTCGCGGACCTGAGTTCGAAACTCCATAGAGTACGAATAAAAAATTTTCTAACCTGTATGATAGTATTATTTGTATTAAATTATTAATTCTGCCTATTATCATGCATTCTTCTATAGAATCCAAAGATAGCACTTTCTGTTCTGTTTGGTATATATTTATAATTCTTTGTAATAAAAATCCTATATACCTTGATTTCTTTAATAGGAATAAATGGCACCCATTTCCTTGCCTGCACACAATAGCCCATATCCCATCACAACTAAGCACGCATCACCAAAAAATAATGGCACTGAATCAGTGTAATATGAACTTGTGTGTATCAGACATATATATGCGAATTTGTTACAGATTTGTATTCAAATAATCAAGATATATAGGATTTTTATTACAAAGAATAATAAATACCAAACAACACTAAACATAGTGAGTCTGCTACACACAAGTTCTTATAACACTGATTCAATACCATTTTTTTTGGTGATGCATGCTTAGTCGTGACAGGATATGGGCTGGTGTGTGCAGACAAGGTGATGGGTGCTGTTTACTCACGGATGGACCTGGGTTCAAAGTACGAATTAAAATTCTCTAACCTGTATAGTATTGTTTGCATTAAATTTTATATATATTGATCCCACTCCTCCTTCCTTAGATGTAGAATATGACTGGCTACCTATTACTGAATGAAAGACAGTCCATTCCGCCAGATCATGCCATAACAAAATTGCATATGACCAAGTTACACAGACTTGTCATGATGCTGATTTGTTTACAGAGATTTGTCAGAGCCTTCTAGAAACAAAAATACGTTACTTGCTCTGAATACATTTTCCCTGCTCTGAAACCCAGCTTACATTAGTTTCAATGATGTGATCAAGTTACCCAGAATTATCACTGCTTCCCCCACATCTATCCCAGATATTCATACATTTTCCAAATTCTTGTACCCCACATATTACTAGCTAGAAACCTGATATTAGCACTCCTGTTATGTTATTTCCTGCCCATTTAGACTTGCATATTTTTCCCCCACACTAAATATTCCTTTGGTAATAAATTTATGAAGGGTGCCATGTATGAGAAGATTTTTAAATCCACCTTAAACAAATTAATATTTCCATGATTCTTACAGTTTGATAACACTTAGCTTGTACTATATACCTGTGGCTTTTTAGTTAAAAGCATTGTAGAGGAGAAATGCAAATGGTGCAAGTCTGAAATCCAATAGTAGCCACTATGTCATCCATCTGAAATAATTGTTTTAGCTTCTCTTTCTGAACTGAAAATTGTGTCAACATGGATTTTCACCAGAAGACTTCTTACACTTTCTACAAGATCCTAAATGAAAATGCTCCAACATATCCAATATGTATGCTTATTGTTCATCTTGTAAATAGTTGTCACTATTTCTCCTAAATGGATGGTCATATCAGCATGGTTTTTTTATTCTCCAGAATTGCTACTCCTGAATGTGAAGTCATAATGGCTTGGGGATTTCACTAGAATAATATTGAAGTCAAAATGGCTTGGGGATTTCACTAAAATACTATTAACAATGTCTGGTTGGTTCTAAATAATTGTGGCTTCATTAAGACATTCAGTACGGCCATCTCGAAAATCTTGTTATGGTTAATTCTACTGAATGTATGGTATCAACATGGGGTTTTCACTAAAAGACTTAAATTGATGTCTATTTAGTCCTAAATGAAAATAACTCTGCTCCAATATGGTCAATACAACATTCATCATTAAAATAAAATTATTTTTACTTGTCTGTAATGAAAAAGTTGACAGCATGGATTTTTACTGGGAGAATTCTGATGTTGTCTAGCTGGTCAGATATAAAATGTGGCAGTTAAGAAAAGATTGATTTTGTTTCTTGAATTAATGAGGAAAAAACTTGAAATGGTAGAGAATCAGCTTTGGCCCTCCCCCCCTCTTTGGAGGACTATTACAGTCCTCTTGACACTACTTCTTAATGGATGGTCATTAGCAACTAAGATTAAAAGACTTCCTATACTGCCAAACTGGTCTTGAATGAAAATAGTGCCAATCTGACAACTATTATAGTCTCAATGTAGGCCACCTTGAAAATATTATTGTCCTCGGAATGGGTTTTCACTTTAAAAATCATACATTGTCTATCCTTAATGAAGTTTGCCAAAAATTGCCACCATAGTGGTTATTTTGGAAATCTTTTCAAGTTGAATGGATGATTGTATTGACAAGGGATTTTCAGTACAAGAATTCCTTATTGTATATTGTTGGCTGTATATGAAAGAGTTGCAAATTTAGACCTCCAACATGGCTAACATTTTGGCCATATTGAAAATCTTGTGGCTGCTACTCCTGATGGGTGGTTGAGTGATTTAAGGCACATGGCTTACAGATCGCTGATGTCCCACCTCTGTCCTTGTGGTTTCGTGTCTCAGCTTGGCTATTGTGAGTATTACAAAAACTTGCTATTATTCCTGTGGTTCTTCAAAGGGTTTTCCTGAGTTCTAACTCAACCGAATATATTAGCCAGTATGTACAGCCTATCATTTGCTGAAAAATGGCAATAAACCCAAACCAAATAGTCATATTTACATGGGGTTTTCATTAATAGCTTACTATAGTTTGTTGGTCTGAAATGAAAGTCATGCTGGTCATTCACCAATATAGTCACTGCATGGTAGATACCTTAAAACTTTTATAATTGCTACTTTTCCTGAACAGATAGTCATAGCTAAATACTTTTGATCCCTAATTGCCTTCAAGGGACAGGCAGTTTCTTAACAAATCCAAACAATTAGAAAGAAGCATCCCAAAAAATATTGTATGCCTTGCTGTGCTTCAAAATATCCAGAAAGGAATGTCAGTTGATTTAGTTCTTGCTCAAAGCAGGAGAGTGATTTCTACTGCCACATGAATTCAGACAAAAATGGTTTATATCAAGTTGAGGGATTGAACAAAAAGCCATTTTTGGAACTGCAACATCTGGAATCGAACTGGAAGTTATTATGGCCATGTTATGCTTTATGTTTCAACATGGTGTTGTTTTGTGGCACCAGACCACACTTATCAAATGCATCATTTCCAAATTGACTTTAGGAGTAGGTCATATTTTGTTAAACATTACTCAAAATTTGTCAGTTCTAAAAATATCAACTTACTTAAAAGGTCATTTTTGTGTCTGTTAAAACTTTTGTATGACCAGTCTTGCTCAAAAGAAGAAGAAAAGTAACTCTCTCTGAAGGAATATCAGAAACTTAGTTCAATAACAGCAGTTATAAAAATTATTGATAAAAATTTTTTTTGCCTTCCAAAGAATACATTATGTGCCAAACAAAATGTTGGTAGTTACTTGTTGCATAGGATATGGGAATTGTGGCCAGTACTATGATAAACAGGGACTTCTAATATAAATAACTAGCAGTATGCAGGGAATATTTTGTTGATTGCTGTGTTCTCATTCAGTTTAGATAAACCCATGTGAGCAGGTAATATGGCTTCATTTAAGGCCTCTCTAAGCAACCCGTCCATCAAGGGTTACATCAAATGAAACAAAATGTCAGCACTGTTTCGATGGTCACCATCTCTGTGAAGAAATGTATATTTTATACTACCTTGTACCAAGTACAGATTTTAAAAATGTAAAGTGATGTGCATACATTATGTATGCTTTGTATCTAAAGAGAGTTCATCAATACTACAGCTAAAGGATGTTTGCACACATTATGACCTTAATACATTGCTTTTGAAAGATATTGGAAACTGAAAGCTTTATTGGAGAGAAAAAGTAATAATCATCAACAAAATCTTCCATTTTTGAAATTCTGCTGAGTGGTAATTGAAAGGAAAATTTTTGTTACTTTCATGAAGTCATTATCACTATTACAGATAACATTAATTATGAACAAGTACAGGATTGTAAGGGACAGTTATAAATTTACTTAGAAAATTTCATAATGGAGTACAGAGCATCTTGTTTTGCTTTCTCCTTTGAATTAAATAAAAGCTTATAAAGAATGTTATAATCTAGGGTTGTAAAATAACACATTAGTCATTTATATACTGTACCTACTATGTAGTAAAGGTTGGTTGTTTTATTTTTTTAGTCAGTCTTGCAATGGACATGCCCGCTGCTTGATCCTAACCAGTTTTCACTCTTACTTGCCATTAAAGCTAAATACCCTCATTCCATTTTTGTTTTATAAACTCATTTATTGTCAGTCTGACTATTGGTCATAGTGCAATATTGACATAGGCTTGTGTTTTGAGTTTATTGTGAGTGTAAACGATATCTGTCCCAGTCTTGATGTGAAAATGCTAAAATGTATGGTAGCACCAATTTAAAGGGTGGCGGTAAATGTGATTTTGAAATTTTATATTCATTGTTTATATAGGGAAGGCCCACATTGATGAGATACTCTGTGAGTGTCCTGCATGAAGCAGTTCTGTATGGCAGGCTGTAGACTACATTAGCATACTAGGACAAGCTGCTGCTTATGAAAAGCTGATGAAGTTTATGTGTTTCTTGTCTGACAAGCCTTAATGCAGTTCAGACCTTATTACTTACTTAATTACCTACAAGTTTGACACCAGTTAGAGGTCCTATATAAGATTGTATGGCAAAGCATTTGAAAGTTGTAAATAGGAATGTTGTATTTAAGTACTTCTGGTTGGTATGATTCATTGTAAAACACTTGTCTTTTAAATCCTGTTTACTATATAGACTGTTTTATGTCTAGTCCAATTTCAGACAACATAGACTTATTTGCCATTGCTTAATGTTCCAGCAGATCATGGTTTTGTTTACTCCTAACAAGCCGCATAGATCCAGATCTGACAGTATGGTAATCATGGGCAGATCCAAGTTTGTACAGCTGGTCATTAGACTTGCAAGCAGATATAGAGAGTAGTATTGATACTGTTATTTACCCTTGAACAGTATGCTGTCAAACAAAAACATCATTGATCTATTTCTGCCTTTGTATCATGTCCTGACATATTAAGGTCTGTGGTTTTAGGTTGTGATCATAAGGTAGATCAACTGCCTGGTCCCAATCTACCACTACATTATGCAGTTGAGATTTGGCTCTATAGTCTTGAAACATTTCAAGTTGTAAAGATCAAGATAAAATCTGTATAAAAAATAAATTGAATGTATTGCATGGAATATTCATACATTATTGAGATATGCAAACTGAAGGGTCTGCAATAGATGATGCACAAACCTGTTTACCACAACATTTTTAATTATTTTGGATTAATATTTTTTTTTAAACAAGCACATCACAAAGTTAGCAAAGAAGGAATATTTGGTATCAAGTTTACAGCTTATAAAAATTTGCTCACTACTAAAATAAGTAACAATATTAATATGGTATCTTGCTCTATGCAGCAACTGGTATGACCCTCTTGTAGAAATGGCAAAATTATGATGATCCCTGAGACAAGTGGGTCTGACATTAAATTTGTACCAGTTTTTTGTTATAATCATGTGGAAAAGAATGTTCCATCTAACATGTTGCTGTTGATTTTTTGTTATGTACAGGTGAATATGGTAATCAAATATACAACACTTATTTTATTATGTAACTGTTACTGAGTGCAATCAAGCCATCAAGAGCACTTGCCTGATATCATTCAAGTCTAGGTGCTTTGGAAGCATGCCATCTGTTTCATTGTTGAATAATTGCAAAATGATCTTTTATATGATTTCAGCCAAACTGGAAAGCGATTAATGGCCAAGTGTAGAATGTTACTGCAGGAAAATGAAGAATTTGGGAAGACCATAGCATCTGGGAGAATTGCCAAACTGGAAGGAGAGATTGCACTGCAGAAAACACTAGTACAGGAAATGAAAAACAATCAATCAGGTTCACATGTTGAATTATTTATACATTAAGTTGATTTTCACAGTGAAACCAATATTGTGCTTTATCCACACTTACTAGGAATTTAAAATTTTTGTGACATCGGGGGGGGGGCAGGGACAGTTTTTTATATTGGTTTTTATTAAGGATTTGGTTAGTTGTAATTTTTGTGCATGGGCTTGACATGAAAACTACTGCATTTTTTAATGTGGGTTTGACATGGTGATTGCATGTTTTAATGTGGGTATGACATGGAGACTACTACATTTGTAAAGGGGGCTTGACATGGAGACTACTGTGGGTTTTTTTAGTGTGGGCTTGACCTGGAGACTACTATGGTTTTTTAGTGTGGGCTTGACCTGGAGACTACTGTGGTTTTTTTTAGTGTGGGCTTGACCTGGAGACTACTGTGGGTTTTTTGTGCGGGCTTGTCATGGAGACTACTGTGGGGGTTTTTTTTAGTGTGGGCTTGACATGGAGACTACTGTGGGGGGGTATGTGTGGGCTTGACATGGAGACTACTGTGATTTTTTGTGCAGGCTTGACATGGAGACTACTGTGGGGGGTTAGTGTGGGCTTGACATGGAGACTACTGTGGGTTTTTTTTAGTGTTTTTGTTTTAGTGTGGGCTTGACATAGAGACTACTGTGAGAGACTACTGTGTTTTAGTGTGGGCTTGACATGGAGACTTTTTTTTTAATTGTTGGCTTCACATTTGAGACTACTGTGTTTTTTTTTTAGTGTTGGTTTGACATGGAGACTACTACATTTGTACAGGGGGCTTGATATGGTGACAACTGTGGGGGTTTTTTTTAGTGTGTGCTTGACATGGAGACTACAAGGTTTTTTTAATGTGTGCTTGACATTGAGACTACTGTGGGGTTTTTTAGTGTAGGCTTGACATGGAGACTACTGTGGTATTTTTTAGTGTGTGCTTCATATGGAGACTACTACATTTTTAGTCGGGGAGGGGTGCTTAACATGGTGATAGCATTTTTTAGTGTGGACGTAACATGGATACTACTGCCATTTTTATTGAGGGATTGACATTGTGATTGCATTGTTAAGTGTGGGCTTGACATATAGACAACTGCATTTGTGTTAGCAATCTTCAATACAACTTGACATATTATCTTGAAGTATGTGGTGTTTGGCTTTTATTTTTTTTATCATTTATCAGGTGTTGTTTTTTTTTTTTTTTTTATAAGATTGCATCCTTGGTTATATTATGCAGCATTGTGAAATTGTTTAACCCCTGAACATTCCATTTGTTTCCATAGCAACTAGGAAGAATAGGAAAAATCTGATACTTGGCAGTGCTTGGGTCAGAAGCGGGAACATTGGCATTTACCTTTTTTGAATATGATGAATCCTGCTGCAACTTGAATTCAAATCAGAAGATTACATTTTTCATTTGAGAGATCTAGCAAGAAGTCATTGACCTACATGGGGGTTTGAAACTGAAGTTAAAGATCATCAAAGCTAAAGTCTACATAGATTTTAGTTGAACATAATTTATTTTGGCTGCATCAGGCAACACCACAAAATATTTTCAAATGCATGCTTTCCAAGTTGGAAAGAGCAGTACACAATATTTTTGTTAAATTTTACTGGAAATTTGTCTGTCTATCGACTGTCTTACATGGAAGGTCTTTGTAATGGTTGGCAGGTCTAATAATGGTGGAGGAGTATCAAAACTTACACTGTTTTTAATTGGGCAGTATGTGAAAAGCAAGGGTTTAGAATTACTGTGTAAAATGATATACCTTGCCTCAAGTTTTGACTATGCTTTTGTTATTTGGGGCAATGCATATATCAAAGAAATGGATCAAGTTTTAAGACAACAAAAGAGAGCATTGGGAGTCTAGATAAGGGTGTCTGTGCAACATCCCTGCAGTTGTTTGAACTATTAAAATTGTTTACAGTCACAATTTTGAAATACCTACCACAAAATTTATTCATGTATTCAAATCTGTTCCAAGCTTGTCTCCTGAATAACAGATTATAAACTTTACATTGATTACTAACTCCACTGAAACTATATTACTTGCTGAATTTGCATAAAATTGACATTGATTACTGACTATACTTAAAGTTTTACCTTGATTAGTTACTCTGCTTCATGTAATTTAAGATCTCTGGTAACCATCTTTTTCTCACAAGAGCATAATCAAACTTTTTCAAGAAAAGTTGCCAGTGTTATGATCTACTTAATTGCTGATTATTTTGAAAATTTAAATCAATATTGTAAAGTGTAAGAATGGAGACAAGTACATTTTTTTCATCAATCTGTTTAAGGTTTCATGAAATATGAAGAGGTGTTGTGTGTGTGTGAAAGACAAAAAGAGGAAGTGGGAGAGAGTGTAAAATCAAGTGACAGATTTGTGTAGTGTGCACATGTTTGAAGAAAAAGATAGATCATTTCTTTTTCAATGTTTTGAGGGCTGCATGGAAGTTCAGTGTTTGTACCTTTAACTAAAGTAGTAGCAGAGAATAGAAAGCCATTGAAGAAGATATGTGCCAAGCTAGCTTCATCTGAACATGATGATCCTATTTCATTTAGAACTTTCACTTCTTCTGTAGCTCTCTACCTAGAACCTGTTCAGATTTCTTGGGAATACATTTTGGGCAATATTTGTCAGAATACTTAAGGTCATGAACTATAGCACAGCTTGTTCAGCCAGCCAAATTTCAGAGCCGTTTCAGTGATGTCTTCAGATTTAACTTTGCAACCAAGTTCTTGAGAGATTTCTTGTTAATGATGATAGATATTGGGTTTCTTTGGCAAAAAGTCTAACATTTTAAGAACAGCAAAAAAATTGTTTTGCCTCTCATGCAATTAAATGTTTGGATTAAGATATTATAACAGTAAAGGACACTTGAGGTACCACTAAATTGAATCTATTGCAGACCACTTGGCGCTCAGCAATGTAAATATGTTGGCCAAGATACTACATGTCTGCTGCATGATGCTCCAGTTTTAGACTTCATTATAAATGGCCATATTGCAGACATAGCTTCATGACTGAAATTGCTATGAACAATGTTAAAAATCCAAGCTACACACAAATAATTCATCATAGACATACCTTTGTTATATAAAGGTTTAATGCAACTGAATAAAAGGAGCTGATAAATGTTGTCCTTTATAACTATGTAACATTTATATGGAGTTGTCAACATAAATGTGATTACAGATTGATAAAACTATATGATATTATATTTCAGAGCTAGATGAATTTTTGGGTGATTTGGAAGAGGATGTGGAAGGCATGCAGACAATGATATATGTCTTACAACAACAGCTTAGAGAGACCAAAGAGCAGCTAGCAAAAGTACAGGCAGAAAATACTCAGTTGCGGGCATCACAGGCTTCATTAAGTACTATTCCCTCACTAAAACACTCTGTAGAAAATATTGTAAATCAACCACAGATTACCTCCGACCAGGAGATTAAACTGGAATGTAGGGACATTAAGAAGGAAATAGAAGAAGAATCTGTAGATAGCAGATATATAGGCACAGATTATGCGATGAAAACACCTCTTTCTAGTGACTCAGACCATGAACAAATGGAAACTGATGAATTGAAGCAAGAACCAGATGAAATAACTCATAACTGTAGTAGTAGTAGCAGTAGTACTTCACAGAAAGAAAGTCCTCTGATTAAGTCTGATAGATTTGACATTGTATATAAAAGGACAGATTCACCAGTGAACAGCAGAGATAGGGATTACTTTCAGGATCAGTCCTCTTCAGGGCCCCCAAGCCCCATGGGGGATTCCAATGGGGCATACAGGATTTCTGCCAAGGACTCGGAAGAGAATGAATGCAGCAGCAAATCAAACTGTAGTAAAAACGAATTGGACAACAAGAAATCAGACTTGAGCCCATTAAGGCATGAGAAGGACTCTTTCGGTGAAGTGCTTCAGAATGGAGTTAATAGGACTCCTGATGTGGAAGAAGAGGCCATATGAATTGTCTATGTTGGCATGGAAGTGATTCATCATTCATTGTTATTGTTGAAGTCTGCTGATCTCCTGACTTGTTCAATAACTTTTTTTAATAACCAGCAGCACATTCTAAAAGAATGAAGTTCTTTAACTTTTAATTTTTATAGAAGATACTTGTTTTTGTCAAACCTGCATTGGCAAAAAGTCAATATGGCAGTCACTTTGGCATTTGTGTGCATGTATGAACATGTGTCATTTGTCTGCCCATGCTATAAATTAATATCAGCATAATGTTTTTTAAAAATTAAGCTCAGCATTAAAGATTTTTACCTTCTAGTTTAATAAAGATGGACTTGAGCAAGAAAAGATCTCCTATTTAATGGGCAAGGATGGGTTTCTTAACTTCACTGGTCATAGAACAGAAGACTTATATGGTCTGTTGTGTCATTTGTCCTTCCATTAGCCGAGTTTGCTATTGCTATTCTTCTAAATTGGGGGATTGCTTCCAAATTTTACACAAACATTTGTCCCATTGTCTAATTGGTCCTAATTGTAAATTGTGCTTCTCATAAAAGCCACAACAGAAGCGATCTTGAAAATTACTATTCATCCTGAATGGAAGATCATATCAACATGTAATGTTCACCAAAAGTCATATGATCTCTAATATGTGTACAACATCAGCTAATTTGAAAATATTGTTAATGCTGTAAAAAGAAAGAATTTGCCTTACCTTGAAGTCCTGGAATTTTTTTTTACCTAGTAGAACATCAGTCCCTTGAAGGGACTCTTGGTTTCTTTTATCAAGCTTAAGTTTGTACAAAGACAAGTAGAGGCAAGAGTTTGGTTTAGAAACAAGAAGATTATTTTCTGATGATTGTTTTCAGTTCATATTTGTACAATAATAGTGTAGTATTATGTGCAATTGTTAACAATTCATACTTAGCTTCAAATTAAAAATTTAAATTCTAATAGTAATTCAAAATTTAAAGGTAATGAGGCATTTGAAAATATTTTCTACATATGGTTTCATGGATGATAAAATATTTTGAACCTTGTTAATAGCATCATAGAAATCTCTACAAGAAAAATTTCTGTTTTCCTACCTTTTACATGTGTATATTAGGTGACCCTTGTATGTTTTGGTTGTATTAAACATGTTTGAACAAGTCAAGGATGTCCAGTTACACTATTCTGACTGAAATACATGACTTACATTTAACTAATTGCAGCATGTCAAAATTATACTGGTGCAACATCTAGACTTTGTTAATTAGACTGACTAACGCTGTGTCTCCTGATTTCACATCTTCCTTTTTCGTTTATAAGTTTTCATGGGAAGCTATTCTCCTTTCAAAATTTGTTTCCAAATGGCCTAGGTAAATGCAGTTTTACTGTACTGAGAGACACATTTTCAGTTTTTGCTCCATAGTTTTAGAGTGGTGGTCAGGATTACTTTTTAGAAAGATCTATTAATTTTGAAAAGATTTCCTCCTGTTGTGCCTTGTATACTGTGAGTTGTGCTGTGTTTGAGGTATTTTGTGAGTTTGGTAATGAATAAATATGTTGTTTTTAAGTTAATAAAGAAATTAGGAAGTAGCAAATTTAAAAAACAGTATATAAAACTGATCATATTCCCTACCTAAGGAAACTTTTGGCAAGAAATTGCCAGGCTCACAGTTGTAAATCCTATTGCTTGGAGTTCTCCAAATCATTTTTTGGACTGTGTACTTAGTAATGGGGAGTATTTTATTTAAAAACTGAAAGACCCTGTTGTACCATTTATTAGATTGTATTCTGTTGGAATGAAAGATACAGTTTAGTGATGCTTTAGTAACATGGGTCACCTAGTTGTTGGCTGAGCTGAATTTACCATCTTTATTAGAATGCATTTAAGTCCATTGTGTATATAACTAGAGTGTAGATCTTGCTAGATATAATAGATTGCTTCTCTCATGCTGGAAATAAATTTTAACATAGATACACACTTATTGGTTAGTTAATATTGGCAAATATGCAATGGATGCCACATAAGCCAGCTATTGAGCTTTTCTTTAGCTCCTAAATTTTATGTGAGAATACCTGTAATATTTGGTGATGCATCCAGTTTGGTAGACAACTTTTGATAATGAACATGGAATGGAATGGTACAAAGTTTTGAATTAATTTTGCTTGTATGTTTTCCCACATTGCTTCCACATGGAAAACATGGTTCTCCAAATCATGTATGTTTGTTTTGTAGATGTCATTTAAGTTGCATTTTACTTTCTCAAAAAATTTTAAGTCGGGGGGGGGGGTCTGTGCTAGCCATTCCATATTTTTCCAATTAATTACCTCTCAATGACTTCTGGTACTCCAATGTCATGGTATGTGACACATTCCCAGATCATCAAACCTAATCTGGGCATGGTTCATTCACATGAGTTGTCATGGCGAGGATAAATTATTCCACAGACTTCCAGATTTAAATACATAGACTACATTACACTCTTCACAGAAGAGAATGTTCTTCCAATAATCATTTACTCGTAAATTCTCACATCTTCACCACACCAACCCCTACTTTTAATGTTTTCAGTCTGCTTGTGATGTCCTTGATATTATTTTCTTTTGACAATGCATTAAGATGCCAGTTAAGGTATGTTTTCATTGAAAATGTTTGTGATTTCTGTTCAGCTACATATCTGATCCTCTCTTAAAACCCTCAAAATCATGCAAGTGTCTCAAGCACACAGTCTGCATGCTATACTTCAAAACACATTTTGTGTAACTTTACAAAATGGTGTACAGTATTTGCTTTTAGATACCTGGTGCTTTCCTTTGGGCATTGTTTTATTTTAGTGAAAACTTTTTTCCCTTATGTCCCATGATGTTGGTATAATCGTAAGAGATTACACCATTATGCACTCTAAAAACTCGAAGTATGACATCATTTTAACATCTAGTTCTCATTAACTTTAACAAAGTTGGTAAATGCATCAGTACATGATATATACATTTATTAAAATTCAAAATCTAAGTGGATTTTGTTCTTTCTTGGAATGAACGATTTTGAAGCTAAGACCGTCAACAATTGTTTTCTTTACCCCTTTGACTGGGGGAGGCAGGGTCTTGGTCATAAAATGTTTGCTTCAGGGTTTGGCTGTTTAAAAAGAAAATTGTATATGCTTCTGTTTATGAAAACTTTTTGGGATTTTGTTCACACTTCAGATGAAGTTGAGGCCTTTCATTTTCCAGTATGCTAGGTTAGGTTATTACAGTCCTAGCAAATTGTCCTTAAGATTTTAGTTTACATTTTTGGGGGCATCTTTGAGACCAAGTTAGCTTATGGTATAATCATTTTTCCTTTTTTAGATTTATGTCATGCATTCACGTTCAGTTTTTATCTGCTTTACTAGTTTGTACCTAATTTTATGGGAAATATTCAGATATATTTATGTGTATCTGACATCTTTGACATCCAATCTTCCTGCCATTGCAAAATATAGAAAAACTCTAAAATTTAATTTCAAAAACTGCAGAACAAATTTCACCCAATTGACATGGTTCTTCAGATATGTTTAGATTTACAATCATACATATGCATATATCTTTTAAAGAATTTAGCACCTTTACCTTTTATCTCTGCTGGGTCACATGTTTATGTTTATTTAGTTCATAATGCTTTTTGCAGTTTTAGCTGCTACATTTTTAAAACATGAATTTTAATTCCCACTATAGCCACAATTGTGCTGATGTGCTATAAATCTTGTAGTTACAGCCTAAAATTGCTATACAAACAACTTCACAGATGCAGCTCAACAGAATTAATAAATATTTTAAAATTCTGCTCATTCACAAGCAAATATAATTGCTGTTCAGAATTTGGTCAGATTTGCTAGAAAACACAGAGACATGAATTGTTTTCATTTTTGTATGAATTATGCTTAGCCACCATAATGTCACGTTTACTAAAAACTGTATTATTAAAGATCTTTTTTAAACATGCTTTTTTGGATTATGACATTTTATGAGTGAATATAATCCTGGCTTGCATGTTTGTCAGATTTATTTAGCTGATAATGGTTCAGCCATTTAACTGTGGCTAATGATATTAAAAATAGAAATGTTATTAAACCTTTTAACAAAAAGCAGCTTTAAAGAATGTGACTAAAGTGCTCTTAAGTTTGTATATGTGATGTTGATCTTTCAGAAATGGCTACTATTTCTAAAAATAGAAGTTAATATACTAAGGAGTTGAATGTGACGAGTTTATGCAAATGATGTCAATCCATCTTCAAATTTTGCTACTGTTACCTAAATAGAAAAACTACCTTTTCTCTTAGACAAATAAATAGAATTTGAACAAATTTGATAGAAAGCACCCCAACACAAAAGGACATCAAATTTCTGCAAGTGATGCATACATTTAGGTCCTGGCTATCTTGTTTACACAGTTTATCAGTGTTAGTGCCTAACACAAGTAAGGTAGAATTGGTGCATCAGAATGTGCAAGAGATGTACTGTTTTCATTAACTGAAGTAGAGAAAGGAAATGTATGAGGAACTTGATTAGTAAATCAGGGCCTCCATGTTTTGCCCACAATTAAAGGAGTTGAATTTTAGACTATCATTCAGTGCCATGCTTGAATAACCTTTTGACTTTAGGGTCAAAATCAGTTTTACATAATTATTTTTATCATGGATTTGTCATACATGCCTTTGTGCCCAAGTTAATGTCATGCATATGTAAGATTTTTTGTCATACATGCCTGGGTTTGTTAATTATATTGTGCCCAAGTTAGTGTCTTGCATCTGTAAGATATTCCTGTCATACATGCCTGAGCTTGTTTCTTACATTGTGTCCAAGTTAGTGTCTTGCATATGTAAAATATTCCTGTCATACATGCCTGGGCTTGTTTCTTACATTGTGTCCAAGTTAGTGTCTTGCATATGTAAAATATTCCTGTCATACATGCCTGAGCTTGTTTCTTACATTGTGTCCAAGTTAGTGTCTTGCATATGTAAGATATTCCGGTCATACATGCCTGAGCTTGTTTCTTACATTGTGTCCAAGTTAGTGTCTTGCATATGTAAGATATTCTGGTCATACATGCCTGGGCTTGTTTCTTACATTGTATCCAAGTTAGTGTCTTGCATATGTAAGATATTCTGGTCATACATGCCTGAGCTTGTTTCTTACATTGTGTCCAAGTTAGTGTCTTGCATATGTAAAATATTCCTGTCATACATGCCTGGGCTTGTTTCTTACATTGTAAAGTTAGTGTCTTGCATATGTAAAATATTCCTGTCATACATGCCTGAGCTTGTTTCTTACATTGTGTCCAAGTTAGTGTCTTGCATATGTAAGATATTCTGGTCATACATGCCTGGGCTTGTTTCTTACATTGTGTCCAAGTTAGTGTCTTGCATATGTAAGATATTCTGGTCATACATGCCTGAGCTTGTTTCTTACATTGTGTCCAAGTTAGTGTCTTGCATATGTAAGATATTCTGGTCATACATGCCTGAGCTTGTTTCTTACATTGTGTCCAAGTTAGTGTCTTGCATATGTAAGATCTTCTGGTCATACATGCCTGAGCTTGTTTCTTACATTGTGTCCAAGTTAGAGTCTTGCATATGTAAGATATTCCTGTCATACATGCCTGGGTTTGTTATTTAAATTGTGTCCAAGTTACTGTCTTGCATATGTAAGATATTCCTGTCATCCATGCCTAGGCTTGTTTCTTACATTGTGTCCAAGTTAGTGTCTTGCATATGTAAGATATTCCTGTCATCCATGCCTAGGCTTGTTTCTTACATTGTGTCCAAATTAGTGTCTTGCATATGTAAGATATTCTGGTCATACATGCCTAGGCTTGTTTCTTACATTGTGTCCAAGTTAGTGTCTTGCATATGTAAGATATTCTGGTCATACATGCCTGAGCTTGTTTCTTACATTGTGTCCAAGTTACTGTCTTGCATATGTAAGATATTCTGGTCATACATGCCTAGGCTTGTTTCTTACATTGTGTCCAAATTAGTGTCTTGCATATGTAAGATATTATTAGTGCAACTGAAGTCATAACTAATGCTATGGATTAAAAATCATGAAACATGATGAAATGTAAGGATTTCATTATAGTGGTGATACCTTCTAAATAGACCTTATAGAGTTTAGTGCAGTTACTTATTATACTTTATGTTATTAGCAGTTTCTTATTGTATATACTAATGTGCAACATGCATACAACTGCAGTTTTGCATTATACCAATACATGTTGTCATTTGATCAATGTTGAATCCAGAATGCATAAATGACTAATTGAAGCCTGATGCAAAATCCTGTAGACCACTTGTAACAAAAAAAATGTTTGTAGTTGGTGCTCCAAATTTAATGAATGATTGATTGTGTCCCAGAATGTGTTTGAACTATGGATATTCCCAAACAAAAATAGCACTGCCTAGATGCCAAAACTCGATTAATCCAGCTGGTGTCTTCTGGTGACAGGCGAGATTATTGATATAATCCATTTGAAAGTGTGATTCTTGAGGCCTTGTGGAAGACTTACTTGCTTTGAGTGAGTGACAGTACATTTTTAAAACATTGCTTTGACCAAGTATTTGAAGAGTTCTCAGAATGGCAATATTTTTTTTAAACTCTACTTTGACAAGGTATATGAAGACATTTTCTTCAGGAGTGAAATTATGAAAAGTCATTTTTGTTTGTGACATATCATGGTTGATAGACAATTGAGCTTCTAAGAAAAAGAATAGTTTTTCTGTTTGTTTCACACCAGTATGTCTAGATAATTTTTTATTTCTTGTACTTTTACCTGCTATTTCTTTCAAAGGCAACTTAACCCACCCAGAGGCAGACTTGGATGAAATACTCGGACCATATGTACTGTTTACATTTCACACAGATGAAAATATGTTGATAGAAAAATTCTTCAGTTCACTGTTATACTTTTTGCCATAAAGAAAACTGAATGTAATTCTGCATGCACAACTCTGTCCAGAGCTCACTTGCACTGATTATTGCATAATATAACTGCATGTGCATGCACACATGCTTGTATGTATGTATGTATGCATGTACATGGTTTTAACTTGATATTGATGGAAATTAAAAAAACACACAAAGTACTTTATTTTCTTTAACTGAGTGGCTTTATGTTTATGTTTCATTAAAACTGTTTGGACTCGTAAAATTAACAAAATGGGGCAATTTTTGTATTTATTTTTTTTAGTGACACCTTTAACAAATTATTGGCTATATCATGCCAAGGGAATGGAGGGCCTTTCCAAAGGACAGCTAACCCAGGATGGTTATCAAATCAGCTCCCTTAGAGTCCAGTACTCTACTGAGCTGCTGTGGCTCCATAAACTGGGTACTTCAGGAGAATATTATCATCTGTGAGATGAGAATCTTGTTATTGCATCAGTTAAAGGACAAAGATGAGTTTGAAATGGACTACAGAAGAGCTGATATGTGCTGGCTTTACAACCCATCACAGGTTCAGGAGGTTTCAAGTAGGTCTTGTTTTGGTGTGCTAAAGATGTTTTTTGTTGTATTAATTCATATCATTTATGTTTTACTTGATTTTATGAAATGAACGATTGCTTTTTCAAAATACACATTTTCATATAAAGTGAGAGAGAAATTGTACATTTTTTTTATATATATATATATGTCACATGTTGTGCTCATTGGTAAAAATACAAGTGATCAAAACTGTTACATTTCTGTGGTCTTTATTATTTTTCGTGAAACAAATTGAGTTCATGTGATGGATTGTTGTCTGTTCTCAAATATCCCATGCTTTGTCTGCCATTTATGGTCTTTTCTTTGCATTAATCACTGTTCATTTTTAGCTGACCTTGCTCTACAGTCAACTAAGCTTATGATATGGCCCCGAGTTAGGCATCCATCAACAATTGCAGTTTTTAATTTCTTCTCAAAAATCACTTTTGAAAATTTGGTACAGAGCATGCTTTTTTGAAGAATCTTCAGATTTTTAGAAACACCTTCAATTAATGGATATTGTTAGTAAAAAAAAAAAAAATAAATGTTTAAACATATCTGAAACCACAGAGCAGAATTTGTATAATTAAATCTGCTAAATCTGTATATGACTTAATCCTTATAGAATTTGACTCAACCTGATGAAAAGCATCATGACATGAAGATATTTGAAGTCTCTATGAATGCCAAGCCACTGTCAGGTACAACTACTGTTACTAAGAAGAGACAAACCTTGAAACTGCTTTACAAAACCATTGAAAAGCATTTGAGAAACTAGGTACAAAGCATCCAGGCATTGAGAATTCTCAGATTTGAACCAGAAATGGGCACCAATCCACCATCGTAAAAGGAAACTGTTACTCAACAATAGAAGGGAAAAAACTGCAACTTTTTAAACTCCATTCATCAGGCTGTTTGGAAAGAATGCTAATGTAGAGCGCTTTCAAGTCTGATGCTCATCAGCCATAAAAAATAAAGAATAAAAAAATTAAATAAGAACTTACAAATGTGCCTTTAGAATTGGATAAAATTTGACAGCATGATCATTTTAGAAAATTATGCAGATTTGCCATCAAATGTGGCTACTGTTAATAAAAAGAGATGCCCTGACATGATGACCCTTGACATTGATGCAAATTATGCAAAAACCCAGGACTGGATTATGGCTTTGGGGGGCATGGAGCACTAAAGATGTTCGGGGATACAACAGATACACCCCAACAGCTGTCCTTTATGTTCGAATAATCTAATCTATAGCTATATTAGGCCAAGTATTGGACTGTTTAGACCTTTTGTGTGTGTGTGTGTGTGTGTGTATGTATATCAGACCAAGTATTGGACTGTTTAGACCTTTGTGTGTGTGTGTGTAATTGTAGCTATATCAGACCAAGTATTGGACTGTTTAGACCTGTGTGTGTGTGTGTGTGTGTAATTGTAGCTATATCAGACCAAGTATTGGACTGTTTAGACTTTTGTGTGTGTGTGTGTGTGTGTGTGTGTGTGTAAGTATATCAGATCAAGTATTGGACTGTTTAGACCTTTGTGTGTGTGTGTGTGTGTGTGTGTGTAATTGTAGCTATATCAGACTAAGTATTGGACTGTTTAGACCTTTGTGTGTATGTGAGTAATCAATGTAGTTATATTAGACCAAGTATTGGAATGTTTAGACCTCTGTGTGTGTGTATGTGTGTGTGTGTGTGTGTAATCATTGTAGCTATATTAGATCAAGTATTGGACTGTTTAGACCTTTGTGTGTGAGTAATCATTGTAGTTACATTAGACCAAGTAATGGACTGTATAGACTTTTACATGATTTATTTAAGCACATATGGTTTTATCCACATGAACGGGGGGGAGGGCCTATGATGGGAGGAAGTGGGGGTTTGATACATATAGGCTACACTCCCTTAATCTGGCCCTGGATCACCATCAGGTATTGCCATAATCACTAAAAATTAAAAACTTTTCAGTGACTTGTTAAAATCACTTGAATGAATTTGATCAACTTTAACAAAGCATTGTGATGTAGAGGGCTTTCAATTCGACAATGTGCATCAGTCATTAAATATGGCTGTTATTACTTAAAATAGGAACACCATTTTTGACATTAAGTAAATTAGGCAAACAAAATGGCTTGAAGTTTCCCATTAAAAAATTAATGAACAAAGGGTTTTGATTTTATATATATACAAATGATGCTGTCTGCTATTAAATATGGCACTGTTAAGTTAAATCAGACAAAAACTTAAATAGACAAATTCTGCTTAATTGTATTTCATAAGAATTTTCAGAAAGCATTTTGGCTTTATAGAAATCTGCTGTCTTCTCAGAACCTGTTAAAGGAATTTGACTAGGATACGGAACATCCTGTCATAGTGCCTTTGATTGTTGGATGCCATCAAATAGGATAGAAAATTCCTTGGTGCTTTATGTCACAATAACACAAGCAGAACAAGTACATTATTTAGTACCATGGCAACTGGAAGAATGTGTCTTGCCCAAGGACACGACAGTAGTCGACACAACTAGCCTGTTGGTAGGATTCAAACCCTCACCTTTTCAGCTGCGCGTCCAGCATTCTAACCCAAGGGCTATAAATAAATTGTTTTCATAAATAACATGCAATCATTGAAAGACATTTCATTAGAAAGCATCCCACTGACCCAGATTTCTTGGGCCAACACTTCCATTTGTTAGGTTAGATTTCAGAGAGGTGACCTTTCCATTCAGTTTCTCTGTTTTGGCTCTTGCTGGTCCCATTTTCAGACATGCTGCCGCTACCAATACAGATATTAAGTATTTTCTAGTGGTGTTTGGATCTGGAAAGGCATATATTTCTCAAGTTTGTCTCCATAAGTGTTGTGCTGCATTCGAAGTTTGATGGGAAGTAATGGATTTTAAAACGTACAGCATTGAGCTCTCGCCTCTTCCCTCCACAATTATGTCACAAATATTTTTTTAACATGGGTACGTTGGACAATCATTTAATGTACGTGATTTCAGTAAAGTTTCAACAATTAGGCTGTGCTATCAATAGAGATGTGAAAATATCTAACTTGAAATTCAAGAATAGTGGCAAGAGAACACCCAAAGAGATCATTATTACCAACGTTTCAGGTGGTACAATGTATCCCTCGTCAGTTGGCATTACGTTTGCATTATATAATGTTTTGGGGGATTTAGACCATGTAATTTTTAAACAATAACAACATGTAACGTATTTATTTCCACAATCGACTATTATTTGCATTATAATGGCATTAAAGACTCCTCATTTAATATACTTTAATAATGGTTACGGGTAGTCTATATAGAAAAATTTTTCGTCAATACTTTTCTAAGTAAACATTTAAAATTTACAGGAAGAATTTTGGCATAAAGAGTTAAAAATGTTCTTCAGTTCTGACAATACGAAGTCAGCTGCAGTCGAAGTTAGTAAAACCAAGAACCTGTGACCAGCTGGTGAAAAAAAATTGAATGAGAACAAATTTGATACAAAATACTTTGGGCATAAAGTTTTTTTATTCAAAAAGTCATAGACCACCAGACCATTTGTGATGCCCTTTTGTTTGTCGTCTATTAGCGCCAGATTGTTATAAACATTCTCTCCAAGATCTAATTGGTCTTAATTCAAAACGGTGCCACATAAACACCCAATAAGGCAAATCTGCTTATCGGACAGTCAGTATGGCTGAGAGTAGACATCTTGAACATCTTTTTATTGCCACTTTTCCTGAATAGATGGTTCTATTGAACTAAGGGTTTTAATTATAATTGTCCTAAATATAAAGGTGGCCAGCTGACATTCAATAAGGTTAGCCATCTTAAAAACCTTGTTAATGACATACCTCCTGAACGACTACATGTATCAACATCTCTGCGTGAGCTGATTCATTTTTGCGAGCGATCCACCGGGGCGGGGATGCTGCCTTATCGAGAGCTCAGTTGGCATTCGCCATAATCTCATTGGCCGTCTTGTACTTGTCACGGTTGTTCAGGATGAGCCAGAACTCTATCAGCGATGTTGTTGTTCAGTACCCGGGATACGCGGTCCACGATCGTGCTGAGTTTATCTTCGACCAGGATGCGAATTTCGTCATGTTTTGGGGGCCCGGATCTTTTTCTCTGAGATGGTGGTATCGTGCAGTGGTATTGTTTCCCTTGTCGATACTAGCTATGGCCATTCGTCTTCTTCAGTGCTGTTTTGCCACTCCGCCACGGTTTTGTGGGGGCGGTGCAGGTTCTAATTGCATATGCCAAACAATTTTGGGATCACATGCCCATAATGATGCGAAACTAAAGCATCTCCAACGGCCTAACTTAAATACGGTGCAACCCACTGACACCCGCGGTGTCGGCTGTGAAGCATAAAATCATCTTTATCTGAGTGGGCATATTTAAATCATCTATACTACTATTTCCGTCAGCAGTGAAAGCGTAAGGTTGGAGGATGGTGGTCAATTCACGGTTTGCTCAAACACGATATATGTGGTACCCAGGTCTGGGGATCGAAAGAAAATCAATCTTTTGACATTAACCTTATCCAGCTCGCGTGACATTTCTTGGGCGACCAGGTATGTCACTGCCTGTTAATATAGCACGGCACATAATGGAAATGTTGAATTCGTTGCCACCTAACGCATACCCATTGACTCTAAGCAGGTATACACATGTAAGAGCCCCATACTCTCGCCAAGGGAGTGTTCCCCTGAAGCTAGAGTACATCAACTGGACACGATTATTTTTCTTCTGCGTAAATATATGATTTGACATTACACTCTACACTCTACTATACACTCATACACTCTACCGTGTCTGTGTATACTTCTGTAAACCACGTCACGAAGTAAGCAGGGTGTCGCTAAAATTTGCGATATTTTTCGAGACCATTTCCAAAGTGCTGATCATGTCATTGGCGCCCTATGTAACTATGAGAGCGCCTTGGCCATTCATATACTATATTCTTATAGTATTGTTTAATAACCGCGTCTTGATCATCGAGGGAAACCACCGAGTCCAAGATTCTTTTTTTGCCGCCACGTTTAGGTCCCGAATCATACTATCGCCGTTCTTGGATGCCTTAACAGCGATTTGTCTCTCGACTTAGCTTCTTGCTATTGCATTTAGCCGCTCACTTCTGTTGGCAAAGTAGTTTCCTTGGTCGTGCCCGTACTTCTTTTGCGACCTCGTCTTGGCATAACTTTGGCGGCCATTTTTAGTCGTCAACGTGCATTTGTGAGACCTCGTCCTGGCTGTCAATATATCTTTTATGGCGGCACTTTTTGGCCCACCTGCATCGCTAAGTTGAGATGAATCTGCAAAAAAGCCTCTGTCAGATTCCTGTCGAACAGATTTCCGCCGTCGTACAGAGCACAGTTGACCTGGAAGACCGCGAGGTTACTTACACACCACCTGGCATAGGCAACAGTGAAGAAATGTCCACTCGAGTTGTTCAGGTTCCTGATGATGTTGGTCAAGACAACTATGTCGTTGGGGTCTGAGGCGTCGATGTTGTTTACAGTAGCCTGCGAGCTCGACCTTGGACACCCGAGACACTGGGCCTTCAACGAGGAACTCTTGACATCGGTACAACGACCTCATCTGACGTCATTGCCTTCCATATTGGATTTGAACAATGACCACTCCTTGCCTCTCCACACTACATTACACACTAGACTAAACGACCTGGGACTACATTCATCATTCCATTACTGTAAACAAAAACGAAAAAAGCTTTGTTTCAAAGCTGGCCGGCGTAGAATAGGAAGAAGAATTCCAGATATCTTATTTTCGCCCTTTTCGGCACAAAATTTTAAGAATTCTGCCGTTAATTTAGACAACATAATTCAGATTCCAATTGAATCGTCAACCTTTGTGTCAACTATCGAAGAGATATATCTGCGCATTGCATTATTCAATGTCCAATCAGTAGGACCATCGGAAAACGCACAGAAATATTTAATTTTGTCACTGATCAGAACATATACATCTTTTTCCTGACAGAAACATGGCTTTAAACATCAGGCGATGTACCCAAGTGCGCGGATCTAACACCCACGGAATACTCCATCTAGTTGTTTCCCCGCCACTTACGGATGAGGAATTGTTGTCATCGCAAAAAAACTCCATGATCAACCGTCTTAACTACACTTCAACTTTCAATTTCGACCACACATCGTTTGAACTAGTCCAAACTACACTCACACTGGAACAAAGGTCAGTCCATTTTTTCTGCCTCTACCGCACTCCTCCTAGTAGAAAAAACAAACTCTTTTTCAAGCAGATTCCGAATCTCATGGAGTATGGAAATTCGATAGGTGGCAACCTAATTATTCTTGGAGATTTCAAGTTTCACTTTGACTGTCCTGGAAACCCATGCACATTGAAACTCTTAAATTTCATTCACGTTTTCAACCTCAAACAGTCAGCCAACGCACCCATAAACATAGGCATATTTTAGATTGGATTCTTTACAGACCTGATTATATTATTCTTTAGTCCTCCCTGGTGTCCCAAAAATTTTCATCGGATTACCTCTCCATTATATGCCATATTGACGTATCAGTCCCTAACCCTCCAACTTTATTCGCTACTAAGAGAAACCTCCGTATGATAAACGGAACCAAACTGATGCACGACTTCCAAGCAAACTAGCTTACCTACTACAGCAGAACAACTTGATAACTGCCTGCGTTCATTGTTTGACAAACATGCGCTAGCTACCAAGTGCAAAGTAGCAATTCAGAAGTGGAGTGTTAGGGACCAGCTTTGCATTGCTAAAAGAAACTGCCGTAAAGTTGAGAGGCTTTGGCCTTCCACCAGAATCACTATTCATAAGCAGATTTATGATGCCGTTACAAAGAATGTCACAGACATAGACCATGCAGCGAAATCAGCCCACTACAGTACTAAGATCAAGGAAAGTTAAAGCTGCAAAGAGCTATTTGAGATTACTAACAAGTTACTGTCAAGGAACAAATGTACACCACTTCCAGCTACCTTCTCTCTAGTCGACCTTCCGGACCTGTTTGCAAATTTCTACCGTGACAAAGTACAAAGGATCAGAAATAAACTTGACAACACAATTTTAGTTGAATCGTCATTGCGATACAGTTGCGATACAAAATTCATCAGCAAGCGTTAACATCATTTGAACCTGTCTCTATGGAATTAGTACGCACAATCATGATGAAGAGTGCATCGGTCATATGAACTGGATCCAATATTGATTTCACTAACTGATGTTATTAATACGTCTCTCTCCTCTGGGGAATTCCCATCATTTTACAAAACTGCCATTGTAAAGCCTCTGTTGAAGAAACCAACACTCAACCATAATGATCTAAAGAACTACCGTCCAGTTTCTAATATCCCATTCATGTCAAAAATCTTAGAAAAAAAAGATATTTTAGCGCAAATTTTATCTCATCTAAATTCAAACAGTCTTTTTAGCAATGTACAGTCTGCATATATCGCCCTCGCCACAATATTGAAACTTTTCTTCTGAAAGTAGTCAACAGCCTTCTCTTTGCTTTGGATAGCGGAAAGACTACAGTCCTCACTTTCCTTGACTTGTCTGCATATTTGACACTATAGACCATGATATATTATTTCACCGTCTCCAGCATGTATTTGGCATTCACGATACGGCCTTAATATGGTTCAAGTTCTACTTGTTCAACAGGACACAAATTGTGTCTGCAAATGGAAAACACTCCAGCCCAGTTGATCTATGCTGTAGGGGTCTGTTCTTGGACCTGTTCTCTTCATTCTATACACTCAGCCACTCTCAAGTGTATAAATCATCATCCAGTTTCTCACCAGTTGTATGCTGATGACACCCAAATATACAAATCAATCCATCCAGCTGAAGCTGAAGTTACCATCCAAGGCATAGAGAGGTGCATTTCTGATGTTAAATCATGGATGACATGTAACAAGCTGCAGATGAATGATGATAAAACTGACGCCATCCTGATTACAACACAAATATTTTCTCATTCACTTTCTTTACCTCAGATAATAAATATCAGCAACGCCAACATTTAGGGGTAGGTGCTGACAACGCTTTTGGCGGTGTAGTACAGCAGGATATCCTCGGTTGGTTCAGACAGGGCCGGATAAGGTCAAGTGTTGGGAAGGGTTTCCCAAAATTTCAAAAGAACCCTGCTTTTCATGGAAATAGAACCAACGCAAAGTTTATGTGTCAATGCATAATACCAAAAATACGTTCGCAAAACAAAACCATGGTCAAATTTCAAGTGATAGTTGAATATATCTTTGTGTGTGTATACGATTTTGTTTCGGGGGGAGGGGCCCGGACACACACACACACACACACACACACACACACACACACACACACACACACACCAATCGGGCCCTGAGCCACAAATAAACTTAAGAGCATCATATATACTATTGGAGAGTAGCAACCATCATGTATATTAAATCGGATAGATGATGTTATACTGTACATACATAACTAGTGCATACATGCTGATTGGTGAACCTAGAAAAAGAAGCGTTTTGACATGAACTGCTTGAAGAAACTGAACGAGGACGTGACATCCGGAAAAACCCGAGACCTTTTATGCGAATGAGGTTTATCAACAAATTTTAATCGTGCTTTAAGAATGTACATGTGTTGACTTTGTTTTTTATGAACATAAAAATTGAAAATATTTCCGTTTAATATTTTTTCAAATTTTATTTTACGTGTTCGTTTATCGAAGGGGTTTATCTTCGTTGTTGTTTTTTTTTGGAATTCATTTTTATATTTTTAACTAATACCTTTAGTTGGGATTACATAGCCACATTTGTGCTGAAGTACCGTAAAATATTGATAATACACATAGACTGGCAAAGTACCGTAAAACAGTGATAATACACTTAGATTGGCAAAGTACCGTAAAATGCTGATAATACACTTCGATTGGCAAAGTACTGTAAAACACTGATAATACAACTAGACTGGCAAAGTACCGTAAAACACTGACAATACAATTAGACTGGCAAAGTACCGTAAAACACTGATAATACACTTCGATTGGCAAAGTACTGTAAAACACTGATAATACAATTAGACTGGCAAAGTACCGTAAAACACTGATAATACACTTGGATTGGCAAAGTACTGTAAAACACTGATAATACACTTAGACCGGCAAATTACCGTAAAGTACTGATAGTAAACTTAGACTAGCAAAGTATCGTAAAACACTGATAATACACATGGACTGGCATAGTACCGCAGAACACTGACAATACACTTAGATTGGCAAAGTACCGTAAAACACTGATAATACACATAGACTGGCAAACAACCGTAGAACACTGATAATATACTTAAACTGGCAAATAATATCTTGACTGGATAAACAAATGATACTAGTCCGTCAAAAAATATGGTATCCGTTATTTTAATCAATAATACAAAATACAATGCTAATCCTAACCACTGATCAAAATTTTATTGTATTTGACATCAATTATGGCTGTAGTTGCTAAATTTTAAAAAGGGAAAGTAAAGCAACATTGAAACAAATTAACAGTTTGATCGGATTTGACAGAAATCACACTTGCATAGACGGCTTTCAGATTTCTGCAAATCATATAAATCCGCAACTAAAAGTAGACACATATTTATAAAACTTTGAAACAAAATGCAGATCAGAATTCGACGAATTTTGGTCTCTATAAATCCTGATATAGGTGAAATACAGGACGAAACCCTAACGCGATTCCCGCTAGAAGTCATAAGTTTACCCCAAATTTCCAAAGATTTCAGTTTTAATTTGGAAAGCCCGAAGTGTCCATTCTATACATAAATTTTACTCTAATCAATGCAAGACCACATTATTCACAAGATGCCAAATATCCATCAACCGCACATCCGCATAGTTTCTTTACATTAACTTTCCGTATCGTCAGCAGTTCACACCGTAAAAACTCTACAACTATCCCTAACACAGGGAACTATTTTAACTACGCCACCTTAGGCCAGTCAATCTACTGTTTCAAGGCACATCACGCCAGTAAAACTACCATAATTTGCCACCATGGCGACATAAACGGTATCTGCCTAGTCCCTCATTTATTCCATTGTGTAATTTACCGTTTTCCTGCCATAAATACTTCCACTGTAGTCACAACACCAATGTACACAATTAGATTTTACGAAGCACTACATCACTGCAGGGTCACTCATGCGGATTAGGTCTGAATTCGCTACTCATTGAAACTCCCTAACACTCTCTCCCTAACGTTTGGTCCTTGTAATTGGCTAATTATTTCGGGCTAAGGAATATTTCCCATTGCTCTGAATTCCAATAATCAAACAAGTAATCACACAAATTTAAGAATTGTTTAAACGGAGCGCTACAACCAAATGCGCATCTCCTACATTTTATTACAATACAATATATACAAATAATAATGATGATGTACAGTGAAATATATAAACGAATATTGACAAACTAACACTAGAATATTTTTTTTTCTTAAAAAATTAACTGCATTTGAATATCTCTCCGTTTTGACAGGGGGTAGTTATGAAGTATACCGCGATAGTCGAGTCAACTGTTGTGATGTGTCGAATTTTGAAACTAGTTAAAACTCAAGGTTAACAAAATTGTGCTTTCAAGTTAGCATAATCGAAGCAGAAAGGTCTGATGAAAGTTCATTTCTTCATTTCATCTCTAAACGTTAAGCATCAGTTGAATTGACCCGGTCATTTCTTATGGTACAGGGAATACGCGCAATATATTCTGTCCCGACGCAGTTCAAAAGGGACACGTCAAATAATCGATTTTTCAAAGGAGGCTAATTGTGAAATGTTTTAGGCCAGTGAAACTGACGACAGCCACTTGATTTGGAGGAAAAATTTTAGGAACAGTTATTTCTAGTTGGCCAGGGAACTTAAGGGCGTATACTTTGAAGAAAAAAAAATTATGCGGCTATCTCTTGGAAATTCTTTTACTTAGATTTTTCTTGAGAGGAGATTAAGTCTACTCTGGAGGTGTTAGTTAATGAAATAATGTCTTCGTGAAATTACAAATAGGCCAGATAGTTGTCACATCAGGGTACAGACTAAGGCTAAGACTGTTTGTTGGGAAAAAGAAAACGGCAATAAGGTACGCAATCTTATTTTAAAATTTTAATATGCTATTTCATTTTGCTTGATTGTTAGCAAATATGATATACTATGATTCACGCATGTATTCGTGTATTCATTTTGTAGGACTCTAGCGATGTGTTAGTTCTTACAGCTAATTCTTTGACTTTTTTAAAAAAAATATCAATTCGTTGAGAGAATTGACTGATAGCATGTAATTAAATATTTTATATGTAGAGTTGCGTAGAGATTTCATAAATTGACCCTAGTATACGAATATGCCATATTTCTTAGGATATATGAATTAAATCTCTGTGTAGGATGAGGATGATATTTATTCTTGTGAGTAATGACGAGTACGTACATACATACATACATACATACATACATACATACATACATACATACATACATACATACATACATACATACATACATACATACATACATACATACATACATACATACATACATACATACATACATGTATCCATCCATCCATCCATCCCTACATACATACATACATACATACATACATACATACATACATACATACATACATACATACATACATACATACATACATACATACATACATACATACATACATACATACATACATACATACATACATACATACATACATACATACATACACACACATATAATATATATATATATATATATATATATATATATATATATATATATATATATATATATATGAGTTCGTAATATATAATTGTTCACGCAAAGTTACTTTAAAATAGTTAGATTTAGTGGATATTATGCATACATATTTGAGCATAAACTACATTGAATAGCCAAAAGTAAATGAGTCCTATTGTAATGCATGCTGGCATATACGGCCACGTTTGTCTTTAGAAAGGATATGGGAATTTAGACCTCGCAGTAAATCTGAATGAACTTGAGTTAGGGTCATGTGTATCATCTTAACTGTAAACATACCGCAAGATAAAATCTGTGAGAGTACTGATTTAAGTCACGTGAGGTTAGGATTATTTAGTGTAAACCACCTAAATCTGAGCACGAGAAATAAAGTTTATATTTTTACGTGAATCGGTAGTGGTATTTATCTAACGTGAGACATACTCTATATTGAAGTGGACAGCTTCGTAGTTCAAGTGTCATCCTTCATATTTCGTACTCCGAGCGAGAGAAAGGAGAATGTGGAATACGGACGGAACT
This sequence comes from Potamilus streckersoni, assembly GCA_016746295.1. NCBI lineage: Eukaryota > Metazoa > Mollusca > Bivalvia > Unionida > Unionidae > Potamilus > Potamilus streckersoni. The sequence continues at coordinate 216,485 of JAEAOA010001386.1, read as the reverse complement.
CACTGAGTTAAAGAGGAAATCTACATCTTTGGGATGTCAGAACAGTGAGGGTCGACAGATGACCAAGCACTTAGACGTGGGAGACAAGTCGTGTGAAGACAAGTGTCAGGTGATGCTGTCAAAGCATAAGATTGGACTCAAAATCACCACTCGAATACATGAAGATAGTTATACGCTGTAATTGAATTCTGTCATTGACATCAGTCGAATAGAAAGTGATTTTGGCTATGAATATACTTGAATATAATTGAATATACATAATTTAGTAATCGGTTGCACGGGGATTGATTTTCTTAGATTATATGTTATTTGATTAAAATTTTATATTTTATTTCATTGAAAGGGGGCTCGTTGTCTTTTTTTTTTAATACTTTGCTCAGTTATCTGTAACGTTCCATCTGTCCGTCCACAATGGGCATCGTGGGAGATCATTTCCTAGTTAACGACGCCGAATTAAAGGAGGAGGCTTTTAATGTTTTAAACCCCCCTCATCACAACTATCATCGTCTTCACCAAACTAAAACTTTAGCTAAGTTGACATAGATTGGACTGAAATAAATCTTATTTATGATTGTGTCAATATTGTTGTAAACAGAGATGGTATGAATTATCTGTAGATGAAAGACGATAAAGATGTATGGCCTGAAAGACGTTATCTACAAGTTAGGTCACTACTCAACATCGAATGTAAATTGATGGTAATTATCTGATATACATTCGATAACTCCACATAGATCTGACGAGTAATTGCTTTGAAGTATAGTAGAATCCTAGTTTTTGACAACAGGAGACATATCCTAAAAATGGTAAGCAAACAATTTATTCATATCGCATTACAAAACTTTTTTTTTATCTTAATACTAGTACAGCGATGTGTATATGGACATAATAAATAGTATGTTCCGTACCTCCAAATTTCGTCTGTTAGTACCATGACAGACTTCGGGTTTGATTTATCGGACTATTAAAAGCAAACAATCTAATGTGTGTATACCAACAACAACTGGACATATACCAGAAATTCTATGAGTTAGTCTATTGTCCGTCGTCCATCCGTTAATATAAGTTTGGAATCGCTACTACTCATAAATTACTTGGAGGATTGTCATGAAACTTGACACACATTTATCCCGTTGTATAGTTGGCCCTAAATGAAAACGGTGATGTGATGTGATTATGATTGTTAACGTAGCATTAACAATTTTTCAGTCATATCGCTACGAAGTCTGCAGTGTGGCAATTTATAGTGATGTCTAGCTCTGGGGCATCATGCCGCAGACATGTAGCATGATGTCCCACCCAGTCACATTATCCTGACACCAGGCCTAACCCTAATCTCTTAATGCTGAGCGTCAAGCGAGGGTGCTATTAGTACCATTTTTGTAAGTCTTTGGTATGACTCGACCTGGGATCGACTCCACGACCTCCCGCAACTGAAGCGGACGTTCTAACCACTAGGCCACCGGAGCGTTTAAATAAAAATGGTACTGCTCGAATAATAAATAATACAAAATACATGAACAATTAGAGAGTATAGCCACCATAGCTACTCTTCCTAAATTGATGGCCATATCAACACTCAAATACTCCTTATACTGTCAAGTTGGTCCTAAATGAAATTGGTGTCGATCTGATGTCCAATATGGCCGTCATGGCTGCCATCTTGAAAATCGTTTTGTCGCAACTATTCTTCGATAGATGGTCGTATCAACATTGGTTTTCACTTCAATTTTTTCTTGCGTTTCTTTTTTAGTCGGTGGACAGACAATTAACTCCAACTATTTATCCTGGGTCATAATATCGTGCGGCCATCCCATGCATAATATATTGTATAGAAGCAAACCCTATACATAGAGTAAGCGGATTAAAGACATAATACATGAAAAATTAGAGGGCTTCAGGACTTGTCCAAATTATAAGGTAGCTCATCACTTAATTAAGGTCTTAAAACTTGATGTTTACAGGTAATAAAATGCATAGGAAAATATATTATTGTTTGCTTAAATCACCTGAACATATTTTATATAACTCATCACATTATCACATTAAGGCATCTTCTTGTTATCAATATCGTACAGCCTCCCTATGCACCGTTCTTGCTTCTGGTTTTACTTATATATTCTGTGCATGTACTTCTTTTATTCAGAGGAATAACCATATCATGTGTGTTGTTGTCCAGGGGATAATTGTTCAAGAACCGTTAAGCCTCAATGAAACTGAGACCATTTGACGTCTAATATGGATGCCGTCACACCCATCTTAAAAATCTCGTAATCACAACTATACCTAAGCAGTAAGTTTTCACCAAAAATGCGCATTATGATGTCAAGTTGGTCTTAACTAAAAATGGTGCCTAATCAACTTCCAATATGGCAGCCACATTAGTGACTCTTCCAAAACGAATGACTGAGGATGATCCTTAAAATTTTCTGATCTAGAATCTCAAACAGCGAGCTACATCAGATGACCAAGTACAAACTGGTCATCCAAAATGTGAAAAAGAGGAGATAAAGATGACCTGTGCACGTGTGTAGAATGCCACCCGATGGACATACCAGAATATCCCTCCGCTGGACACCAGACGGAAAGCGTAAAAGGGGTTATTTCTCGGTCGATGGAGACATGGGAAAGAAAATCGAGAATGAGATGAAGGTGTGCGGCTTAAGATTGGAAAACATCTATAGACAGGCCGCAGGCCTACAGTACTCTCTCTCTCTCTCTCTCTCTCTCTCTCTCTCTCTCTCTCTCTCTCTCTCTCTCTCTCTCTCTCTCTCTCTCTCTCTCTCTCTCTCTCTCTCTCTCTCTCTCTCTCTCTCTCTCTCTCTCTCTCTCGTGGAAGTCCTGTCATCTAAGACATAAGCTGGACGCAACTCGTACTTTTATTATTGCAGTTTTGTCTCTCTTGAGCTTTACCGGTATAATCTTCTGTTTAGTGTATGATGTTGCTTCCCTTCGCTATAAAAATAATATTCTGCGCTGGCTAGCAAGTCTCCTGGAAAAAAAAGAAAAGTAATCATGGTTCTCTGTGTAAATACAATGGAAACTTGGTATCATCTTTTTGACGTATCAAGAGGTGTTTTCTTTGTTTTGGCACTTCAACACATGATAGCCCATATTGTACTATGACATCAAACCGAAGCGTCTTGCCCTCTGATGGTCTGATAACCCGAATGATTAGAGGTAGGATTATTCGAGCCCACGACCTTTGGCTTGCTAATGAAGCACGCAAACCACCGAGTATCCGTGGTTTTCAATAAAAAAAATGTGACGTCTTTCCACTTATCTTGTTCCTGTTTAGATGTTTAAAGATTCTTCTGTGAAACGAAACAGGTATCTAATCTAACTATATGAACTTATTTTGACCATTTGCTTTTTTATGAATTTGGATGTGAGTAACGTCAGGATCTTAGATCTTTAGGCAACCACTTTGTTTAAGTCAGCATTTGTAGATAAAGATGGACTATTAAAGGGAATTTTTACCTATTTTGAACGAATTCTGAAATAGAAAGTTCCATGGAAAACATGTTGCTATGTTGATGCGTGCTTGTTATCTCTAGGCAAAATCGTAGGGTAATTAATAATGACTAATACGCAGCTCGTGCAACCTTGAGAACAAAAGAGTTGCAGATTTTCTTATTGATAAGGCTTGAAGTCTTGCAATCAGGTAAGGAGATGCACTGTAGGTCAAAATCGATATTACTCTTTTCTAGTGAAGAAAATATGTTCCATATGCGTCTGATTCCTATTTGAAGCTAATAGCCTTTCTTTGCTCAAACACGTGCTGGATTTATTTGTTTCCGTCACACTGCGCAGGAGGCAACCATGCACAGATCAACATTTTTCATTCCGTATAAGTCGGGACTTATACAGATTAATTTTTTTTTTATTTTTAATATTATCTAAACACTAGAATTCGTGAACATAGTACTTAACAAGCGTATAACTAACACAAAGCCCCGGGCATACCTTGTATTCAAGACCTAATACGTAAACTGTTTCTTTAGGTAGAGCTTAATACGATGACACTATTCACGTTTGGAATATCGGAAAAGTAGAAACTCGGGTCTTAGAAGAGATTTTGTTTTTAGAACTTTGATTAGATTGTCTCGAAAAGGTTTTAAATTTGGTTTAGTTTGGTTTGGTTTGGTTTGGTTTTACATGTCACCTATTATCGGAGGTTATAACGTGCAGAGACAGTGAGCGTATCGCCTAATGTCAAAGTCAGACACGTGCCGATACCCATTGTCGCTCACCAATAGTCACTAGAACAGGCACTGGGCACAATACTAGCACGGACTCAGTGATATGCCAAGTGGGTATTCTGGTGTAATGTCCGTCACGTGACTAGCAAACTATAACCCAGTGGCGTCACCTGAAAAAGGGGTGGGGGTGCGTACCGCACTGGTTGACACCATCAGAGGGGGTGACACCAAAATAACTGTCTATAAAATGCTTGAATTTTTGTGCAGGAAGCAGTTCATGGAGGTGATACCATGAGTTACCGCACTGGGTGACACCATCAGAGGGGGTGACACCAAAATAACTCTATAAAATGCTTGAATTTTTATGCAGGAAGCAGTTCATGGGGGTGACACCATGAGTTACCGCACTGGTTGATACCAACACTAGTGACGCCAATATTATAACCTACAACTTCATAATATTTCAACTAGTTTATATGAAATTTTATGTACTGGTATGAGGCGCCGTAGCGGACAAAAGCTGGTCCAATGAAAAAGTTTCAGTTGAAATTTCGATGTAGTGTTTCGAGAAATCCAATATCACGTGTCAGATTATATTGCTTAACCTTAAAGTTCCATTTTCAAAATCTAGCGGTGGTTTAAAGTTCTTTTTTCTATGTCGACGTTTTACATTGTATATTTTGAATTAAACAGTGGTTGAAGTTTCAATATGATATGTCGAGAATATCTAATTCACACGGTAAATGTAACTGTTTGTGATGAAAATTCCATTTCATATGGTGAATATTTATATTTTATCTGTTGAATTTCATAGTAACTAGAAGCTGCCTCCTTGTTTAAAAATAACGTAGTCCGTTCACGAGAGCGACCTCTAGCAAAGAAATTCATAGTAATTTTCGACGTGTGAATGGCAACTTTCACATTGAATACAAGAATGATGGATCTTAATACTCGATATTATTGTGACTTGTTAAAGTGGACATCGTGTAATGTTACTTTTGATACCAACACATCATTTCACCATATAAAAATAACAGTTCTGACAAGAACTATAAATTGTTCAACCACCGCTGTGTAATTCAAAAGATATAATCTAAGACCTCAAGATACTAAATGGAACTTTCAGCACAATCAGTGTGATTCAACGTGTTAAATTGAAACTCTCGACATATGACATCAAACTTCAACAACCGCCGTGTAATTGACAAGATACAATCATAAACTTGACATTGTACATCGAATTTTCAACCAGCGTTTTTTAATTCAACAGATGAAATCTAAAAACTCAGCATATGAAATAGAACTTGGAACTTTCAACATAAACTCTTTGAACCAATACGTAAATTAAGAATTCTCGACGTATGACATTGAAATTTCAATTACAGCCATGCAATTCAAACGACCCAGGGGTGTAAATAGGTCCTAAATGCATGTCCTAAGACAACTAATTCCTTCCTATGGACTCATTGAAAGGAACAGCCGACATAAATTGTGAGGGTTCCAATTGGATCAATCCCGATCGGCTATTGTGGTACCTTGGGTAAAGCATTTTACTCCAGTTGACTCAAAGGTAAATAACCTATTTGTGCTGCTGTGACGCAAAATATAAAAAACTCCAAGCCCTAACAACTGCTTCATACGATGCAGTCAACTACACTCCAGTTAGTAAAAAAGAAAGAAAATCCTAAAAATAAAAAAAACTATGGAAATTTATCAAATTTGACAGAAATCACAGGATTTGAAATATTATTAAAGGAACAAACAAAACATAGACGTACACAAATAAACAAGCAAGCAAACAAATGCACATGGCAAGGAGTATATCTTTACGAGGCAATGGAGTGGTCATGAAAAGGCCAGTAGGGTTTGTTAACCAGAGGGAGTTACATACGGAGCATCACACTGGTCTTCTCTTCCTCAAATTTTGTACATCAAGAAATATTTTCAGACTGCTTTCCAATAGCCGTATCTGAGGTTATAAATGGATGCTATTTTTTTCTATAAGATTTCACACAAGATGTAGCGGGCGATGGATGGTATAGATAGTGTATTCGACAATGTTCTTATAGGGTGTCGGATGGTATACAAGTTGTGTGAGAGTACGTTTTTGAGATTTCATCTCTTCTTGCATTTTATTAATACAAGACGTTATTGGTTCTGTTCATGTTTCTGCGAAAATTTAAAAACGTTCTCACGTGATTAGTAAAATCACTTTTGAGTGTGGTCATTTTATTGTTTATTGGAACTTTTTTATCATCAACATATTTCTTCGCTGTAGCATCAAAATCAGGCTCTGGTGTTCTAAAATTGGTTGGCTTCCGTTAGTCTCGAGAGACGATGGAAATGCACCCATGAAAGGTGTCCAAGTTTGTAGCTGTGCAGCGTCTTCTGTGACTATAAAGTCCCACACGGGAGTGGCAATCCTTGTTGCAGTTGCTACACTTGAAGTATGACTCAGGTCTTGGTTGGAACTGCATCCGCTTCCTCTGAGATCTTTTCTCATCAGCGAGCTAAAATTACTGATGCCATTATTGTTCATGTTGAGAAATGCATACATTATACCACCGCGCACCGACACGTAATTTGATTCTTGATCGTCGACGTATTTTTTCGTTGCAGCATCGTTATCTGTAGTTGGGTTTCCAAAGCCTATAATCTTGTTCTGGTTCATAATAATGTTCCGCGTAAATAAATCACCAGCTTTTTTAACATAAGAAAAAGTGGAAGAAGATCGACGTGGACAAAGTTCAAACAGAAGAAGAAACTGATAAACTTTTCAAACCTGTTACGGAGGCAGTACTTGGCAAACAACCAGTAATATCAAACATTGTCTCCGGAAGAACTAGCAAAAGTAAAAGAAAAGGTTTTTAGGTTTACTTGGAGAAGGATCGAAGGAACAAACTGTAACATTTATAAACGAACTTGTAAGACACATTGCTGATTCTGCTACATGGCAAGCTGAATTTTATATGCTAATGAACAAAGACGGTTAATCCAAATGAGTTAAAGAGGATGATAGAAAAAATGTCAAAGCAAAGCGAGAAATTGGCTGAGAAACAAAAAATATTGACTGAAAGTGTTGCATTGGAAATGCCTGTTGAGAAACAGAGAATACTTTATAGAAAACAAGCTAGGTCAAAAATAGATTATGGTGAGTATAATGAGTTTATTAGAAAGCATGATATCACTGATATTGACATAATTCGAACTTGGTCAGAAGAAACATATAATGATTTGACAGAAAAACTAGAAAGAATTATAGAAGATGGCCACTCTGCTGATGAAAGAATTAAAAAATTAGAAGATAAAAAAGTCTTCCAGTACTACTCGATTATATTAGAGATGAAATTATTGCTAAAATTGTTCTTGAAACAAATTATCAATATCAAAATAAACTAGGAGATTATGGTAGAGGTTGGAATTTTAAAATAGTGATAAATGAGAATGGAAAAAACCTGGAGATAGAACATTACAAGAGGAAACCACTAGATCTGGAGTCAAAGTTTTTTCATCAAACGCAGAAATAGTCGATCGACTAATGCTGTTAATATTATCCAAAGAAGCTGGTAACGAAAGTGTAGAGATCGATAATTAAATTATTGATCTATTAGATCATCTAAGATCGAGCAGATTATTAACATCGATCGAGTACGAAATTTTACACAGCGATCTTATCTAAATTATTAATATAATGTCAACAACATTATTGTTTCATTAGTCGCAAACAACAGGAAACATCACCAAGGTTTATGTTTATTATAATCCGCCAATATAACTTGATCCTGCAAAACAGTATGAGATTGGATTAATTTCTTGTACTTGTTTGAATGATATGGCTAACGTTAAAACTGATGTCAATGATGAAATTTCATCTACTCCGGTTACAGCATCTCGAATATCTATAACAATAAAGATTAAAACTGCCGCAAGGCGCTACTAATGTCACTGATCAAAACAAAACAATCAAAGAGTTTATCACAATAGCTGGCTGTGTGGCTGATAATTTCGATTTGACATCGAATTAGAACACGTTACGAGCTAGGATAACACTGAGAAATATGCTAATCGATTTTGAACCAGGAGAAAAAAGTATTACACTTCTGATAGGATTTACTAATAAAGTTATTAGTGCTCTTGATCAAGATATTACGTATGGTGGTGTCCTGCCAGTAAATATAAGAGAAGTTAATACGATACTTGTAAATCGACCAATTGCTTCTGGATCTTACTCAACCAAAGGCAGTAAAGGGCAAACAACCTACAGTTTCTCGCCAGATGTTCCACCAGGATCGATCATACAGATTAACCACGTCAGATTATCTATTATCCGATTAATCTCGAAAATCAAATCACAAGCATCACAATGTAACTCACAGACCAGTCGGGTAGACAGATAGATTTGAACAATGAAATTGTCACCTATTATTTACACCTGCGCGAAATTTTGTGAGCATATATTTTTTAGATGAAATAAAGAAAGGTTTATCGAAGAATAATCGTAGGTGAATTTTTTAAAACATATTTACAACAATTGCAGAGAATAATTCAGAAATTGCTCGTAAAAGTAGCGTCCATTGCACTCGACGCAGATAAAGCTTTCGTGATGGGGGAAGCTTCTTCAGCAAGCACTGTAGTAAGACAAAAGATTGCTGATAAGATTAGAGGCCCTTACACATCAGAAATAAAACGAGTAGTATCAGATATTGCGCCAACAGAAGAAACAAAACGAGTTATCATAGCTACAACAAAAAAATTATAACCGGGCGGCGAAGAAATAGTACGTACACTTGTAAAGAAAACAAAGCCGATGACCCCTGCTGCCTTTTAGTTTTGTGTAGCGATTATAAAACAAATGTCAGCTAAAAATTATCTTGATCTTGCTGAAGAATATGATACTGAAGACACTGTATCAGAATTCGAATACGTCGAGTATTTGGATGAAAACTCGAACGAACCAAATAAAACCGGAGATAGAAAATTTAATACAAGAGACGAGGATGTGTTTCTACTGCCACATAATGCAGTGTTAGAAGTGCGTGGTCAAATATTACCTGCAATGAGTGTTGATATTTCCGCAGATGCAAAAATTGCTCTCGTCAATAACGGTTGGAGCTTGTTTAAAAGTTCAAGATAACTGGCTAATGAAATCGTAGATGTTTTAATGCACTTACATATTGCGAGTAAAATACTAAACATATTTTCGTTTAGTGATAATTATTCTAGATCAGTGGCTACAAATATGATGTGGTTTAAAGATACATCATTTGGGACGGCTCCGTCGAGCAAGTTTCGTACTGGTGCTATTAATCCTGCTGTAGATAACAATAATCTGATCGCCAATTCTGCTAATAATGCGGCTGGTGATATTAGAGTTGTAACAAGAATAAGACGACAGCAATATAACGAGAAATTTGCAAAACGAAAAGCATTTGCTGCAGAATCTCGCCAAATAAAGATGATGCTACCGTTAAGTACAATCTTTAGATATTGCCGTGATATTAACAAGGTTTTTCGAGGAATAAAACATACACTTTTTTAGATCGAGCTGATCAAAACGATTGCATAATGCATGCCGATGGGGTAGCCGTAGGACGATTTGCGATTACAAGATTAACATTGTAGATTCCGCGGGTTGTCTCCTCGTTAGCTAAAACGATGGAACTCGAATAGTTATTGGCCACCTTCCAACAGAAAAGGATTTATCAAACAGCCTTTTCACAAGGCGATTGATTACACGTGGCGTGTAATGACCACGCCCAGCGAACACTACCTCGGCAATTGTTCGTCGTATTGAAAAGACAGGCACGTCATAAAAATCAGAAAATGAACAACTCTGTATTCGATAATCCTGTCAGAAGAATATTTGCCGAAATAAATTAATTAATATCCCGAACGTGCCATCGAAGGCAATTTTGCTGAAGATGAAACAAAAAAAAAAGATCTCGACCATACATGTATCTTATGGAAGCAATACAAAAATATCAAAACGCGGACACTGGATCTCAAATATCGATATAAGAATTTTGATCGCTATACCCCATCTTTTACTTTGATATATCAAGGCATTCGAAACCAGTTATCGGACCGACTGCACATGGAAACTGGGCGCTCTGCTAGCTGAACAGTATAATGTATATGCGCTAGTGGTCAGTGATAGATTATTGACCATCAACGAGACGAAAGGAAAAATGACTGTACAAGTTTAATCTATCAACCTTGATAAAACATCATGAAAACCAAGTACACAACTCGATAAATATACCTGACATCCAGTCATGTTGAAAAATTATCATCAGCGGTTGCCAAACGCAGCTCTGTTTCTTTGTTGACCTCTCCAGCGACGTCAAATAAAACTGCGGTGAAAGTCAAGCTAACGCAGCAACAAATCAATGAACTCGATCACAGCAAACCGTTTCAACTAAAACTGTTTTCCAGGTAACCGCAATGTCAAACCAAGGTGGATTTTTTGGACCAGCGCTTTCTGTGATAGCTAGCAAAGTTTCACCAATACTTGGTACACTTGGACTTGCGTCTGCGTCAGGTGAAGTCTCTGACGCAACAAATAAGCAGTCGAAGGTCGTGGAATCAAACAGATCTATCGTTAGTTTTATGTAACAATATAAAATAAAATGCCATAACGAAAAACGAAATCGTCAAAAAAAAGAAAACAGCGAAACTCAAACGAACATAACAAGGAGGAATTCTTTTCTCTCCTCTGATAGCAGGATTAGCGGGAAGCCTCATTCCAAACTTACTAGAATCGGACGTGGAATGACTCTAGCAGGGTACCAGACGTTATTGCGCAATTTTGATATCATCGAAAAATTGAAGGACATTGTTGGATTTCGTGGAGTATTTTCCAATTACGATCTCGATGACGTACCAGTAGGTGGTTTATGTATTGTCAACATCAAAAATTTTAACGATGGCTCCGTCACGCACTGGGTTGCTGTCCACGAAAATAATTATATTGAATTTTTTGTGGTTATAATTGTATCATGTTTGTTAGACAAATGTCATAAGATCCTGATCTTCTAAAGTTTATTTTACAATTTGATGAGCAACATTCTCACGCAAACGATGATATTGCAGTTACTTTTTGTCTAAACTTGAATGTATATAATGTCAACATACTGTCTTATTGTAAAACTAAAACATAGAATACGGATAAGACGACGGAAAAGCAAAAAATAATATAATGATGCTAAAAAGTATTTGTGTCATTTGTGGTAGAAAGAAAATTATGTTTTTGAAAACCGGAGCTTGAATATGTCCCGACAGTTATTTTGATCGATGATTAATCTTATGAAACATAATAAAATGAAATAAAATGCAACTGTGATTGTGACAAAGATCTTTGTATCGAACAGGATAAAATCGTCATGTACTGTAAATCGTGCAATCGCCGTTAGATCATTGTCAGCGGAATCGACATTCACAAAATTATTAGTAAATTACCGAAACCAAAAGGTGGTTGGACATTGCCAGATCACAAGTATAATGGACCTTACCATCCGATGAATCAGCAACTGGATAAGGACGATCATCCGCTGCCAGGACAAGAGCCTTATTATCAGATGGATCGATACGTTATGATATGTTATCGTGATCTGTTATCGAAAGCATATTGCAATAAAGTAATGTTAGACGAATTACGTAATATGAAACCGACAAATTTTACGAGAACGGTTTGATAGAAGATTTGTTCAGGGAATGATTGTTGGAGCAAATTGCAAATTAAGGCTTGGGAAAGAATTATACAATGATCTTGCAGCTGAACTACACAAACCTAAAAAAAAGTTTACGAGACGTAAAGATGTCGCTAAAGCCGTTGATGATTTCTGGGTGATAGATTTGGTTGATGTGTCCAGTCTGGTTCAGTTTAACGATAACAAACATATTTGGTAATGTCATAGATGGTTCTAGCAAATACGTGTTTAGTGTACCTGTTTAAGATAAGACTGGAACGTCGATCACTGATGCGCTAAAACAGATAATATCGAGTACATAAAGAAAACCAAATAAAATCTGGACTGATCACAGAGCATAGTTTTTCAATAAAAAATTTGAGCAGTTTCTAAAACAAAATAATATATAAAAAATATGTTACAGGAAAAGAGTGTAAAAGCGTTGTCGTTGAAAGATATAATTGCAGGATAAACGAAAAAATACACAAACATTTGATAGATAAAATACTAACAGATATGTCGATGATCTTTCTCAAATCGTGGACGAATATAACACGAAATATCGAACTATCAAAATGTCACCTAATGATGCTATTAAAAATCCGATATTAGCAAACGAAAAACATCTACCGCAGACATAAATTTAAGGTCGGTGATAAAGTAAAAATTTCTCTGACGAAAAAGTGATTTGAAAAAGGATTAACTCCGAACTGGAGCGAAGAACTATTTGTGGTTGACAAAGTACCTTTGACAATACATGTAACATACGCGTTAAAAGATCTGGCAGGGGTACAGATCGTAAGCAGATTTTACGAACAAGAACTACAGAAAATTGAACAAGATGTGATCGAAAAAAGTGATTAGGAAAAAAGGTGATACAAGTTTAGTGAAATGGCGTGGATACGGCGATAAATTTAATAGCTGGATCCCAACCAAACAATTTACGAAATAATGCTTTTATAAATTTCCTCGTACTTACGTCGGATAGATTTGCATTTTACTGGTTTACACAACGACATTAGATACTGCTTGCGATCGTCATAGATCGTCATCAAATTAAAAATCTTAACAAATATGAAATCGAATTTTATATTTTTCTGTCGACTTGAAATTTTGATGTCTAAAAAGGTCTGATCAGCTGCCAAAATATTTGCTGTTCGGCGACGGTAAAATTAAGATTTGTTATTTGTTTAGCAATGTCGTACTTGACATTATATTTTCCAGTGGCTGGTTTGCTGTAATTTGATCTGTCAGAGATAGTGACTATTTCGTCGTCGTCAGATTCGTTGGTGTACAAAATATGATCTTCGCTATAACCAGCACATTTGTCTATCATATTGTCTGCGATCGTAATATTTTCTGCGATTGTATTGTTGGTGATTGTATCTCTTGCAGTGTTATCTTTCGCATATATTTCAGCGAGTCTTTCCATTAGGTTTATATCATAATATACTTTTATCTAATTTGTTGTTATAAGATGACTAACGATGTAAAATATCACCAAAAAGTTAACATATTAACTTACAGCCAACTAGCCGAAGCGGTAAGAAAATGTCTATCTGGTTACAGTGCATATTCCGTTAACGTTGTTGTTATGCAATGTGATTCTCATAAAATATTACTAACAGCATCAGAAAAAAGTAAAATTAATGAAAGTGCAGTAATTACGCTAAAATTTGATCGCAATGATATAGCATTTGCTCATCATTGCTTGACTAAAAAGGAACTGTCAAATATATTTGAAAACAATTCTGGCATCGTATTCTCTTGACAAAGCTGATCATGTTACTCGATCAGCAACACATTTTATTGCTCTGTGATTTATCTTATAGTGCTTTTCCGCAGCTGAAATCGATTTAAATTTTATCTCCTCTTCCGTTTTGAGGTTTAACGAAACAACAAGTTTTGCCGGACATCTAAAATTAATACTACGTCATAAATTTTTCACGTTTTCCTGCTGTGTAGCTAGCTCCAAATTCCACAGTCGATTGTCTGTCTTTACAGTATTAATGTGATTAATCACCAAACTATCTGGTATGGGTCCGTTAAACGTCTTGTAAACAAATATATGTGATAAATATTTGACAAAATCTTTTAGTGTCTCTCAAACAGTTACCGTGCGATACCCCATGTTATTTATAACACCAAGAACCTTTTTAGTTTATCTGTTTCTAATAATACCGCAATCGTTGGTCTCGTATAAATCAAAGACCGGGTGCGGCTGAAACTCATTTTGTGAAGATAAGTTTTAGATATTGTCATCAGTAACTGCACCGTTCACATGATATACACGCTGTCCCTCTGGAATATCCTCTCAGAATAATGTGTAAATAAAATCTTTTCTAAGCATTGCAATCCTCTCGGTATTATCTCCCTTTACGCTAATCTTATAACCCGCTGAAGTTGCTTCACCTATCGAATAATTGTACTGGACACGTATCACCGAACCTAATGCATTTCCAGCGTATAGGTTATACTTGAGGTGAATGTAATAATGCTCTTGCTCCTTATGCGCTTGTCATTATACTATAAGGATTTTATAACTCGAATTGTTTGTTCATCGTTGATTTATCGATTGAACAATCAATTAGATATTACACTATAGTATTGCAATGTTGAAGTTGTGTGATATAGTCAAGATGAGCATTTTGGGTGAACCTGAAAAAATAGCGACTGATTTCACAGGATTTGACAACAGTTATCGGTTTGAAAAACAAATCGTACTAGTAAATTTTACTGCAACAAATCTCCATCATTTGCTAGAGCCAACCGTCAAACGTGAACTTGAAAACCAAAAGGGTATAAAGCTACTGGTGCAATATCCTATTATATTTTCAGAGCTTCTTGTGAAAGAGGAATCAACTAACAAGGAAACTACAGACCCTTACATCAATGCAAAATCAAGACGTGTTTTGCTTGAGACTGATCTTTTGGCACTGGCTGTTGAAATATACCAATAAATTTGTAAAAAAAGATAGAAGAATTTACCGAATCAGGTTCAGGTTGTAAGTTTGAAATGATCAAGGAAGTTTTATTTCACACAGTAAAATATGACGTACTTCGCGGTGGTTCGTATATCGACCTGCCACAAAAAAAATCAAAAATAAAAAAGTTGTATAAACGTAAAAAACGTCGATAACAGATGTTTCCAATGGGCTGTTCTTTCTGCGATATTCCCAGCAGGAAAAAAATGCTGATCGTGTTGGGAAGTATATTGGTTACATGCCAAAATTAAATTTTTAAGATATCGACTTTCCACTTGCAGAAAATTAAATACCAAAATTTGAAAAGCAAAACAATGGTTCGATTAATGTTTTCGGACTTAATGAAAAAGAAAGCGTCTATCCAAGATATATTTCGTAAAAAGCTTTACAATCGCCCATAAACTTGCTGTGTTATAAAAATCATTACGTTAAGACTAAAAACTTTAATGGACTAGTTGGTGGATAGCATAATAAACGAAAGAAGAAAACGTTCTTCTGTTATCACTGCTTACACGGTTGTAATGGCAATGAAAAAGTACAAAAGCATTTGCAGTACTGTAGTGGTGTACAACGAAAAACGATGCCGTCCAAAGAAAACAATTTAATGCAGTTTGTCCTTCACCATCACAAGCTAAAACTTCCTTTCATCATATACGCTGATTTCGAATGCTTACTTCAGCTTGTACATGGCGTAGAAAATAATCCAAACAAACCCAATACTTTCGCGGTAAAAATCCAGCTGTCTTGCTTCTCAAGCAGTTTATTAGCGAAGTTGATCATATATTTAATCGTTTGAAAAGAGTAACTCCAATGATTAAACTGACGCCTCAACATGTTTTCTGATTACGAGCAAGCAGAATTTTGTCATATTTGTGAAAAAGCTTTTGATAATAACAAAAAAGCTTGTTTAGTTTGAAATTTGTTTTTCGTCGCTGTACGGCGACAAGATTTTCATTAAAAATTTTCATACTAACAAAATCGTCGGCTGACGCAAGTTTTTTTCTGCGATGGATATCATTAACTAGCTCGACATTTACCCGTTTTCTAATATTTTCCATCGTCTTACCAAAACGGCATTGTTCATAAGTTTAAAGAAGTTTTTCTCAAAATTACTTTTAGCCACAGCTCTTCTCGAATTGTTCGAGTTAATATAACCTCACATCCACGGCAACTGATATTAAACTTTAACACTCTATGAACTTTTTTCAAAACGAGACAAGTATCTGCTGATTTTTTAAGAACTTTGTAATGCAAAACATAATTTTACTTATCGAGTAATTTTTATAATATTATTATATCAGAGATTTTTGCTGTGGTGATGCTAATTCTTGTTCATTCTGAGATAACACACTATCATTTATTACCATCGATTCCGCACAGAAAGGATAATCGTTGTTTAAATTGTGTAGCCAAGTTGGATAATCGAGATCAACCTCAACAATTAATTGCTCGAGGAATCAAGTACGAAACATTGTCAAGTATCTTTTGTGTCTTCGATAGAAATTTCTCAGTCGTAATCCAGCGAAATCCACACAAAGGCATTGGTTTGACCATATAATAACCGCACAAATTGTTAAAGTTCGGATAAATGGTATACTTCGAAGGAAGCTTAGGAATGTACTCTTTTAGGTATTTGTTGTTTGCTTCGACATATTTCTTTGTTATCACGCTGATACTGCCTCTGATACCTTTTTCGATAAAATTAAACATATCAACGTCGGTCAGTAGTTCTAACCTTACCTTAGTAAACTTTAACAGAGCGTCCCACAATAATACCTCTAATACCAATACCAATTTCCATAATAGTCATAGCTTACTCGACAAACACTTTCGAATACGTCCAGCAATAACACGTTAGTTTTTAGATACAAATCGTGATAATTACCAAACGTTTTGCAATCGAATTCTTTCCAAATATCTTGTGCATATCTGTACTCGTCATCTTTAATATTATTATTTTTGAGTTGCGAGTAAAATATTCCCTTGTCAGGTAAGGAGGTTTCATCAAATGTACTCCACTCGTCGAGATATTCGTACGGAAATACTCCTTCATTAGTCAGTAGATTATATTTATCTCTAAAACAGTCTTGTAGGTTATCAAACTCGCTGAAACCTTTCACTAGCTCATCTAACGATGCTGTCATGAACTTAGGTTGTCAGTAAAACGCAACTTACATAGAGTAAACGACATACTTTTCAAATTATTTGAAACGCATTTGATTTACATATTCAAATTTTAAACGAGATTTTATGTAAGGATCACAAAAAGCTTTTACGATAATGTAGCTATCATATCCTCGGAAGATGTGAAGAATAACTGGAGTAAAATCTTGGGCGTGATATTTTAAATTAAATTGATCATGAGTCGCACAACGATACTGTCCTATGAGATGGCAATGGTCAGGTACTTTTTGTTAAAGGGCGAGTGAAAAGATTTTTTTTTTTAGAAATATAAAAAACTCCGCATGCTCGTGATTACATTCTTATTGAAGTGTCAATTTTATCATTGGAGTTACTCTTTATAAGCTTTTAAATATATCATCAACTTCACTAATTAATTGCTCGAGGAACCAAACAGCCGGATTCGTACCGCAATATAATTGGATTGGTTTAGATAATCTCAAATCAGCACAGCAAACTATCGTGTACGCTACTCTTCTTGGAAAATGATTTTGAGTTTTTCTTGTATTCGATTGGTCAAGATTATTTTCTGCGCCGAATACATGCTAAAGTAAACATACGAAATCAGCGTATATAAGGAAAGGAATTTAATTAGGGATGGCGATGGACAAACTGCTATAAACTGTTTTCTTTGGACGGCTCGTTATTTGTTGTACGTCACTGCAGTACTGTAAATGCTTTTGCAATTTTTTATTTGTCTGTACAATCGTGCTACAAGCAACAAAAAGGGAACGTTTTCTTATTTCGTTTATTATGCTATTTGCCAAAAAAATTCCACTAAAGTTTTAAATCTAAACATAATAATTTTTATAAAACAGCAAGTTTATCGTCGATTGTGAAGCTTTTTGTGATATATATCTCGGATAGACGTCTTCGTTCTCATCCCGTCCGAAACCATTTAGCTAAACAGTATTTTGCTTTTCAAACCTCGGTAATTGATTTTCTGCCACTGGAAAGCTCGTTGAGTGTGTGAATAAATTGCTTGACGACAACGCTTTTACTTTCGTTCCCTGTAACATATTTTTAATGTTATTTTGTTCCAGAAACCGCTCGAACGATTTATTAAAAAACCTCACTCCGTGATCTGTCCAGATTCTGTTCGGTTTTCTTTCAGTACTTGTTATTATCTGTTTGGCGCATCAGTGATCGAAGTTCCTGTTTTATCCGAAACAGGTACACTAAAAGCGTATTTGCTAAAAATATCTATGTTATCAAACAGATACTTCTTTGAAGCGCCATCAGCGTCAACATTAAACTGAGCAAGATTGGACACATCCACTAAATCTATCGCCCAGATATCATCAAAGGTTTTCGCGACAACATTACGTCTCGTAAACATTTTTTTTATTGGTTTGTCATGTTCGGCTGCCAGAAATCTCCGACAATTCTTTTCCGAGTCCAAGTTTATATTTTCTCCAATAAAACCCTGCACTAGCCTTCTATCAAAAACGGTCTCGTAGATTTGTAGGCACCATATCACGAAATTCGTCTCACATTACTTTATCACAGCCGTATTTATCTTGCATGTTGTCCCCGTAGCAGATATTATAACGCATTGCTATTGCATCCACTTGATTATAAGGCTTTTTTCCTGGCAATGGATTATCGTTCTCGTCAAGTTGTTTATCGAGAGGAGTGTGACGTCCAGTGTACTTATGACCTGGCAATGTCCAACCGCCTTTTGGTTTTGGTAATTTGCCAATCCATTTGTGAATGTAAATTGCGCTGTTAATAACCTCGTGGCGATTGAATGATTTACAGTATGTGACGATTTTATCTTTTTCGATCCAAAGATCTTTGTCACAATCACATTTGCACTTCATTTTATTTTATTTTGTTTCATAAGATTAATCATCCCCTAAAATAATCTTGTCTATCGCAGATCCTACTTAGTTTTTTTTCATGAACATACTTTTCTTTCCACCATAAGCAATACAAATACTTTTTAGCATTGTTCTATTATTTTTTCCGTCGTCTCGTCATTATTTTCTGGTTTTGTTCTACACAAGAGACACTATGGTGAGATTATTATACATACGTTTAAGTAAAATTAACTGCAATCTCATCGTTTGCGTGAGAAGGTTGCTTATCAAATTGGGAAATGAACTTTAAAAGATCGGAAGCCTTGAAAACTTTTGTCGTACAAACATTATGCAATAATAACCACAAGCGAATGTTTCGATCGGCTGCAGTTAATTAGAAGAGTAGCTTATTTTATACATTTTTCAAAATATATTTTTATGAGATTGTTCGGAGGAAGCTTGAGTGATACAAAATAATCATTATCATGGACAGCAACCCAGTAAGTGCCAGAGCCATCATTAAAGTTTTATATATATACAATGCACTAACAACCTGCTGGTAAGTCATTGAGGTCGTCTTTGGAAGAAGACTTCCCGTTAATCCTGCTAACAGAGGAGCTATTGGAAGAAATCCTAATTATTTTGTTCGATTGCGTTTTTCTGTTCTCTTTATTTTCGACAATTTTGGCGTTGACATTCATTTTTAATTGTTACATAAAACTAACGACATATTTGTTTGATTCCACTCCCAACTATCAATATCGATTTGCTGTTTTACCTAAAATATCAGCAATAACTCCGTCTCTTATTCTATGAAACGCATCACGCATTTTTTTGTTTGTGTCAACCTTTTGAAAGAGCTTCTTCAGCTATTAGGAAATCCTCAATTTTACTTGTCAAACTTCCCATCATTTAGTTGTAATCGTCATCACTCCATTCTCGACTGTTGTTAAAATCGTCAAGTTTGTTTTTCATCAAATACTTTTGAATAAAATTATTTATTTCATTTTATTTCATTTTCAGTTTTATTTTTCACTAGCTTTTTTCATATAACGTGCTATCTTCTCCTCAAAAGGAACCATTTATATGGTAACCTCAGTTATTCTTATTTTGTTCATCAGCTAGTTCTTTGGTTTGCTTTGACACATTTTCTATTAACTTCCTCAACCCTGCTGTGTTAACCGTCAGTCTTGCTATCGCATGTTGAAGCGCAAGATGTTTGTTTATTAATAAGTCAAATTCGGCCTGTCGTGCAGAAGAATCAGCAATGTGGCTTACGACTTTTTCTGCAATTTTTTATTCTCTTCTTTCGATCTTTCGCCAAGTAAACTTAAAATCTTTTTACTTGTAATTTTTAAGCTCGTCTGCGGATAATGTTGATACTTCTGGTTGCTTGCCAAGGACTGCTTCGGTAAAAGGTTTGAAATATTTAGCAGTTATTTCCACTGCTTGAAGTTGTCCACGTCGAGCTTCTTCCATTTTTTCTTAAAAGCTGCCAGAATTTCGATAAACTTCTTTAGTAATTCGATTCTTTGTTTATGCTTGTTCATTATTTTCTATACTCTTTACAAACTTCGTCTTTAAAAACGTGTCAATACAACAGCAAGATAGATCATATCCGGTTCAAGCGCTAGCTTGTCGAAAAAATAAATTGATTTTTTCCTTGGTTGCTTGATGATATAATTCGATAAATTTATCTTTCATTACATCACAGCATTGCTCATTTGCAATATATCTCAAATCACATTGTCCAGTCCGGGAAATAATATAAAACAAGCAGTATTTCGCCTGATAAATTTATCGACGTTGTAAAAGCATTGGGCAAGATAGACCTAATTACATTGTAAAAGCATTGGGCAAGATAGACCTAATTACATTTTCTGTTACGCGATAATAAAAAATAAGATCTGATCGTGTTCATCTCCTCGTTGTTAAGCGGAATATCGTCAAATACAATTATTTTATACTCGGATGAATCAAGTTCGTTTCTTGGAATTAGTTCTTCTGGTTGTCTTATCAAAATATATCATCGGCAACATCAAGATCATTACGACGTTTATCGTTATACTCGCTCAATAATTTGTATTTACCCTGTTGCGGGTTAATGGTGTAAATATATAACTTATCATAGTTAAAGTTATAGTTGAGCAAAAGATTTAATAACCAAAATAAAATTACATGCCTTTGGAAACCCAATTGCAGAAACGGACGCGGCAACAAAAAATATGTGGATGATAAGGAAGTTCCAATAACAACTTCGTTAGCCACAATCAGTGACGGAGTGGCTGCGTTTAAGACTGATTTTTCTAATCACGAACAAACGGTTTTTAATTTTCGTAGAAACATAAACAAAAACACTAACGATTTGTTTTTGAAAACTCCACCAACTGTTGATATCAAACTTGCTGACATTAGCACAAAACTAAATGATATCGTCAGTGGGATCCATAATATTGTTAAGAAAACGAATCTGATTAAAATTCCGCACAAATTAAAAATATTGTATACACAGTACCATCAGAATAAACAACATGACCACAGGAAAAAACACTATCAAACACACCGTGGAAATTTCTGGTGTGTATAGGCTGTCCGAGTTTAGTTCTGCAAAGTTTATGATTTTTAATACATTTCCATGGCGTCACTCAATCGATGATTTTTCTGGAACCGCGTCTATAGTGCTAAATAAAGACGCTGAAGAAACATTTCCACTGGAAGCATCTGATAAAAAATTAATAGTAGTTTCTTATTGGTGTTGTCTGGACTTATTTTTGCCGAAACACCACAATTAATCACTTAATCAAACTCCTATTGTATAGTTGATGTCAATCATATTTTGGATAAAATTCCAAAACAAGATATGGACGCGCTAATGCAATATTACAAACATTATGATAAAAACTTTAAAGCGTAAAACAATGTTACATATACTAGAACAAAATACTCCGGATAATGTAATGTTTACCGTTGTTGATGACCGGCTCTGCGATAGTTTCAAGTGGAGCATCATTAAACCCGTTTTGTTAATCATATCCGGCGTTGGTATTTCTCTTGCAACAGCGTGTAAAATATCGAACCTAGACGCGCGACTGAAAAAAAAAATGCTTGGAAGACGGCTAGTAACACTTACTTGATTAGATAAGATCTTACTTATGGGGGTATAAAATATATATGGATGATTTAATACGCGAATTTCGTACTATTGACTATGTTGACGAATATCCTACCTAAGAGAGTCAGTAGGTATGAAAATAATTATCAAAGGAAATATGAAATTTTGTGTGAAGAATAAAAATAATGTTTAAAATTTTGACGGTCTCCGAGGGTTGGAAAAGATCTTTGAGCCAGAACCAGTACGCTGTTCCCAGGAAAACTCGTTTTGGGATAAGGTCGGCGGGGGGGGGGGCGAGATTTCGAGATGGTGATTTATATTTATTTGGAGGTTGGAAAAGGTATTTTAGCTAGAACAGCCTTTAATCTACTACTCCCCACATTAATACTTGCATAACTGCAGTTTAGCGTGCTTGTTGGGAAAGCAAAGTGAAAACGATCCAAAGATTAACGATTCTAACAGATTTTTTTTTTAAAGTAGGACAGTGCAGATCGGATTTTAATAGAACGGGCTGACAAGATGTCCACGGAAATGTACTTTATGTATAATTGTCAGCGTTATATAATTGATCTGTACATACGTGAAAGTTTGACAGTATTTAAAAACTAAAGCATGAATTTATTATTATTATTATTATTATTATTATTATTATTATTATTATTATTATTATTATTATTATTATTATTATTAATATCAATATCAATATGATATTGATAATAATAATAATAATAATAATAATAATAATAATAATAATAATAATAATAATAATAATAATAATAATAACAACAACAACAGCAAGAACATTAATAATAAAAGTAGTAGCATCACCTTATTGACGGCCCTACATCTGTAGAATTTAAAACCAACACAAAAGAAAATTAAAAAAAAACTATACATGATTTGTGGGCAAGGTAAGAGTGGTGACCGGTGTCAAATAAGGCGAATCAGCCAGACAAGATGGCGACTGTGGTCAATTAGAGGTGTAAGATTGGTATCTAGTGGGGTCAGATAGCATCGACTCAGGTAGACAAGACTGGTAGCTCGTGTGGTCATTTCGGGCGAAATTTGGAAAAGTTGCCGCTGATGACTGAATGATGTCCATCGATCAAACTGCCGCCAACGGCATAGAGAAATAGAACACGGAAGACATCATTTCATGCTCGTTTAAGATATATTATTGTAATAAATGTCGTTTGTCTGTCAATCGTTCCAGCACGTGTCGCGTTTCCAGTCAAGACATGGACAATGGTCAGAATTTATGAGTCATAATGAAGTAACGTGTTATTGTATTCTTCCCCTGACGATGTTTAGGTTTTGTCCATCTTGACCAAATCAATGATGAGTGTGTGTGTGTGTGGAGAGAGAGAGAGAGAGAGAGAGAGAGAGAGAGAGAGAGAGAGAGAGAGAGAGAGAGAGAGAGAGAGAGAGAGAGAGAGATTTATTGGCCGAAACTTTTGAAACCATTTGCTGATCACATTTAATAATACAACATCACGAATCAGTATATTTGTAAGTCCTTTATATAGCACTATCACTCGATACGCAACTGATTAGTCTCACGTTACCAACTTGATTCAACTTTCATACATAGTTAAATGTTTCAGTATTGTTGATGATGTCAATATAATGATGACAAAGATGGTGGTAAATACCACGGCCACGACGCACCTCTTTCTAGTATTGTCTCACTGCCTTTGTGTGTGCTTTTTTTCTTAATCTTCTATGAAATAAGGTCACGACAAGCATTAATGACTTGACAAATGTTAGAACAGTGCACTGACCTGTATAATGGATTGATTAGTAATCACTCTTTCCCATCAATTCCCGCCTTGTACACTGGCCTTGCTCTACCATAGTAATTTAGCAATTCATCCCTTATTTTAACCTTATCTATGTTTGTTTTATCCTTTCTTTTCCAAGCACTTTCTTGTCATCTGACTGGGTGTAATGTTTTATTGTCTTTTGACTGTGTGAAATATCCCTCTGTTAAATTCATTGAACTTTATAAATTAAAGAGAAGTACTTCACAAGTACCAGCAGCACTCAAACTTTTTTATGCTTCTCATTCTAATCATATTTTTAAGATTCCGTTCCGATTATGATGTAATACTTTACTTGTTTACATATTGCAACCCCAGGTATATATCCCCCCAATCATTTATCACGATTAGACACAATGGCACTGCATGGGAGGGTACACATAATGGTACTGCATGGGAGAATCCGCACATGAGGTACTGCTTGAAGGTGTACGCACATAATGGCGAAAGCAGCGTAGCCATTGTACATACTAATATTAAAAGTAATTTGCATATCATTGATATTCCCATATAAAATTGTCAAAAATATGCTTAACGTATAATATTATTGTTTCATTTGAGAATATAGGAAGATAATATCGTAAACAAAATCATGTTATGCACGATCTATCTTGCATGAAGGCCCGGCCCTAGGGAAAGGCGAACGATGTACCGCCTTGGGCCCCGCGCTTCTCCACAATGCAATTGTTTTTGCTTGCTGCCTTGGGCCTAGCACATCCTAGTTCCGGCATGTTGTGATGTATTATATTTCCGTTTATAATTCATTAAATACAAATATTCCAAAGTCTGCCAAAATACAGTTTCATTATGTCTACCAAAATATCGTTTCTTTTTGTCTGCCAAATGTAAATTAGATGTACATGTGATTGAAATCTCATCAGAGTCGACTTTCTCACAACCTTTAATACCCCAGGTATTTTCCTTGATACTAAACGCATGAGACTGCGTTAATTATACAATGTACCATCCACTCCATGATACTACAGTTTAAACTTGCTGAGTCACTGAACAATCGAAACATGCAATTGACACAATAACGCATGTATATCTCAGAAAACGTATAACAAACGAGAAATACAACGCGAGTCAAAAAGATGCATATAAATTGGTTAAAACATTTTACAGAGGATTAACAAGATAGTTACCAGTAATTGGGTTATGGGGGGTTCTTACTCAACTTGTTGTTGGGAAGGGCGTTGCATACTAATTAATAAATTTTATTTTTCCTAGCAACTCTTCTTATGACCGAATAAAATTGATTTATACTATAAATATGAATCCTTTTATCATCTAATGGGCGTCAAGATTGTATTTTGTTTGTTGAATTTTTATCCCGAAAGAGGGGTGGGGTGCAATTCACATCCAATGTATAATTTTTTTAAATATGTATTAGTGTCTGAAAAACATGACTTTCGTCCTTAATGTTGTAGCAAATTCCGTTCAAGGAAGTCGATACCGGTAGTAGTAGTAGTAGTAGTAGTAGTAGTAGTAGTAGTAACAGCAGCAGTAGTAGTAGTAAATGGAGACACCGTATGGAAAATAATAAAATACATAAAAAAAAACATTTTTCCACTATAGGGACAAAATTTAAAGGGACAAATGGAATAGACGAGGTCGTATAGGGACAATGGGAATTTTGTATAGGAACTAGAGAAATGGCCCAGGTGGCATGACGTCACGGTACTGGACACTTGCAACAATGTAGCAAGGAGCTGACACCGTTGTTTGTTGTGCTGATACCATTCCATTAACATAAAGGACATAGCATATGTCTTCTTTTCTTCTTCAAATTCCTCAAAGCTTGTCTAAACCTGTTTCTCAATTTTGGTCCGAAGATAGATGAGAGTCCGCTTCAGACAACCTTGTCTTTCCACAAAGCATCTTCTTTTCCAAACAGTTACACCGGTGATCCGGATGACAGTCCATTGTATTTTCACATACATGGATAAGTCCGTAGGAAAAAAAACAATGACGATACGAGAGTAGCTGATTCAACGTCGATTAGCATCCTTATGACTAGAAAAGTTGAAGTGAATGAAGTGAACCGCGTTTATTTAAATTGGAAGAGCGGATCGAAATAGTTTGAAATTGTTCACCAATTCCAATACGCGTTACGAAATTCGGTCACATCGCATAGTCTGTCTTCCAATCCGAAGAGACCTACATGTGACGTCACATTCCTTAAATATGTCCACTAACGTTTGTGCGCAGTAAATTTTTGTAACATTGTTTTGTGAAATATGACTGAAACCAAAAATATCATAATTGGGCTGCACCGGCTGTGGAGATGAAAAGCGATGGCATAAAAGCAGGTCCTAAAGTGAACACAGTGCAACTTCCCGAAGAGGTTGATTTCAATTGAAATTTAGTAGATTTTCTCTCTTCGCAAGAATTTGTTTCGGCACCTGCATCTTCGCCACTTTCTCCTTCTTTACCATACGACGACGATTTTAGACAGAGACAGAAAGAAGAACTGGAGAAATTTCTACAGCAGCAGAAAGAGGCAGAACAAACATTTCTCCTTGAACGGTATCAACTAGAAGAAGAAGAGGCGAGAAGGAAACGAAAGGAAGAAAAAGCAATAGAGAGGAAATAAGGGCTAGAATAGAAGGAAAACAGTGAAAGTCAAACGGCCACGATACACTTAGACATTTTGGATGAGTTAAGAAGTCTGAAACAAATGTATCAGACATCTTTATTACGACCCAAGAGAAAAAGTCATTCCCTGGCCAAACAGCTTAATCTTGTGACTTTACCAGATATACCACCCCTAGTGATTTCTACTAAATCATTGACAGGAGCAAGTGCACAAGTAGACAATGGCTGTGGCAAATTCTTACGGCATTTAAATCTGATTGCTTCTCATTCCTGAGTTTGTTCTTAGGAATAAAACCAAACATCCAACAGTACTTTTGAGGGCCACCCACTGATTTCTTTCGAAAAGAGTTAATATGCATATTGCCAAAATCAATGAAAACTCAAAATCCCTTTTGTCAATTCTATTATTTATGAGTGTGTGAGTGCGTTAGTGTAGACTCTTATTCTTAAATAATCAAAACCAGGAAAAAATTTTTTTTTAGTCATGTCTATTCTGGTACAAATATTTACAATTAAATTCACAACAGAACACAACACAACACTTTTTAAAAGCGATCATTGACTTTTTATGTGTATATTTTTTGAATTTCTTCCCTTTTACAGTTTTTTCCTCTACTTCTTCCTCCCTTTTTTCTCTCTCATTCTTTTCTTCTATTTACCAATGTCTTGAAGTTCTTCTTTTGCCGAGGGCACCTCTTCTTCCTCCTTCTCTTCCTGCTCCTGTTGTTTCTTAGGGCACTCTGAAGACCAATGTCCTCTCTCATGACAATGATAACATGTATCAAGACTTTTGTCTCTTCTGGCCCTGATCTTGCTAGTATGACGATCTGGACATTTGGAGCTCAATGCCCTTTGTTCTGGCAGATAAAGCAAGTATCTTGACTTTTATCTTGAAAGGAGGAAGAGTAGTCCGTCGGCTTGTCTGAAGAAAACTTTCGTATGACACCTCGCAAAGCTCTAATCAAACATTTCATCTGTGTGGGTTCTTTCATCGTGTTGATCGGTTTGAGAGCAAAAATGAATACCGAGAGGGAAGTCATCAGCCCTTTATATATGCACTAGTCTGACATGAATATATAGGCGTAAATGGTGTTTCAAATGTAGTCATTTGACCTTTTGCAATCAAGATGAAACGATCACATCATTTTGTAAAGAAAGTAGAAGAGAATAAGAGACAGAATGGTGATTTATCGCCTCGCACATCAGCTGCAGTCTTGGTACAAATTCAATCCAGTGATTTTCAAGATGAAAAGATTGAACCAGAATATAAACCCAGAGAGTCTACATCAAACCAAAGTCCATTGCTATCAGTAAACCCTGAAAGGTACTATTACATTCTAAACATGGACAAACGCTCCTTCTGAAAATTTAGAATCACGGCATACATATACACGGTGAAGTTTAAAGAATTCCTGCCTTTATGACGATCCTGACATTATGTAGCCTAATGCCCATTGTTCTAACAGATATAGCAAGTATCTTAACTTTTATCTCAAAAGGAGAGTGAGTAGTCCGTCGGATTGCTAGAAGAAAACTTTCGTATGACACCTCGCAAAGCTCTAATCAGAAGTTCCATCTGTATGGGTTTTCCATCGTGCTAATCGGTTGAGAGCAAAAATGAATACTGAAAGGTAAGTCACCACCCCTTTACATATGCACTGGTCTGACATGAATGTATAGGGGACCATGGCGTTTCAAATGTAGTCATTTGACTTTTGCAATTAAGATGAAATGATCGCATCATTTCGTATTAAGAAAGGAGAAGAAAGCAAGAGGCAGATACGTGGTTTTTCGCCTCGCACAGTAGTTGAAATCATGGCTCAAATTCATGCCAGCGATTTGGAGAAGAGATGAGTGAATCAGAATCTAAGCTCAGATAGTCTATACCAAGGCAAAGTTCATTACCATCAGTAAACCCTGAAAAGTACTATTACATTCAAGAGATGGACAAACGCTCCTCCAGAAAAACTACGGCCTACACGTACACAGTGAAGTGTAAATCTTTCAAGTCCGACGTACCGTTGGAGAAGGCATAAGGGTTTGTCATTGATGTATGGATTCTTTGTTAACCACACTGAAACGGCAATGTCAAGCCAAAGAAGACGATCGCTTGAGACGTTCCATTCATCACGACAGTTTATTAAAGTCCCCTGTTTGGATCAAGTTTAGCAGTTCATCAGAATTGATACCTTTCAAAATCATCGACTAGATCCAACACGAACAGCAATCCAACGACAAGCTTCTCATCACCGATGGAAAAACGACACTGTTTATGACCCACGTTTCTCTTCCCCAATGGACAGGATACAAAAAAGTGTTCGTGGTTAACGACCTTCGCAGCATCAAGCGTAGCCTCGTCCAAATTAACATTCTTCAGACAAGATGTGTTTAGCCCTTATCATCGTTGTGTGTGAAACGTATGCCTACAAAAGCGACAAGGCAGAATGAAAAAGAGACAGGGATAAAATTCTAAAATCTAACCAAGCCAAACAACGTAGAAAGCGGGGCTAGCTAAAGACTTGCCCTATGGCATTCCTGGGATACAAAAGTTGCAAGATTTCTTGGCCCCACGCTACACCTTGAAAGTGCACCCTCAAGAAGTGCGCGGACCTCTATTGTCTGCAAAGATTTCAATGACGGAAAATACATTCACGTCTATCATCACAACATTTTGATACCATGACAACCCTCACTGCATTCCTGTCGTGCAAATATTACCGTGAGAAATGTGACTATGGCTATGCTATAACAATCGAGAGCAACACAAACATTGTGGATCGAGATGTGAGGAATGGTTAGCCTTTAAACCCTGTGTGGATGAAGGACAAAAACTAGTCTATTACCTAGCTTGTCAGCGCAACGCACGTTTGTCAGTCTTAACTGTTACCAACAACATCTCAAGACACAATTTTCACAGCGGAAAGGTGCTTGTCATCTCTTCAAATTGTGTTTTATTTGTGGACAAGGCATACGTACCAATAGTTCCAAGTTACATGTGTGTTGAGGAACGAAGCGATAGCACATTTATCACCAAACCGTTCACTTGGAACACCAATGCTACAATCAAAAATACCATTATAAACATAAAGAAAAAGATAATCACGAGAAGATAAAGGGTCATTTCATCTTTTTCGATTTCGAATGCATGCAAGAGAATAACATTCGCATTCCTAATCCCTGCGTGGCTCTCCGAGCGTTCGAGAAGTTCATCCAAGGACGTGAAAATATATTTTGGGGATCGAACACACTGGTCGATATGGTCCAATGGATCATAAACCCAATCGACAAAACGTGGTTCCGAGCAGACATCGAATATTACGGAGATTGTCATCGCTATACTACGGTGATGGCTCAAAATTTCTCGGGATACGATGGCCTGTTTCTGTTGAGATACTATACGGTCCAAGTGCAGTTTAAAGATTCGATGAGTTATTTGGCCATGCCTTTGAGACATATGCCTAAAATGTTTGGCATGACAGAAATGGTCAAAGGCTATTTTCCGCACTTTTTCAATACTGAAGCCTATCAACGTTTCGTTCTATCGTATTTTCCTGAGGCACACTACAACGACCCGGACAACATGCGTACCGAACAACTAGAAGCTTTCTACTCTTGGTGCGAAACTCAGGCCTCGGACCCTTTCGACTTTCAGGAAGAAATGTTAAAATATTGGCGTTCCGACGTGGACATTTTACGACGTTGCCGTGAAAAATTTCGAGAACTTTTTATGGAACTTGGAGGGATCGATCCTTTAAAAGAAACATACACCATTGTCATAGCGTGTTCCTTAGTGTACTGCCAACGATTCATGCCCGAAAACACTATTTATCATCAGTCCGCAAACAACTAATTTTGTCAAACGTCAATACTCGGTCAAAGCCCTACGCTGGTTACATTACTTGTTCGACAAGGAAGACAAATGGATTCAACACGTTTGGACAGAAAAGAATTAAAACCCGATATAAAAAAAATCTTCAAACATTACCAATCGAATTGCAAGAAATGATCTAAAAGGAGATTTGTCAGGGACTTGCCAAAGCCAAATCTCAATTAGTGACTGTATTAATTTCACGTCGAGAAATTCACAAGAGGAAAATGAAAAAGGTCACCAAAAAGTTCGATTTCTCTGGATCAAGTGTGTGCTCATTCTGCTCTTTTGCTTTAGACCATTTACATTTGAAGATTTAATTAACATTCTTGACCGTTACCCTGAATGGCAGTGGTCATAAATTACTCATTACTTTCGCTCTAGAAGTGTTTGACTGATACATGGTCATAGGTACTTTGTAAAAGAACATCCGTAGCTGACCTGTGGAGTTAGGAGAATGCATTTACCGAGAATTGGTCAAAATAACAGGTCGAACGCAAAGAACAATTGCATCTGTTACATCACCGATGTTTGAATCACTGTTACCGAAATGTTATAAGAGGATTTCTGGTGAAAGTGTTCAAGTTGTCAGACATTGCTCAACTGCAAGTGGACGAGAAGTATTGCATGGTTGATAGTGATTATTTTTACAACCAGGTACACTTGCTAAAGAATAGTTAGAGAGTTTCTAAAATCTTGTACATAATGGAAACGTATTTGAAGAGGAAATTTCTGAACGACTTGCAATGTGTCAGTGACTTAAAAGTTTGGATACGTCGACGAAACGCGACCACGTTTGTGCAGAAAGTACACTTATATGTGACTAAAAAATAGGATGTTTAAACGTTCTATCATGCCACGACCTTTATTATTTGAGATACAACAGATTTCGTGGAAGGAGATCGATGACACTATTCAAAAGCTAGAGGATTATCATTGCCTATTACGAGAACTATGTTTTGCCTATTACGTGTAGTGTGTGTCTTAGTGATTTTCTTTCTGGGATTTTGTTTACCGTCCGATTCATGGAGGACTCTTTAAAACAGTGCCTATCACCAAAACAGCATAAAAGTGGTCCATTCAAATGTCCAAGAGAGACTCATTCTCCTCAAAGTTTTGCTCTGTCATCTCGATACTACTCGACCTCAACGGAAAAACAAGATTTGTTAACTTTTAGGTACTGAAAGTGTGTATGACGATGTGTGTGTAGCTTGTGACTTACACCCTTACTGAACGGATGTAAGTGACTGGAAAAGTTGGGGTTTGTAGGCGTGGACTAAAGATGTGACTCACTATGCTCGAGATTTGTATTCCTAAAAAAATTAATACAAAAGTCACTTTTAAACCTGTGTACGTGACAGTAGAAGAAGAAGAAGAAGAAGAAGAAGAAGAAGAAGAAGAAGAAGAAGAAGAAGAAGAAGAAGAAGAAGAAGAAGAAGAAGAAGAAGAAGAAGAAGAAGAAAAGCCTGTCACCGAGGAAAACCACTTTCTTAGGACAGTATTGTCATTGACATCCCCAAAAGGCCATTCTGGAAGTAGTCTTGTGTGACTGTGCCAATGAATATATAGACTCTAAGGATATTCTACACTGTTACTAGGACACTACATTTTGATGACAAAAAAAAAATGTTGTAAAGTATTGACTTGTTTAATTTTTAAAAAATTGAATATAAACGTGTCCTGAAAAAGTATATAAACTCTTGTCTTTTCTGTCTCCGTGACAAAAATTGACACTCCTTAAACAACTACCTCTGCTTTCTCTGCTCTCTCCTTCTCAACTTTCAAAGTCATCGACGAACACTTAAATTGTGTTAGTTGGGAGGTTTTGTATCTTCGGCATCCCATTCACATGCTCATTACTGGATCCAGCGGTTCGGGCAAAACATAATTTGTCAGACGTTTGATCGAACATAAGCATCATTTGATCCATCGTCCACCTCAACGAATAATGTGGTGTTACAAAGAGTGGAAATCGGCGTACAGCCTTCTGCGAAAATGTCAAGGTGGTTCTATCGTGTTTGTAGAAAGCATTTCTGTCGAAGAAGACGGAATCGCGTCTGACCCCAGTCAAATCCATTTGGTCATCTTAGACGACATTTTAGCAGAAGACGAAGAAGAAATTAAACTGTGGTTTGCACGTAAAGAGCATCTTCGTAATGGCAGTGTCATTTACACTACCCAAAATTTGTTTATAAAAATTAAAGCCCATCACACCATCAGTCTGAATGCTCATTACGTGGTCTTGTTTAAAAGTCATAGAGATAAATCGCAAGTGCAAGTCTTAGCAAAACAAATATGAACACCTTCGCTGACTCATGCGTTCGAAGATGCCTATTTACCCACTACACTCGAATTTTTGCGATTTCGCACACATTTGTTTCACCACTGGTGCCAAGACGGAGCAACCTGTCGTTTCGATTTAACAACTACCACCCATAATATCTATAAAAACCTCATTTCCGCTCTGTCTTACACAGCATTAACATGACGTCCCTTCAGTCTCATCTTCCCATGAAATTGATTGGAGCCTTGTACGGCATCAGTCGTGAAAAAAATCCACAAATACGTGCTCGTGTATTAGAAGCCAATCTCAAAGAAGTCTTGCGACTGTTTACGGTGACAGGACGTCAATGACCGATCCTCGCATAGACACTCAAACCAAAAAGCAAATCATTTTGAAGCCTAGAGGTAGCGGTTCTCTAGGAGGTGTCAGCATTCGTTCACTGTTAAAATGGGATCCCAATGCTCACAAAGTTCTGCCCAAGAAAAAGAGACTCCCCGACTTACCCAGAAAAAGAAGGAAAAGAGCACCGGTGTCAATGTTAGGTCACAGCCTCAGAAAAAAATAAAGAGCAACGGTGTCAAGATCAGTTCACAGCATCAGAAAAGGAAAAAGATAAGCCCACATAAAAAAAAAGTTTCTACCAACACGAGAGCGTCTTCAAAATATTATGCTTCAGCGATGATACCCTCTGGAACCCTGGAATATTCCAGGCGTATTTTAAAAGAACTGTCTATGGATGCTATAGAAGAGAAAGCCAAAATAGAAGAGGAGGAGAAAGAGATGAAAATGAAGAAAGAGAAGGCGAACAGGATCCTGCCTCCCCTCTTTATTTTACCTCTGTGTGAGGTTAAACCTGAGGTGAGGACACTTTCAGCAGCAGAAACATCACCAATGCCACCACCAGATGGAAAACTGGGAGGAAATTATGGAGAAATTGGAGAAACAACGGGAAGAATGAGAGCCACGTCGTCCGCAAATTCATCCACGCGTCTTGCTTAGAAGGGAACAAGTATTCAGAACCCCAGAAATTGAAGATTGGGAATGTGAAGCCAGTCAACCTCCCTTTGCGCTCTATTCAATTTGCAGATTTCGGTAAATGTAGTGTAGCGTGACTACAAACACTCACTCTTTTAATGATGTGATTGTTTTTGTGTTTGCATTGGTGTAGATAGTATATGTGTGTGTTTTATGCTTGCTAGTTCATTGGTGTGGATAGTTTATTTGTGTTTTATGCTTGCTCGTTCGTTTGTGTGGATAGTATGTTTGTGTGTTTTATACTTGTTTGTGTGTTGGTTAATATAGTATATAATATGTGTTTTATGCTTACTCGTTTGTTGGTGAGATAGCATATTTGTGTTTTTTCTTCTCTTTCGTTGTAGGGGAAAGTATTCTATATGTGCTTTATGCTTGCACCTTCGTTGGTGAGGATAGTATATCATATTTGAAGTGGGTGTAAGTTACGTTTCTCCTCACGTTCGCAATTGAAGTATATAAAATCATGGCGTTCGTCATTCGCGCCATTCTACACAGAATAAAAAGGAGAACAATGGATCTGATCTACAATTTAAGAGATAGTTAGTGGTAAATGGTAGATGGAGTTTATGCAGTGGAAAAACTTCAAAAAGGAGTGGAGGTTTCAGTCAACCTGGGCTCTATGGCAGCAAATTATCATCTACAAATGATAATAATAGAAGATGAAAATTAGTTAAAAGGCTTCAACTATCCAATGTGAGAATAGGAACTTTGAAAGAAATTTTGGATATTGTCATTAAAGTGGAATCTTTTTTGAACGGTATCTTCTCTTTAACAGAAATGAGTTTTATGATGTGATATGATATGATTATGATTTTTAACGTAGCTTTAGCAATTTTTTCAGTCATATAACTATGATATATGCAGTGTGGCAGTTTATACTGATGTCTAGCACTGGGGCATCATGCCGCAGACATGAAGCCTGATGTCCCACCCAATCACATTATCCTGACACCAGGCCGACCAGTCCTAGCATTAACTTCTTAATGCTGAGCCTTCAAGCGACGCAGCTATTAGTACCATTTTTGTAAGTCTTTAGCATGACTCGACCGGGGATAAAACCCACGACCTCCAGCATCCGAGGCGGACGCTCTAATCACTAGGCCACCAGAGCGGTTGAAAGGACTTTTGTCAAAAAAGGCTTAGGCAATATCAAGAAAGCGGAAGACCTTACGAGAATAGTAATAGAGGTACAAAAGATCAAGGAGATGTGGAAAAACAGAAAGAAAATAAATAAATAAATAATAGTTTAAGAAACTGAAAAATAATTGGATGAAGATAGAGGACAAATTCTGAGCTATGGGACATCCGGACTGGATAAACGAAAACGAAAAGTGAAAGAAGAAAGGAATTATTGGGAAAATCAGGACATGGTAGAAGAACTAGAGAAGAGGAAAGAACAACCCAAAAAGCTCTATGCAGAGCCACTTCCAATGCCTGAAAAAGATTTTTAATTTTCAATTTTGCCATATATGTGTTATATCTCTGTGTTTATCTGTCTCTGTCTCTCTACTGTATGTGTCCCTCCCTAGAGTGGTAGCTGCGCGTATTTCGGTCAGCTCATTGCTACCTTGTTGAAAGTGTCCAGTACCTTGACGTCATGCCACCTGTGCTATTCCTTTTGTTCCTATACAATATTGCAATTGTCCCTACACGACCTCGTCGGTTCTATTTGTCCCTATAAATTTTTTCCCTATAGTGGAAAAATTGTGTTTTTAATGTATTTTTTCATAGTCTCTTCGGTGTCCCCTATTGCTACTGACGACGTTGAGAACTAAATCTTTTCATACGAACCGGTGCCACATAATGACAACTGTTCGTGGCACAAACAACTTGACTCTACAAAGGAAAGGGCATAATCAAGATTTTAACATAATGTCTATACTCAGTTTCCAACTGGACATAGATTTAGAACTAAGGTTTCGTCTTTTGTATGACTCATTTTGGAATATGGTTATGTGGTTTGGGACAACTTCTTCACATTACTCGAGAAAATAGGACTAAAAGAATACAAAATGAGACAGCATGAATTGTGACTGATAAAACAAACGTCGTATTTATTGAAGCGTTAAAATGAGAAATAGGATGGGAAAATCCAGACAATTCATCTCCAGCTCACTGTTAATTTGCTGTAAATCAGTAAATACAGTAATGCCAGACAAAATAGTTACTCACTCAATGAATCAGATGGATAAACACCCACAAAAATCTTGCAAAATCCAGGCTCAGTAAATCCAGTTTTTTTTATAGTGTCAGGCGGAAACGGTAACTGGGCTAGTGAGAATGCTGCAGCTGAGACAAAACCATTTGTAATAGTACAATCCAAGTAATATAAGGAACAGTCTGCAGGTGCTGAACTTTTATGGCGTTTGAAAGTTATTTCCTCTTGATATTCCTACCTAACGACAGCGGGTGTTTATTTCAGGTACTGTTTCATGTGCAGTAAGGAATAATTGAATAAAAGTAAAATATCATACATGATTGTTATCACTAGCTAAACTGATACTACAAAAAATATATTCCTCACCCCATCCCTTACAAAATAAAAAGATTGGGCACAGGTAATGATTTCGAAGAAACAGTGTAATGTTCTTTTCTATTCTGGTTACATTAGAAATGTGAAAATCAAATTTAGTTTTGAAAGCTACGGTGTTTGGGCATACCAGAGAAAGTGATGTTGTACAAATACTTATTGACAACATTAAACAGTAAAAATTGTCTTTTAGATACTTTTTTATAGCAGTATTGACCCATTAAACAGTGCAAATTATATTATGGATGACTTGGATAGCAGTACTGACACTTCAAACAGAAAATTGTATTGCACATGACTGAAAGCATGGACACTTGGACAGTCATTTAGAGACTGGACACATGGACAGTCGATCACAGAACAAACGCTTGGACAGTCAGAGAACAAACGCTTGGACAGTCTGAGAACAAATGCTTGGACATTCAGTTAGAAAACAAACGCTTGGACAGCCAGTAAGAAAGCAAAAGCTTGGTTAGTCAGTTAGAGACAACATAGCATCCCGAAGACCCTCATGCAAAACTGTACAAGCAAGTGTCAATGCAAACTGTACAAGCAAGTGCTGATTCAAAACTGTACAACCAAGTATATATGCAAATTATACAGGCGAGGTTGATGCAAAACTGTACAGGCAAGTGTCGATGCAAAACAATAAAGGCAAGACGACGCAGCTATAAAGGCAAGTGTCGGTGAAAACTAGAGGCAAGTGTGGATGCAAACTTTAGAGGTAAGTATCGATGCCATCTGTACAGCCAAGTGTTGATGCAAACTCTACAGGCAAGTGTCTCTAAAACTGTACAAGAAAGTGCTGATTCAAAACTGTACAAGCAAGTATCGATGCAAACTGTACTGGCAAGTGTAGTGTCGATGCAAACTGTCCAGGTAAGTGTCGATGCGAAACTTTGCAGGCGATATTAGACGCAAACTATACAGGCAAGTTTCGGTGCAAACTATACAGGTAATTGTTGATACAAACTGTAGATAGAAGTGTCGATGCAAACGGTAGAAGCAAATATCGATGCCAACTGTACAAGCAATTGTCGATAAAAACTGTACAGGAAAGTGTTGGTGCAAACTGTACATGAAAATATCGATGCAAAACTGTACAGACACGAGTCGATGCAAAACTATACAGGTAAGGTTTGATACAAACTATACAGACAAGTGTCGATGCAAACTGTACAAGTATGTGTAGATGCAAATTGTACAGGCAAGTGCTGATGCAAAACTCTACAAACAAGTGTCAATGCAAAACTGTAGACAAGTGCTGATACAAAACTGTGCAAGTAAGTGGCAATGCAAACATGTAGAGGAAGTGCTGATGCAAAACTGTACAAACAAGTGTTAATGCAAAACTGTACAGGCAGGTGCTGATGAAAAACTGTACATGTAATTGTAGATGCAACCCTGTACAA
The DNA here is from genome assembly GCA_016746295.1 of Potamilus streckersoni. Classification (NCBI taxonomy): domain Eukaryota; kingdom Metazoa; phylum Mollusca; class Bivalvia; order Unionida; family Unionidae; genus Potamilus; species Potamilus streckersoni. The sequence goes on along the minus strand of JAEAOA010001386.1, from coordinate 178,969 downwards.
GCAAGTGTCGATGCAAAACTATAAAGTCAAGTGCTGATTCAAAGCTGTACCGGTAAGTGTTGATTCAAAACTGTACAGGCAAGTATCGATGCAAAACTGTGCACGCATGTGATAATGCGAAACTGTTTAGTTAAGTGGTAATGCCAAAATATACATGCAAGTGTCGATGCAAATCTGTAAAGACAAAGATCGATGCTAAACTGTAAAGCAAGTTTCGATGTAAAACTACAGTCAAGTGCTCATACAAAACTGTACAGGAAAGAGTCGATGCAAACTGTACATGCAATTAACAAGGCAAACTGTACAGACAAGGAAGGGCTGATGCGAATGTCAATGCAAATTTGACAGACAAGTTTCAATGCAAAACTGTACAGGCAAGTGACAATGCAAAACTGTATAGGCAAGTACTGATACACAACTGTACAGGCATGTGCTGATGCAAAACTACACAGACAAGTGTCGATGCCAACTTTAAAGGTATGTGTCGATGTTAACTGCACAATTAGTGCTGATGCAAAGCTATACAAGCAAGTCTCGATACAAATGTACAAGCAAGTGTGCAAAACTATACAGGCAGGTGCAGATGCAAAACTGTAGAGGCAAGTGTTGATTAAAAACTGTATATGCAAGTGCTAATGCAAACTGTTCAAACAAGTGCTAATGCAAACTGTACATGCAAATGCTGACAAAATCTGTACAGGCAAATGTCGGTGCAAAAATGTACAGGCAAGTGTCGGTGCGAAAACTGTACAGGCAAGTATCGATGCAAAATTGTACATGTGAGTTTGGAGGCAAAACTGTACAGGCACAAGTCGATGGAAGAATGTACAGACAAGTGCTGATGCAAACTGAACAGGCAAGTGTCGATGCACAATTGTACAGGCAGGCAGTGTTCCCTCTAAGGTGCACGACTGCGCAGCCCAGTAGAAAATACCTCACAACAGTTTCACAATTCCGCGTAAACGTTTTGATAGCAAATACATATGAGCTAAAGTTTTGTTTAGCCTAAGATAATACATTGAATTATTAACCTACTTACTCATCTTTTCGTCAACGGAAGGTCAAGATCTCTGACTGTGTGCGCACGCAGCTGAACATACCCAGCAGATCAGCTTGGCGCGTCAGCCTATTAGGAGTGGATGCTGATGCTGATAAGCTGCCTTACCGCTAGGCGGCTGCGCCGGCTAACTAGCTTCCAACAGGTGACGCCGTAGGTCTTTGTATCAATCAGATTATCCGTGTTGGATTCCACTTTGGAAGTTTAAAACCGTTTTAATACAGCATAATATTTCTTTGTGACTAATATTTTAACCGATGTCGAAAAGTAAAGCAAACGAGATTTTGTTAGACAGTTTTGCAAAGAAAAAGTGTAGTTCTAAGTTTAAGATCGCTTGGTTTAGTGAGCTGGTAGAGACATAACTTCCAACGTCAGTAGAAAACAGACGGACGAAACTAAGCGATATCTTCATTTATCGTGACAGCACTGATGATGTCGTTTGTCAGTTGTGTTCGTGCTTTTGGCAATTTCAGTAGGTGTAAACGCTAGGACGATTGGAAAATGGATTACTTAAAGCGCCACCTTACTCAGAAAATTCATTAGGATTCGGTGTCTAAACTACGATGCTAAAACTTCGGAGGCCTGCACAGACTACTAACTGCTAGTTTTCTAAGCGGAAGATTTCTGACATCAATAAGGTTAACATTTTTATCGATAAAGTATTGCTAGCCATCTTTGTGAATGAGTCTATGTTTTCAGTACAAGATGTGCATCACCATATGGTTAAGTCCGTTTCAATTCCGGAGAGTTGGAGCAGTAAAAATTACACCGTCGAATTTGTGCAGTGTATCAACGAGATTGTCAAACAATAAATCATAAGTGATATACGTAATGCCAGTTTTCATACTCTTATCACTGATGAAAATACTGATTTCACAATCACCAAAATGTTGATTTTGTACACTAAATTTCGTCCACTTCATGATGTGAATTATAAGACAGTGTTTGCCAGAATTTTGAAGTTAAGCACATGTGACAGCAGTTCAATTTTTGAAGCTATTAAAAACTAAAATGCAAACAACAAACCAGACATGCAGAAGATGGTCATGTTTACGTCTGACGTCAAAAGATGGTCATGTTTACATCTGAGGAGCGTCAGTTATGCTGGGTAAGGACAACAGTGACGCTGCACTACTTTGCAAAGTTGTTCTCATCTGCTGAAGCAGCATTGTGTTGCTCATCGAGAAAACCTTAGAAATGATGACGCTTTCAAGAACATTTTAATAATGCCGGATATTGAGACATGGGTCCGAAACCGTACACACGCTATTTAGTAGGTCATCTGTTAAAAAGCGGCATTTGAAGAGCTGGTGGCAGTTCTGGACTGTGAATTATTTTCATTTGACAACTGCATAAAGTACGTTGGCTTTCTAAACATTTCGTACTGACAGCTTTTACAAGCAACGTTCCAGTTTTGATTGACTACTGTAAAGGGCATTTTGAAGAACCCAACGATCCAGTCTGCAAATACTGCTTCAAGAAGTTGACAAACTCACACAATCGTGTTGCCCTGATAGTTCCCGATGACGTGGTTGGTGAATTGGCCGAGCTGAACAGGTTGTTGCAGAGGATTAACTTAACAACAATTAAAGCTTTTCAGTTCGATAAAGCCAGAATATCTAAGCTAGGCGTACATTACTTAAAAGACACCGTGCACTGGAATGAAGAAGTTCGCGCATTTATAGACGGCGACGAAAATATTAATATGGCTGTCATTCTACAATTTAGTGATCGCGTGTGTTTACAAATGGACAGCCGTTTTCCAGAAAATGAACTAGTGGAGTAGAAGCTGTTCGAAACAATTGCTCTATGAAACACGGTTGTTATTGACAGTGGAGAAAGAGAAACTGTAGAGTTGTTTGGCAGACGACGTCATTTCTTCATAGACACAAATGAAATGAGCGAAACACTTTTGTGTCAGTATCGTGATTTCAGATTCATAATTTCTGAAAAATTCAAGTCCGGGTTAATGAAGACATTTGACGAATTAGTCCGGTTTGAACTCAACGATGAACAATTTATAGTGTTGTCTTGTCTACTGAATGTGTGTGTGTGTGTGTGTGTGTGTGTGTGTGTGTGTGTGTAACGTTCCATGCATAAAATGCAGACTGCGAACGCGGTTTTAGCCATATGCCCTCAAGAATAAATCTTAGAACCGTCTGGAAACTGACCACTTGGTCATCAAGCGGATTCCAGGAACATATTCATGGCCTGGCAATGTCCAACCACCTTTCGGTTTCGGCAGTTTGCCAATTAATTTATGTATATCTATGCTCATTCCAATTATTTCTCTGTTATCGCATTTCTGGCAATATGTAACAATTTTAGTTTTCTTGAGACATAAATCTCTATCGCAGTCGCAGTTGCACATTATTTATTTATAACTGACAAATTTGCTTATTTGGTTGAATTCTGACATTTTTTGGTTAAATTTCTTGTTTATTAGTCAAATTTTGGGAAACAAATTGTTGAAATTTCTTATTTGGTTTAAACCCCTAGAGCTTCTCTAATTAGTTCTCTAAATGATTTTATCATCTTCATGACAAATGCATAATTTTAATCATACATTATAAGCTGCGTTTTTACTTAAGATTCATTGCTTTTTCAGAAAAAATTATAAAAATATCAAAATTATTTTAAGAACTGATTAGAGAAGTCCTTGAGATTTGGATCGATGAATATAAGTAATTTCAACAAAAATCAGCATAAAAAACAACCAATAATGCATGAAAAATCAACAAAAACATGATAATTTGCAACTGCGCACAGATTTATAATAAATTCATAAAATTTGTATTTTTCGTTTGCTTTTTTAATGAAATTTTAAAAACATAACTACTGTTTCAGTCATCTACTAAAATTTGTAATTTTTGTTTGCTTTTTTAATGAAATTTTAAGAAAACATAACTACTGTTTCAGTCATCTACTAAAATAACGTCAGGACAGCCCGCCCTAGACAACGTACCGGATAACGGCATTGCGGAAAACTTTGTTGCTGGCAAAGACATACTTTTTCTTTTCCACAAATTGCGCAAATACTTCTCAACATTATTCTATTATTCATCGTTTCTCCGGGGGTTTTTTTCGGTTTTTGTTTTCTGTTTTTGTTTTACACTTGAGACAATATATTGACATTGTTATATTTGTAAGTTTAGATAAAATTAATCGCGATCTCATCATTAGCGTGAGAAGGTTGCTTATCAAACTGCAAAATAAACTTTAAAAAAATCTGGATTTTTTGGTCATCTATTTAATGAAAATTATGCAGTAATAATCACAAGCGGAAGTTCCATGTGGTTGAATTTGATTAGACGAATAATTTATTATTTTGTATTTTCTCATATATTTTTTACCGCCTCACTTGGTGGAATTCCGAACGAGTCAAACTAATTGTTATCAAAAACAGCTAGACAATGTGTACCAGATCCGTCATTAAAGTCTTGTATATTTATAACTCATGAACATAGTGTCCCTTACGGAGATGTCAGCGTCATATGCTCATCTTTGGAATAAACTCCGTGAAATTTTTACTACCTTTAACTTATCAAGTACATCAACATTACTCAATGCTGGAACAGACCTGGCAATAGACCTCCCGCTAATCTTGCCAGTAGTGTGGACTATTGGAGTATGTTCACCTTGCCGGGTCTTTTGTTTTCGTCGTATTTTTTGGCGTGGTCTTTCGTTTAGGCATTATATCTTTAGGCAAAATATTTGCTCTTCATACGTAAATTGTCTTTATTCCACCGTCGGAAACACCATTACCTTCAACTGAAGTTTTCTTTGCGCCAGATACTGCACCTGACGCTTTTGCTAGGCCTAATGTACCAAGTACTGGTAAAACTTTAGGTAGTAATGTTTTAACTATTACGGATAGTGCAGGACCAAAGTAATCGCCATGTTTTGACATTGCGGTTAATTGCTTTGTGCTTAAATTTAAAACGATTTTTTTAATCGAATTTATTCGGTTGATGTAAAAGTACCTAAAGCACCCAAGTTGATCTTCGATGAAACCTGCCTCCGTTTCGCAACAGCAGCTGCTAAGGTTTTTAACTTGGCTATCAGTTAAATGTATTTCCTTTACGATATATTTTGTCATTATATAACAATTACAGATTAAACTTGTACGGACATTTTGTCACCTACAGAGTCAATTGTAATAAAGTTGTTGCTTAACACTAACGTTTATATATTAAACGCTTTATCTATAAAGGCTCCGAGCGTCCAAATAATCTCAATATCATCTGCGCTGTCTACAGCTCGTTCGCTATGTTTGCTAACATCGAAATAAAATATCGAATAAAGTGTACAAAAGTCTTCTACTGATATTTGAGTTCCATTTCCAGCATCTTGATATTTTTGCATTGAGTCAAGCAGGTTCATGTAACGTCTAGTAATGTTTTATTACCGTCATCTGCAAATTTATACTCTATCGCTCGCTCTTGAGTTTATTCTGGCGTATATTCGTCTAACATTAGCGTTATCAAATACTCCGTTATTTTGTTCCTGATTTGGCAGTCAGGAACAAAATAACAGCGTATTTGTTCAGCTTGTCTCTGAAATACAACGAATAATTGACGCGGTAGCTGTTCGTTCAATGTTGTTGTAACTCGTCATGTATAATCGCTGGTATTCGGAATTGCTGTTTGATATATTTTATGTTGCTGAAAATAAGCATTTAATCTAATTCTAACATTTTAGTGACCGACTGAGTTATTCGTGGCATCCACAATGCAAGTTTGTTTATAATACATTGTACATTAGCCCCGCCAGATCTAAATAAACAGTCGTTTTGTTCTGCTGGATCTAAAATAAACGTATGTTTAACTCCGCGAAATACCTTATTATAGTCTCTGTAGAAACCAAATATTGTACTTAACCTTAGCATTCTTGTAATTTGACGTGATCCCGCTGAGTGTTCTCTTCGCCTAGCAAAACTTTAATTATGAAGCGGATTTCTCACGCCAATATTAGTATTAACTAAAGCGAGCATTTCAGTACCAGTCACAGCTGCACCAGGAGCCTCCAGACAAAGTTTAGCAAAAGCGAGAATACGCGAAGCTCTTGTAGCGTTTGCACCAGCGACTGCGGCTGGTGCGGATATACTTAACGCTGCAAAATTGGCAATATGAAAATTTCTTACAGTTGCAGTATCTGCAGCTGCATCAGCTCCAGGTTCATAATACCTCTTCATATGAGTTCAGTCGATTCCGCTATACTACGTCCAGTATTTTTAAACCACATCATAATAGTTTTGACTGATCTGGAGTAATCGTCGGAAAACAAAACAACATTTAAGATTGTACTTGCAACTTTTAAGTGATTTGAAATATCTTCTACAGTTTAATTGGCAGATGATATTGAACACTTCTGAATAAAGACCAACCATTATTTATAAGAGCTACTTTTAAGTTACACGCAATTGCGACAGGTGCATTAGCATCTGTTATAATCTGGCCACGAACTTCCAACATGGCTTTGTGAGGCCTTAGAAATACATCCTCGTCTTGTGTATTAAATGTTCTGACTCCGGCCTTATTAGGTTCATTAGAAATTTCATTGAGATATTCGATATGCTCAATGTTTTACTGTGTTTTTTGTATCATAAGTTTCTGCAAAATCGAGATAATTTTTCAAAGACATTCTTTAATTTTATTAGGTTCTATAAAATTATTGCATCGCCGCTATCTTAAATATTAAATTTTGTATAATCTGCTCCCTTTTTGGTGATCAAAGCTTTATTGTTGTCGTTATCATTGCGCATTAGGTTTCTTTTTTTGTGCGATTTCTGAAATAACCTGTTTGATTATAGATGCGTCTTGTGCCTTAGATGCCCCTTTTTTATCAGATATTTTTTGTTCCACTGCAGTTCCAATAGCAGATGCAGTTCCAGTTGCAAAAACTTTACCTGCGACAAGAACAATTGACGCAAAGTTAAGTGCTAGTCTTAGAATATTTTCAACAACTTTAGTAAATATGTTTCCTAAAAATCCTCCTACTATTTTTCTTCTGTAAACTTTTTTTCTGCTTCATTATATATCTGAAGTTGTATAATTTTGTTGTTCTACTATTGTTCGCGCAAGTGCACATAGTAAGTAAACATTTCGTTATTCAAGTTCAAAAGTTTACCAAATTGGTCTGTCAATTGCATGATTACTTCACTTATTTGATTTTCAACATTTAGCGGATAATAGATAATATGACGCAGACTAATTTGCATCAGAGAAACTGGTGGAACTTCTGGCGAAAAGCTGTATATCGTTTTATCTTTGCTTCCTTTAGCTGAATAAGAACCAAACGCGATCGAACAATTTACCAAAATTGAATTAACTTCACTTATATTTACTGGATTTTCACCGTCAAACGTAACAGGTTCTTCTTTAAAAAAAATGAATATATATATATATATATATATATATATATATATATATATATATATATATATATATATATATATATATATATATATATATATATATATATATATATATATATATATATATATAATGCTTAAACCCTATCAGTGTTGCAATACTTTTTGGTAATGATAAATCAGCTGACATATTTTCTATCATTATTCTAGTTTGTGACGTATTATAATTTGGTGTTAGCATAAAATCATCTGCATTGTTTAAATTTCTGTTATAAACTCTTTAATCGCCTTATTTGGGTCAGCTATGTTGTAGGCTCCTTGTGGAATTTCAAAAAATGTTGCCATAGCATTCCAAGTGCAGGAAGTTAATCCGATTTCGTATTTTTTCACGATCAAGTTTTATTGGCGGAACATCTTTTATTGAAAAGGTCGCGCTATCTTTATCAGATTGGCTAGAGTTGAGTAATAATGATGCTCACATTTATTATTATATTTTTACAAAATTAAATCATCGCGATTTTTTATCAGATCGCGATGTAAAGTTTCGTACTCGTCAGATGTTAATAAATTTCTCGATCTCAAATGATCAAGTATGTCAATAATTTCATCGTCGATTTCAACACCAACATTTCCTGCTTCATTTGATAATATCAATGACGTTAATCTGTTGATCTGTTGATCATTTCGAGATTGATGTAAATATTCTAATTCCAGTTCCTGTATTTTTCTCCTCTATATTTTTCTACACGAATTTTATCTAATGCAAAATATTTCCTTTTAAAATTCCAACCAGTACTAAAGTTTTTTCCACCAGCCATAACAGCGATAACACCACATCTCATTATATCATAAAATAGAAGCATATCTTCTTCTTTTATAGATGTGTTTAACTCTTTTCTAGCAGTAGCACCGACCGTCATTCATTATTGCATTTAATTTATCAATTAAGTTTTTTTAATTCTTCATCAGGCCATTTACTTATATTGTCAGGATCTTTTATACCTTCCTGCTTTAAAATTTCATTATATTCATCTTCTGTTGTATCATTATTTGCTTTTTAAAAACTAAAAACATCTTTGATCTCCAACTTCCAAAAACTTTACAGTCATTTCGCCAACTCTGTTTTGCTCCTCTTTAATATCTTTTATTTCTCCTATAAAGTTTTGTAATTTTTAATTTCTTGTGTTGTTAATTCTGCTAATCTTAGATCAAATTCCAGTGGATTAAATATAAGCCGATCTAATGCAGCTTGTCTCGCAGCAGGATCAGCTATAGTTGCTACAAGTGCCTTAGCTCATCTTTTTTTCTGCAGATCTTTCAGTTAGTCTTCCAGCAGCTGCTTCTTGTTGTTCTTTAACAAATCCAACCAAACATTTCTCTTGTAAATTTTTAATTTCTTCTTCTGACAGTGGTTAAGTTTCGGGTTGTTTTCCAAGTAAAGCCTCTGTAACTGGCTTGAGAACTGTAGCTGATATTTCTGCTTCATCAACTTGACCACGTCATGCTTGCTGTACTAGCTGTTTAAATGTTGCATGAGATTGAGCACGTTCTTTATAATTTATATATGTGTTCTCAACTTTGCTTGTTTTTCCATTATTTATATACTATTTTCTATAAGAAAATTATTGTAGATAGTTTTCAATACAACATTGAAACATTTTACTCTAATCATTCGTTAATTTATCGAACGAGAAAAAGTCATATCTATTTGCTGTTGCTTGACGATATAGTTTAATAAATTTATCTTTTGTTACGTCGCCGCATTTCTCGTTCGCGATATTTCTAACGTCAATATTGTCAAGTGCAGTAAATAATATAAAACAACCAGTATTTCGCCTGATAAATCTTTCGACATTATAGTATCATTGAGCGAGAAAAATATAATTATATAATTACATTTTTTTATTTCGCAACAGTGAAAAATACGATCTGATTTTATTCATTTCCTTGTTTAGCTGAATATCATCAAAACCAACTATTTTGCGTTCGGACGAATCAAGTTGATTAACTGGAACAAGTTCTTCCGGTTGTTTGATAATAAAAAAATGTTTCGCCAGATTCAAGATTGTCACGAAGTTTGTCATTATAATTGTTAAGCAATTCGTACTTATCTTGTTGGGGATTAATTGTGTGAATATAAAGGTGATCGTAGTTAAAATTATCTTCGAGAAGTAAATTCATAAGCAAATTTGTTTTGGCAGATCCAGTTCTACCAATTATAAGATACTGACAATCTGGAAGTTCATTGTTTTGTTTTTGTTTCACCAAACGCTCTGTATCAAAGTTTAATATGGACGATTTTGCCAATATTGTTATACAGTTTTATGGTATATAATTGTGTCAAGTAGTAAATAAATAATGAGCTTTTATTCAAAATTTGGAACAACAGTGGGAGATTCGTCGCCTGCTCAGTACATTAATTTATCTAAATACGCAAACCTTGATCAGCTTAAGAGTGAAATCGACGACTGATTAAATATCACAAGTGTAGACAAGGATGAAGTCATTATTTTTTCAAGATAAAGAAGGACGATTAAAAATGGGTAATATACAGATATCAGATGTACTTGTGCGAATTCCCACCGGAGATGTTAATGATATAGTTACTTTTGATGACCAAGGCAAAATAGAAGATTCGGGTAAGTCTATTACCGATTATGTTAAGAAATCTGACGATGTAGTTACTGGTGACATTGTTATGTCAGAAAATAATTACGAGTCTTGGAACCCCAGTCGCAGATACAGATGCGGCAACAAAAAATATGTCGATGATCAAGAATCCAAGTAAGTATTAGTGAGCGGTGGTATCATGCGATCACTTCTTAATATGACAATAATGGTATTAGTAATCTCAAATCACCAGAAATGGATTTCAACGCTGCAACTAAAAAATACGTCCACGATAAGGAAATTCCAATAATGACCTCGTTAACGACAATCAATGATGAAATTGCTGCATTTTAAACCGATCATAATAATCACGTTCGAGCATTTACAAATTTTCGCAGAAATGTAAACAAAACTGCAGACGATTTTTTTAAATTCCCCAATTGTTGATATTAGACTCGCTGACATTAACGCAAAACTCAACGATATCAGTAGTGGAATTCCTAACATTGTTAAAAAACTGATCTCGTTAAAATTCCTCACGGGCGAGATAACAATATTGTGTATACAGTAGCATTAGGAAAAAAAATTTGGACACCGCAAAATAACACCATCAAACACATCGCAGAAGTCACTGGTGTATATAGATTATCTGTTTTTAGCGGTACAAAATTCAGCATATTTACCACATATCTATGGCGTCATTCAACCGATGTTTCTTTTCCAGGAACTATATCTATAATATTAAACAAAGCTTATGAAGAAACATTCATACTGGAAACAGACTATAAATGATTAGGCACAGTGGATTACTGGTGGTGTATAGAATTCGTTGCTGAAACTCATCAATTAAGTTAATTAAATAACAATGCAAAATATGTAAGCAAATATTATATAATAAAAACAAATATAGTGAAATTTAATAATAATTCAGAAAATATTCCCGAAGAAGATGTTGACGCTCTAATTCAATATTACAAATGTTATAAATATTATATCAAAATACTTCGAGTAATATCATATCTGCCGTTTTTGATGACCGGCTCTGGAATAATTTCAAGTGGCGCATAATTAAATCCATTACTGCTAATAATATCTCGTGGCAGTGTGTAAAAAAAAGTGGAACCTCGTCTCGCGACATCAGAAATGCTTGCAAAATGGCACGTAGTACTTATAAAAAAATTACTCGATCAAATTCGATCTTACTTACGTGGTATAAAATATGATATGGAAGATTTAATTCGCGAGTTCCATGTAATTGATAGTATGTTAACTGATATTCTTCCGATGAGGGTCAGCAAATAAGAAAAAAGATTATAATAAAAAGTAGATGCTTGATTTTGTGTAGTTTTTAACCTTATCGAAAAATATATCGACCATGTTATCGATAAATGTCATCACATCATCTGCCCAACCCGTAATTCTCGTGTCGTTTTCAACTGCGAATAACCATACTGGTCGATATTTGGGCGATAAATAATATCCTACTTTTTTAATACAATTGCTTACTATATTAGGTTTCATACTAGTATAACCTGACGCTGCTTTGATCGATTTAAATCTTTCACAAACTCTGTTCGTTAGATCAAATCCGACATGTCTGATCGATGGTTAATAAAAAGACATTATATATATATATATATATATATATATATATATATATATATATATATATATATATATATATATATATATATATATATATATATATATATATATATATATTTTATTTGTTTAATATGAAATTTTTTCTAATAAGTATATAGTAGTAGATAGAGATGAGGTATCCTATCTCAGAGACACTCCTGCCCGAACAAAACATATTTTGTCAGAAAATGTGTTAGAAAAACCTTGATCGTGTAAAAGTCATCGTTTTGAGCTAACAAAGGCTGCTGATAAAGATGTTAACGTATAACGGTTTTATTGGGGGAGGGGTCTCTGAGAAAGGATCCTCATCTGTTCATACTACTGGTTATGCATCTGTAGTTATCGTCAAAGTGCTTCAAACAATTTTATTGATTAGCATAGACTCTAACTTAAATGCTGCCTAAATCTTCTACAAGAAGGGTTAAGATGCAGTATGACTTATTTTGTATTGCATGAAATTCTCTTATGCTGAGGAGAAAGACCGCAAGTTTAGACTTTCTTTATGACACGGGAAAAAAGTTTCATATATATATATATATATATATATATATATATATATATATATATATATATTTATATATATATATATATATATATATATATATATATATATATATGTGTGTGTGTGTGTGTGTGTGTGTGTGTGTGTGTGTGTGTGTGTGTGTGTTGGGGTATAGGGTCGGAGTCCCTTGCCTATCGAAAAGTTCGAATTCGCAGATGCCATTTGGTGTCAGCATAGAGTAGCCGCTTACTAGCTGACCTTGCAAACTTGAACGACCTTTCATAGAGATATACCTGCATGAAATTGACGGGAATATGATTTTTTTCTCAGAAATTGCAAGTATAGGATATGTTATATATTGAGCCTCCGACAAACGAGAAGAAACTACTGCATTGATGAAATTTTAACCTGGATCTCGCCTTTCGCATACATAGTCACATGACTAAACAACAAATTTTGCAACCTACATGTCGATAACATCACAAGTCAAATAGTCACGTGATATCAATATATATGTCTATTGTTGTTGGAAGAAAACAAATCGAACATATAAATGAAAGTTGGCCTATGTGTTGACTAATGAAAATCATAAACTTTGCAAAGTATTCATTCTGAAAACAACGACCAGAAATCTGTAAATTCTGCAGAAACCAAATTCACCAAGCAGAGAGCACGTCAATGATGTAGTCACTTACTACCAAAAAAACCTCCCATCCAACCAACCAAACAACAACAAACAAACATTGCTGACATGTGCTCAGTACTTTAAAAATCTAGTTTTCTTCACCATGCTGAGATAACGATAGGTTCCTGGTTGTTGCTCTCAGAATAAATATTTTTTAAAAAAATTAAAACTGCAAGAAGACGTGACCGATATCCATTCATTTAGCCTTAATTGTCTCTTCTATTTCTACAATCGATTTATTGTCGCTGGACTGAATACAAGTGTCCTTCTGAGTTGACAAAATACGTGTTGTACTCTTGAGTTTCTTGAAAGATTACAATCAAACGCGTAATTTGACATCTCAGTTTAATATTTATGTTCCAATATACAATTTGATCTTCTAGCTGAGGTCTTTTTATCAGACCGTGACCCAGACATCTCTCTCTCTCTCTCTCTCTCTCTCTCTCTCTCTCTCTCTCTCTCTCTCTCTCTCTCTCTCTCTCTCTCTCTCTCTCTCTCTCTCTCTCTCTCTCTCTCTCAATGATTTGCCTTTATAAAACGCAAATCACTGCGCTTGGGTGCATCATATGTAGTGAAATTAAAATTAGTATGCATCATCTATTTAGTACAAACACAATGGTAAATAGATAATAATAATAATAATAATAATAATAATAATAATAATAATAATAATAATAATAATAATAATAATAATAATAATAATAAGAAGAAGAAGAAGAAGAAGAAGAAGAAGAAGAAGAAGAAGAAGAAGAAGAAGAAGAAGAAGAACCCTCTATAAGTAATCAATCACCAGCCGTCACACACATACACACACATGCACACACATATTCATTCATTCATCACATACAAGTTTCACATCCATGCCTATTAACTCTCAATGTAAATTGTTTACAGATTGCTCATGTAGTAGTTTTATGGAGGTTCGCCTGGTTGAATAAAGCTCTTGTGAAAAGAAACACTGTGTAGTTTGAATGCAATACCTCATTTTTTATATACGTTTAAAATGAAGTTATTTGTAATTAGATGACTCATTATACATCGTATTCCTTGCCTAATATTATAAATTCTAAAAGGTCTAATTACATGGTCTGACCCAGAGTTTAGTACTTCTTTACCATTACATGACATCATATGCACTTCGCGTTTAATTAATGCAAGCCATTGGAGAATCGGCTACAATACATACATTTTTACATTGATGGCAAAAAGCTGTCACAGTTGTTTTTAATCAGTATCACAGATCTACTTTATTATTGAATGGCAATAGGACGATACCGTTCGTATTTAGCTAAAATCACAGTTCTGCTTTATTTCAGTAAACCTGTATTCTCTTTCCAATGAATGAACCAAAATTTTAAATTTTCTTAAACAGTGAATGTTGAGATGCAAAACATTTCACAAGCATGCGTGGCAGGATTATATTGCTTCCCTCGTCTCACCAAATAATAGGAACAAACTTTGAGTTCATGAAAATGATCATGTGACACAAAGACATATAGTGTTGCCTATAATGGATAACGAGGGCAGGATTCGATATTTGTAAATACCCATGATGCATAACGATGGCAGAGTACGAAATTTGCATGTACGTATAATTGATAACGAGAGCAGAGAACAAAAATTATATGCATCTATTATAACTTACTGGAGCTCAAATTTGAATGTATCTATAATCGATAATGAATGTATCTATAATCGATAATGAGAATCGAGTACAAAATTTACATTTACTTATACTGGATAGCGAAAGCAGAGTTCGAATTTTACATGTACATGTAATTCATAAGGAGAGCACAGTAAGAAATTTACATGTATATGACCTCCTCCCCACAAAAAAGAAATTGCCATAAAAAATGGTGTTCCCCACACGTCAATACATGTACATTGATCGCGATAAAAGCAATAAACTTCAGCTAAAGACACAAGTGTGCTATGTTACTGGTAGCGTATGTAAATATCAGAGTATTGTAATATATATATATATATATATATATATATATATATATATATATATATATATATATATATATGATGTCGCTAAAACAAATGCGAGTGCGTGTAAAAGCGTTAAGCAGTTGGCGTAAAGTGAATCATGAAAAGTGCGGACCTCGTATGACTGTTATGCAACTGTCATACAAGTGTGTCGATTATGAAATTTTACTTAACTGTTTATGTGAAATACTAGAATACATGGTACGTACTGTTTAGGGTGGGGGGTGTGAGTTTGAATAGTTCAATCATATTCATTTACGCATACATGCTTGTATGTGTATATGTTTGTACTTGTATTATGTCAAGCAAAATTAATCCTTTATCGTAAGAAATAGATACTTCATATTTACAGGATATGCAAGCAGAAGATTTCTTTTTCGTAACGACCTCATATTTACAAGGATATAGCAAGAAAAATTCCTGTAAATATTCACTACAGTTTTCAAGTTTATTCTTTTTGCTAAGAGGCAACTGCTATGGCCATTGGGCATTGGATAAATTGGGAGATTCCAAAGCTTTTATGCAGAATTTGTAAAATTAAAATTTAGAGTAAGAATGTAATGTTACCGCAAATGTCATTTATGTCGGACACGCATCTTAAGGTCATTAACACATCAAAACTGAAACTAGACAATCCTAAACCGCCACGAGAAATATAACACGCATGCAAAATATTAAGCCCTTTAATCTCAGTCATCCAAATATTCGACAACTTCAGATTGCAAGAAGTGACTGTAGCTAGTGTAGGTCGGTTGAAGTGATGAACTGAGCTAAATTCCATTCCATGACATGTTGCTTCGATAGAAAAACAACTCAGAAATGTATATATGGCTGTAAAACTTACTCTTCCCCGGAGGTATGTTATGAGATTAATAAGGTAGATTGTCAGATAAAGGCTTGGCAAAGAGGTCAACTATATATAAAAGCCTACTAACTTAGTATCTTCATGATTAAATGTGTATTACAACTACCTTGTGTATTGATTCTGAAAGCACACGGGGGGAAAATTGCAAGATAAATAAATAAAGTAAGAAAATAATAAATATGCAAATAAAACCTTGTGATAAATTTAATAATATGTTAATTGTTCAAACCCATACTTGATGCAGACTATTCAACCAGATATAGAGCCAGCGGTCACCATTTTTAAAACGTTCTTTCACTTTGCAATCACTTTTACGCGGAAACAACTGTCCATTCTCATTTTTTCTAGAACCAGGAAAATGTTTATGATATACAGTGATTGGGAGTAGAAAGGGCAATTATCTGATTCGGATTGTGTGCACGTGACAAAAGTCAGAGTAATGAACCAAGTCGGATTTGTAGTTTCTTTCATAGTATTTGAGATAATGCTATGTACGCGTACTTTGAACTGGTTTTCAAGACTCACTAATGTAGTAATATTTTTAATTTCAACGACAGGTTACACATGTCATTCAAAAGTTGTTTCCATTCCACCCTGTAAGAGTTATTGGTACGACACGTTGCTTTGTAAGACCGTTTATTGACATTGGAAAGACACTTATATCTTCATATAATAAAATATATTTTTGTATTTAAAATATTTTTGGGCGAACACAATGCATATTATCATTAAATGATTGATTGCAATTTGATGCTGTAAGAATTGGTGCACTCTTAAGTATGGACTTTTATTTACAAAAAGCCTCCAGACATTTTTTCAGTAAAGTGAAACTTTGTGTTCTTGCTTAATAAATTGTTATGGGGTTGAGCATTCATGGAAAAATTAAAACAGAAATTTCCGATAGTATCCAGCCATACCTAAATCTCGCATCATTTGCTTTTTACTGACAGGCACAGGGAATTTAGAGATAGCCCTGACCTTAACATCAAAAGGTTTAACTAGTCTATGTCCCACAATGTCCTAGAAATGTTACATTACCACGGCAGAACTCACTTCTGGATCAATTAATTGTCAGACTTGCATTAGTACGTCTGTCAAAAATTCCCTTAATTGTTGATAAATGTTCTTTCCAGGTGTCCTTATAGATTCTGATATCATCGACGTAAACATGAAAATTGTCTTGACCAGTGGTAATCATATTCATTAAACATTGAAAAGTACATGGCGAACTCTTTATTCCAAGCGGCATCACTTTATATTGATAAAGTCCATCTGGAGTCACGATTGCCGAAATTTACTTTGCCCTTTCCGCCAGTGGTATTTGCCAAAATACTTTCAGAAGGTAAATTTGGTGACATACTTGGCATTTCCAATTTTTTTTCAATGCAGTCATCGATTATAGGTAATGGAAATGAATCTGTTTTAGTCACACTGTTCACCTTCCTATAATCAGTGCACATGCGGAAAGTTTTATCTGGTTTATCGGAATAAATATGCATGGTGAACTTCAGTCACTTTTACTGGGCTCTATGAAATCATTTACCAGCAAATACTGAATTTCCTTTTTCAAGTATTCTTGTTTGAGAGGGTTTAAATTGTATGGGTGTTGTTTCACAGGTTTGGAATTTACAATGTCAACGTCATGGAAAATTTTGTATGTTCGTGAAGGAACCTCTGGAAATATGTGCTCGTATTCTAGCATTAACTGTTTAAGTTCATTCGTTTCTTGTTGTTGCAAAAGTGAACGTTTCTGGTCCAGATTATTCATACTGTCTTAATTCTGAAGATTGGTCGCTTTAAAATCACTAGTGTCGGATTCCTTAACTTACATCCTCACTGAGTGGGACAAGTACAACTAAATTAATGCACGATTAGCCTGGTAATCTCACTCAATATACTTTTATTCCTTTAATTTATCTACATCCCAGGAGTACGATTACTATAGTTGAACTCATTCATTTTCTTCTTAACTTGGTAAAGGCCGTAATACATAGTCGGAACAAAATTTTTAAGAATGAGCAAGAGAGACAGTACTATATCACAACACTCGAAATTTCTCTTCATTGATCTTCTGTCAAACCATATTTTCACTTTTGGCTTAAATTGCTTGATGCCAAATTCAAGCATAATTTTACTGGAAAATTCCAGACATAAAATTTGACCCTTGATCATATTAGACAGATTTGGGAAGGCCAAATTGAATTTAAGAAACGTTATCAAAGCTTTTACTATTATTTTAGCTTTAATATTCCTCAAAGGATTTGCCTCAGGGTATCTTGCTGACGCACACATTATTGCCAGCAATTATTTTGGTTACCAGACTTGGTCTTAGGTATGGTTCGTCAAATGCAGGAATAGGTTGCAGACGGGCCTTAGATATGATCTGAATTGGTTTTCCTACCATTTGATAAGTATGAAACGATCTGCAGTATTTATAGACATCACTTTTGATTTTAGGCCAGTAGAAGAGATTCAAGACCTTGTGATAAATCTTATTAATCCCTAAATGACCGCCAGAGTCTCATATGCCAGATTAAGAAGAATTTGCTGTCTGTACGATTTTGGAACTACAATTTGATAGTTCACTGACCACTCGTAACCAGCAGGTACCTCAGGAGGTCTCCATTTTCTCATAAGAATTCTAATTTTGATCTAATGACAGACAGGTATTTAGTGGCTTCAGTTTCACTAATGGCCCTCTGAAACAAACAGGAGATCTCATGCTCTTTTTCCTGTTCGAAGACAAATGATTGTCGTTTCTCACCCTGATTAGAAAAAAGAGAATGAGTAGTTTAAAGAGGAGCACTGTCATCAAATAAGTTTGATGTGATCAAATAAGTTTGCTTTGATCAATACCTTTTCATTGATCCAAGCAAGAGGTAAAAGTGACCTCATCAAAGTCTGACCAATACATGGGTCAGCTAAAGTAATACTTTCCTGATCAACGTCATTCTCTAGAGTTATTTTGCCATACCTCTAGAAACTGCACAAGCTGGGTATAAATCAGGATATTCTTTTTCAATAGGATCAACTTTCTGATCAAAACATGGATTATCAGTTACAAGTGGATTAACCACAACCTTGTCTCCAGGTAGGTTGTTGCCTAGTAGTAAATAAATGCCCTGAATGGGTAAAGAATACACTTTTTTGACTGTCCCATGTCCTGAAACTAAATTTGATGACAAATTTACACGATTGAGAGGAACATTAAAACAAAGCCTCACTCTTATTAGAAGACTTCTCATAAAAAGGCAAAGTACCGCATAATGAAAGACTCCTGTATTCATTAAAATTTTAAATAGGGATTGGTTTGGCCAAATCACCCAAGAGTGATATAGAATCCTTCTACATTGATGGTCCATAATTCTAAATAATAAACTCAGACTTAGGTTTATTAGACCAACAAATTTATTGCTTTCAATATTTGACCTTGACCATGACGTATTAGATATAAGAGCAGTTGGGACAGGTCTGTCTTGATTCTGATGTTTATATTTTAATTTGTAGCAATCAGAAATAACGTGTCCTTTCTTCTTGCAATAAATACACGTAGGAGGAGACAAGGACTTTTAATCAAGCTTATCAGAGGTTTGATTTTTAAGAGTTGTGCCAGACTGAAATTTAGAAGGGCTTTTGTTAGGCTGAAATAACTTATTTTACCATTCGACGGCTTAGTGGAAGACTTGTCTACAAAAGAAATTTCATTAGCTAAGGAATACTTATCATCAGCATGAATAGCCTTTTTCCAAGATGTCGACCTTATACTCATTAAGATAGTTCTTAAAGTCACTATGGATGCAATTCTTAAACGCTTCAAGTAATACAAGCTGTCTTATATTTTGATAATCTTGATCAACTTTCTTGGCCAAGCACCATCTGTCAAATAACTTCTCTTTTCTTCTTGCAAATTCGACACAACTCATAATCCTTTACCAGGTCATAGTCAGCACTTTGCTGTATCGACCGTGACTTTTAAATATCACTAGCTTTACCAGTAAATAAACATTGTAATAACAGAGTCAAATGCTCCTTTGGCCGTTTCAAATTTTCAGCAATTTTTTTTAAACTTAGGAAAATAAGTTTCTCTTTATCTTAACAGGGGCACTAATCTAATATTAGATTCTTAGTAACATCAAAACTTGCATTTGTTTGTAAAGTGGGAATGTGCTTTCACTTGCCAGCTCTAATTCTCTTAATCCAAATTGATATTCCTTTTCTTCCTTCTCTATTTCTCTCTGTTTCTCTTCTTTCTGTAATTGCATTTGTTTATCTTCTTCTTTCTCTCTCTCCTCCTTCTCTAATTGCATTCGTTTATCTGTAACTGTATTTGTTTCTCTTCCCTTCCAGTTTTATTTGCATTTGTTTTTACTTTTCTGAAAGTCAAGCTTTTTCCATCATGTATTTTAATTTTAATTTCTTTATATTTATGTAAGAATCTGATACAGACTCAGTGATCGAAACCAAACCACTTTTATCCAAAACATTCTTTTCCACCAAATATAGGAACAAAATATCTTTTATTTCTTGCTTCGTTCAAGAAGCTTTTTGCCTCAGAAAGATCATATTTTTGGCAAGTTGAAGCAAATCATCTTTTCTCAAGAAATCTAACTGTTCCTGGACCGTATTTGAAAGAAAAATCTCCATTTTTGATGACACTGTAAAAAAAGCCTTTTGATTTCAATAATGATTCAAAATGTGAAATAATACCTGGAATTTAAAAATTAAAAAAACTACAGGAATTTAAATTTCTAAAAGGATAGGTTTCTGAAATATTTTAGCCAAAATTCATATATTCCAAGGACTGGACCCAATTTTTTGTTACGAGACTAGGCTCATACAAAAGATAACAGAAAAGAGTGAAGAAAACAAGCTTTGTAAAATTTAACAAATAATTTATTTCCCTAGAATACCAAGTTAAAATAAGGAAACAAACTTGCGGTTTTACGAATCAAATCTAAATTTAATCGAAGAATTAAAAAATATAAAAGACCAAGTATAGTATTAAAAAGTTTTGATTGAGTCTGAGTTCGAATCCCCATGAAATCCAAAATAGAAGGTAAGACGTTTGTATTAACATGCAAAGTGTTGCTGTGTCAACAATCCTTTGTTGAATCAAAGAAAATATTATTCCAGTTTTGTATTCCGTATAAATTTCAAAAAATGTTCTTCATCCAAGAATTGTGTGGGAGGACTTATATATTTCTATGGAAATGAATCACTTGAATTCCATAAAATAAAAAGTCAGCTCAGACTGGTCATAACAAGACACAGCTTAGTATGTCAAATGTGTTAAGCCTGACTCACAATCTGCCATTAATACAACAGTTGTACACTAATTTAAGACGCAAAACAGATTTTCGGATGAGGGTCAATCTACAGAAAAAAGTTTGTTATGCTATTTGCCACGTCGTCCAGTTATAACCTTGATTCAAATTAGCAATTCTTACTATGAGTTTAAAAAAATGCATTTAAAAAGTTGTTTGCTAAAACTGTCACTGACTCTGAAACAAGGTCAGAAACTATATACAGTCTTTATATTATTAGGTGTTCATCAATGGAATATAAAAGTCAAGTCAAACAGAACTGAACTGAAATTCTGGACAATATCAAATCCAGTAAATAAAATTACTTTACAAAAACATGTAATGGAATTAACAAAATTAAAACTATCAAACAAACAAGCAATTAAATTAAATATTCATAACAGATGATTTTTGTTTGATATGTAATGCTAGGCGATTTTTATTGTCAAGGTTACCAGAAATAACCAGAAAAACAAGGTCAGCTAAAAAATAAAAAATATATCAATATTAAAAGTAAACTGGATTTTCTGAAAAATATCAAATACAGTGAAAAATATCATTACAATAAAATGCAATGAAACAAAAATAAATAGAAAATTAAAACTAACACGCAAGCAATTCAATTACATATTCGCAACAATTATATAGGATCCAATGGTATATATAGTTGATGATATGGGATCCATTGGTACAATATATAAGCGCCATTAGTACCTATATGTGATGTGTGAGGCGCATAATTGGCAGTATTCACTGGACCAGACAATTTATGGTAATATATGTTAATTTAGTACAATGTCATCTAACTTGACCATCTATTGTTACGTACTAATTTTTGCATAATGACTAAAGTTCACCATCCCCACATTGTCTTAAACTTTATCATATATAGTGTACCTTTATAACAGATAGTGTTATAATCTTATAATATAGTGTTTTTAATTATTTAGCATGTAAAGGTCTGAATACATGCCTCTAAAAACCGCATATATATTTGGGATGAATTGTCCCTTTTTATAATGCCCATTTTGTTTCATATGTCTGTTTTGGAAAAATCACTGTGAGTTATATTGCTTCACTACCATTGGACAAATGTTTTAATTTGTACAGACCCAAGCTACCACTTGCTTCATTCATTAGTCAACTTTACTCTCTAAAGTTTGTCAGTTTCAGTTTTAGAATTTTTATGAAAATTCGACATTTCATCAAAATTTAGTTTTCTAAGTTTTAAATGTTTTTTTAGATTTCTATTAAAATTTAATTTATCAATGTTGTTATATTTCAAACGAATTTTCAGATCGAACTGACCTTTTATTACAAATTGGTTTTTATTAGAACGAAAAATTCCTAAAATGAAGAAAGATATAAAAAAATAGTTTTGGTTTATCAAGAGTAAGCTGGTCCAAAACCTGCACTCTGTGTAGTACCAGCACTACGTAATTTCTGACAGCTTTCGCGTAGTGCTAGCACTACGCAATTTCTGACAGATGTCACACGCCTTGTTTGCTATTGCCTAGAGTGTAAAATTGAAATAGGTGTTGCGTGCAAATTAAAGTTTCACCAAAATTGGCCATACATAATTTGATAGGATTCATGTACCCACTAATGTAGTCCCACCCTATATTTAGAGCATATTTTCCTGTATGTTACAGCCTATCCTCTTCCAAAAATGGCGGATAAATGTAAAAAAGAAAATGGAACAAATTATTGTGATCCGAGTCAAAATGGAATAATCTAAATGGAATAATTCGAACACTTTATCGTAAACCTTCGTAAACCTTTGAGTCTTGGAAATAAATATTGCAAAAAGTGGGTAAAATCATTATTTGTTAAAAATTAGTGATGAGAAAAATATAGTAAATTGGTTAACCTTTCTTCACTTAGGCCATAAATGTAATTTTCTGGCAACACGTATGAAAGCACTTTAAACACTTTGTGGGACCACATTTAACCTACTTCGCCAAAGAAAAGTATATTTGGCTTTCAATTTCGTCGTTGGGAAAATATCACGTGAATCAGTAATTCTACAGAATAATTTAGCAGTGAATATTCTTTACAAACAGCAAAGAATTGCTTATTTTCGATCACTTGAAAATAATAAAAGTAACGTGTTATCTGCTTTTATGGGTGTTAGCTCAATAAGGTTATATAAATAATTTCATGGTCGTTGTTTCTGCGTTATAAAGCGTGATACTATGAAGGTGCATTACCCATATGTTACCATGTTAATAAATGCAGAGCAGACAGCACGTCTGACAAGGTCAACCATGACGAAGATTTAAGTATTTACAGTCAAATGTGTTATGGTAGTAATATTTATATACCTTGGATACAATAGATACGAAATAAGACACACACACAGACACATATATATATATATATATATATATATATATATATATATATATATATATATATATATATATATATATATATATATATCATAAAATACTATATATATATATATGTGTGTGTGTGTGTGTGTGTGTGCTTGTGTGTTAGTTTTAAATTCTCTTTTATTTATTTTTATTTCATTGCATATTATTGCAATGACTTTATTTACTGTATTTGAATTTTTTAATATTCAGTTTTCTGTTTTGACCAGATAAACGCACCTTCTATTGCTACATTATACTTTTAGCTGACCTAGTTCCTGACCTTTGTTCTGAATTCGTGAAAACTAAGTGAAAATCATTAGTCATTATCTTGGTCATGTTCGGCTCTATCGTAAAGAAATCTTTTTATTATTAATGAATTTTATATTAAGATTCGTTTAGTACTACCAAATTCGTCCATTATGTACGTTTCAATTGTCTTATGGGCTTTCTGTGTCATTCAAATTAACTGACCACGTGATCTCATCATATGATGTAAACTTGTGTGTACAATTAACGTTTATAGTATTTTTTAGACTGTCGTATATCATGCCTCTTGGAGCTCAAAGGTATTTTGAGTTGTGTCCAGTTGAGTTGAAATTGTTATTTAAAATTAAATTAATTTATTATTCCTGGAAATATAAGTGCTTTTCATCAATATTCTTCTACAGAGACATTTATTGGAAATTATTCGGAATTCTAAAGGTTGAACATTATTCTTGATTCATATAAATTTAACAAGGAACTGTTAATACATCAGTACAATACTGCAGTCATCTGACCTCATCATCTTCCATATTGGAACTTCATTGGGGTTCGAACCTTGATTCAATTAGAACTTTTTAGTGATAAAATTATTTTATTCATTCTATGAATACTTTCGGATTATATTCATACAGTCCTTTCATATTTTAACCTTGTTTTGTAGAAAAATAAATTGTTTTGATAAATTTTACAAAGCCTGTTGGCTCACTCTTTTCTTTGTTACTTTTGAATGAGTCTAAACACGTAGCAAAAGAAATTCGGGGCTTGTCCTAGATAAATGAATTTTGGCTAAAATATTTCTGGAAATTATGTTTTGAAATTTAATTTTAAATCCCAAGTATCATTTCACATTCTGTTTAGTGAAAACAACAGGCTCTTTTACAATGTCAACAAAAGTGGACACTTTTTTTCTAATCCTACTTAGAAGCAGTTGGATAGATTGAAAAAAAGACAAATTGTTTGAACATGCACGAAAAAATGGTCTTTGTGAGACAATATCTTCCTTATCAAAGCAAGAAATTAAAATCCTTTTGATCCAGCATTTGGTAGAAAAGAATGTTTTCGATAAAGGTGTTTTGTATTCGATCATTAGTCTGCACCAGCCACTGACATAAAAGCAAAAGAATTGAAATTAAAATAAGATATTACCAGGAATATTAGGTTACTGCCCATATTCAGAGAAAAGGAAGTAGACAAATATTTTGAAAAAGGAGCAGAAAATTTAAAATGGACAAGGAAGCATTGGACTCAATTACTACAATGTGTACTTGTTGGTAAAGCTAGTGATATTTACCATTCAATGGTTCAATGTCAGTTCATCAAAGTGTTGACTGATTTGGTTAAGGACTGCATCTCAAAGGGTTATGATGTAGTCCCTGAGGATTATCGTCAAATATTTATGAACTATAAAAAGTTACTGGACAAACTCATGTCGAATTCGCAGGAGAGAAAGGGCAGTTATTTGATGGATGGTGTTTAGCCAAGAAAATTCAACATGATTAGGAAAGTCTCAATCTTGAAGAATTCAAAAACTGTGTCCATAGCGACATTAAGACTTCTCTTGATGAGCATCAGATCGAAACTTCTGAAAATGCTGCTTGTGCTGCTGATAAGTATTTCTTAACTCATAAAATCTATCATGCAGGCAAGTCTTTCACTCAGTAACTTACTAGTAGAAAAGTATTTCAGCCTAATACGGCTCCTTCTAAAGCTCAAAGCGACACAACTTTCAAAAAATCAAGCTTATGATAAGCTTGATTTAAAATCCTTGTATATTCCCACGTGTACGTATTGCAAAATGAAAAGACACGTTATTTTTTATTGCTTCAAATTGAAACATAAATATCAGAATCAAGATAGCCATATCCCAAATATTCTTATTTCTAAGAGATCAAGGTCATGGTCATGCATTGAAAGCAATACATTTCTTTGTTTTCATAAACTCTGGTCTGAGTGTATTATGGAGAATTATGAACCATTCATGTGGAAGGGGTGATTTGGCCAATCATATCACTATTTTAAGGGATACAAGAGCTTTCAGGGTCTTTTTCTGAGACGTCTTCTTCTAATGAGTGTGTTCTCGTTCATGGAGTAGGATGCGGCATGGTTAATGTTCCTCTCCATTCTGTAAATTTATCATCAGATTTAGTTTCAGGACCTGTGACAGTCAGAATAGTGTGTTCTTTACTCGTTCAGGGCATTCATTTATTAGTAGGCAAAGACCTAGCTAAGGTCAAGGCTCTGGTTAATACACTTATAACTGAAAGCTTTGTTTTAATCAGAAAGCTGGCCGAATTTCGATTTATACACAGTTTTTGCAGGTACTAGAGCTATGACAAAGAAAGCTCTTAAGAATGATTTTGATAATGATAATATGCCTTTAGCTGACATATGTAATGGTCAGGCTTTGATGAGGTCACTTTTACTCCTTGTTTGGATCAATCTGAAAGTTTTGATCACAGTGTTCCTCATTTAGCTATTCATTCTAGTTCTTTCTAATCCGAGTGACAAAAGACAATGATCCTGAGATCTCCTGTTTATTTCCGAAGGCCATTAGTGAAACTGAAGCCAATGAAGTACATGTCTATTATTTCATTAACAATGGAATTCTTATGAGAAAATGGAGACATGTCAAGGTACCTGCTAGTGACGGGTAATCAGTGACCTATCAAACTGCAGTTCCAAAATCTTACGCACAGGAAATATTTAGTCTGACCCATGAAACTCCTCTGGCTAGTCAGTTAGGGATTAATAAGACTTATCACAAAATCTTGATTCACCTTTTTGGGCCAAAAATTAAAAGTCAGACTTATCACAAAATCTTGATTCACCTTTTTGGGCCAAAAATTAAAAGTGATGTCTGTAAATACTGCAGATCGTTTCATACTTGTCAAATTGTAGGAAAACCCAATCAGAAGAAACGTAAGGCTCACCTGCAACATATTTCTGCATTTGACGAACCATTCAACATAATAATGGTATTTTGTGTTGGTCCCTTACCTAAGACCAAGTCAGGCGACCAATACTTATTGACCATTATGTGTGCGTCAACAAGTTTCCCAGAAGCAATTCCTTTGAAAAATATTAAAACTAAAACAATACTAAAAGCTTTCATAAAGCTTTTTCCTCATTTTTGCCGTCTCAAATCTGTCCAACCAGGTCAAGTCAATATTTATGTCTGATATTTTCCAGCTAGTTATGCTTGAATCTAGTATTCAGCAATTCAAGTCAAAAGTTAAGTTAGGGTTTCACAGAACTTCAATGAAGAGAACTTTTGAGTGTTGTAATTGAGTTCTTTATATCTTACTCATCCTTCGAAATTATCTTCAAATTTTACGGCCTTAGCAAAGTAAAAACAAATGAACCAGTTAAATTATCATAATAGTACTTTGAGCTAAATAAATTATAGGAGTACCGGCATATTGAGAGAGATATCCAGGTAAATCATGCAGTTAATTTAGGTGTTCCTGTCCCAGCAACTGAAGATTTAAGTGAAGAGATGCAATCGTACTCTACTGACCTTGAAGCAACAATTCTCAGGAATACGGAAATTAGGAAAGATCTGAACCAGAACATTCGCATTTGCAACAAACAGAAAGTTATGAATTTAAACAGTTATTTGAATATAAGCACTTATTTCCAGATGTTCCTACGAGGAAAAACAAAATTTTGCATGACGTGGAAACTGTGAATTGCAAATTTGTGAAATAATACCCATACAGGTTGATCCCTCTCAAACAGGAATACTTGAAAAAGGAAATTCCGGATTTGCTGGAGAATGATTATAAAGTAATCCTTTTTTGAGATGAAGGTTCTCCAAGTGCTCTCCAACATTTGATGAATATGACTACCTCTGGTCTAGATAATTGTGATGCTTACATTGATGATGTCATCATCTATAACAACACCTGGAATGAACATCTAGCAACAATTCGTTAATTCTTTGACAGACTCACTGATGAAAATTTGACAATCAGTTTATCTAAAAGTAATTTCTGCCGTGCTTATGTAGCATTTCTGAGACATATTGTGGGACATGGACAAGTTAAACCTATAGATGCTAAGATTAAGGCTATCTCTGAATCCCTTGTGCCTGTAAGTAAAAAGCAACTGATGTGATTTTTAGGTATGGCTGGATACTATCGGACCTTTTGTTCCAAATTTTCTAATATTGCTAAACCCCTGACAAACTTACTGAGTAAGAAAGACAAGTTTCTTTGGAAAAAAATATCAGGGGGATTCTGACAAGTTAAAGAATATACTTTAAAGTGCACCAGTTCTTGCAATTCCAAATGTCAGTCATTTAAACTATATGTTGATTCAAATGATGTTGGGGTTGGAGCAGTGTTGATTCAAGACGACAGAAATGGTGTCGATCATCCAGGGTGATATTTTTCGAAGAAATTAAATAAGCATGAAAGAAATTATTTAATAACTGAGAATGAATGTTTGGCTTTAATACTGATATTAGAACATTATTTCAGTTTCTTCTCCAGTTGTTGTGTATAGTGATCACAACTCCCCTACTTTCATCGACAAGACGAAAAACAAAAATCAAAGATTATTAATGTAGAGTTTGTTGTTACAAGAATATAATCCTGACATTATACACATCAATGAAAAAGACAATTTGATTGCAGATGCACTTTCCCGTGTATGGAAATATTATTTCATGTACACTTTTCATAGTGCATAAGAATTGTTTATATTTAATTTTGTTTTACCTCATGTATAATTAACACATGGGGAAAAAGAAAGCTTTTTGTATAATTCTTTCTTTTTATGGGGGGGGGGAATGTTACATATATTTAATTTAATTGCTAGTGTTAGTTTTAAATTCTCTTATATTTTATGTTAATTTTTATTACATGTTATGTAAATAACTGGATTTGACTGTTTTCGGAAAATTCAGTTTTCTGTTTTGACCAGATAAACACGCAGTATAGTTTAGCTGATCTAGTTTCTGACCTTGGTTCTGAATTCGTAAACACTGAGAAAAAATCATTGGTCATTATCAAGGTAATATTCGGACCATGTATTATCTCTGTTGCAAACGAGTCTTTATCATTTTTTGTTATCGACTTTTATATTAAGATTCTTTCGGTTTGAGCGAATTCGTCCATGGCGTACATGTCAATTGTCTTATGCTCCATTCGAATTAAGTGACCACGTGATCCCATCACGTGATCTAAAACTGTGTGTAAAACTAACGTTCATGGAATTTTTCAGGCAGACGAATTTCATACCTTTTGGAGCTCAAAGGTATTTTGTGTGGTGACCAATTGAGCTGAAATTGTCATTTTAAAAAATTATTTTTCCTGTAAGAATAAGTGCTTTTCATCAATATTATTGGATAAAGACATATATTAGAAATTATTCGGAATTCTAAAGGCGGAATATTATTCGTGATTCATAAAATTTAACGACGAACTGTTGACATAACAATACCATACTGCATTCATCTGACGTCATCGTCCTCCATATTGGAACTTCAACGGGATTCGAACCTTATCAAACTTTGATACACTTAGAACTTTTTATTGATAAGACTTATATTATCCATTCTAGGATTATTTTGGGTTATATTCACAAACCGTAAGTTCTTTTTCATATTTTTGCCTTGTTTTCTTGGGAAATAATTCCTCTTGTCAAATTTATTCACTCCTGAACATATCAATATTTTTTTTAATGGACTGACCTTTTAATTTTCTGAGGTGGGTTTGGGTGGGGGTAGTAGATGCTCTGGGCAAACAAATTGCTTAAACGAGAATATTATTGCTCTGATTTATGACAACAACAAAAAACCTCGTATTATATTGATTATATTATATGAATAAAAATTAGATATCTTCAGGTAAAAGATGAAGAAAAAAGAAATATTTCGGTTGAAAATATAATCCCATTACCACCCCACTAAAATGCAATGGTCTCACTCTTAGATGTCTCTGTTTTGTGCTTTCAACACGAAGTGTCCCTGAGTACAAGTGGGTCCGGCCTTAAGTTGAAAATAAATTGTCTAACCTGTTTTCATTTTAAAACAAATATGTGAGAAGTGATACATTTATGGCTTTTGATGACCGATGTAAATTTAAAAGGAGGTATATTTCTGCAGCAATTTTCGGAAAGGGATGTGGGAAAACAGAGACAGTATAAGACATGTGATAGCTTACAAAAGGCGACCTTCAACGCAGATTTCATTGTATAAAGTCATCTGCTGTCCAAAACCTTGAAGGTTCCGTCAAGTCGCATTCTCTCTCAAGCAGGGAAAGAAAGAAACTTAAATATTAAATGGCAGGTTAAAGAAGTAGGTTATATAATCTATTTAAAGCAAGAACATTTTTATTGAGACGGTGTGCGACTTAGTTTAGCAAAACTATTTATGTGAGGAGATAGTGATTTACTTTTTATGTAACAACGACATACCATCTCGCGGTTTGTAAACTTTCTCGCAATCCCGAGATGATATATTCTTCATATAAGAAACTCTCTAGCAACAAAGAGATATTTCGAAGTGATAACGTATATATTTTATATACTGATAGCCCTTCCATGCTTCCCTACGTTACAATTGAAGGCAAATCGACCTGGGAGCAAAAATGACATTTTCTTTCCTGTAAAAGAGTTCACATACCAAAGTGTAGTATTAAATTTACTTTACTGCATTTGACCACTTGATAATATGTACATGAGCAGCAATGTACTGACTTGAGGGGGGTATGATCTCATCGTACGTGAGCACGATACAAAAAATTAACTAGGTTCGTTCACCATTGTATTCAGACATTAAATTATCAAAATGTTTATATAATTTATCATATAGACATATGCTAAGGATTTTTTAACCTAAATTCTCTATATGAGTGATGTAATAAAACCAAAGAGTCTTTACCTGTGATTGCTAACCTTTCATTTCACAGATTACGTGTATTAAATATATTACATTTGTCTTCATGTCTCTACTTAATTGTGTTTATAACATATGAAGTATGGTTTGGCTTCATGTCTCTACTAATTATGGTTAGAACATAGGAAGTTCACTTTGTCTTTATTACAATATAGGAAGCTTTGTTTGTACTCGTGTCTCAAGTACTTGATTATTCTTTGAACATTGGAAACTTTGTTTGGTTTGGTGCTAATGCTCACAGGAAGACTTTGAAGGTTATATCTTGCCACAACAAGTTGAATATAGTGCTTTGCTCTGGGACACGCATCAGTTGCCCATGCGGGTTGATTTGAAGTTGAGAATCTAACCCACATCATTCATAACGCGAGTCCAACGACCAAGCACTGTGTCATGTGTTTTACACATAGTAATATTTGGATCGCTTTCACAAATGCCGTTTGGAATGTAAATTGACAGGGGTAAAGGGGCTGGGGAGGATAGGAGGGAGGGAGATATGCAAACCAAGTAATATAAACTTTAGAGGGCGTATTTACCTATAAACGGCTATGTACATACTAAATTTCATTAGATAATGCTAACACACACACACACACACACACACACACACACCTCGTGATGTGATTCAGAGTGTTTTTCAAATGGACAATAACATATAAACCCTACCCGAAAAGAAATATGGGCAAGTAATGGACATATACCCAAAAATTGGGAAATGGCAAATGGTTACGGGTTAAAAAGTGGTCAGGTCGACGGACGGTCAGATGGAGAAGTTTAATCACTATAGTATTCTTGAATAAGCAGGATGTTATGTCTATCAAAGAAAAACAAGACTGTGAATCACACACGAGCGCCCCTTGAACTGTGACGCCCTGCGAACGTTTCACAATTAAGATAAGAAATTAAAGAAAACAGAAAGGTTAACATGAATCTGGCTGAAACGCTCGTTTACATGCACTGAAATCTATCAATCAGCACAAGGAATGCAAGGGAAGTACACGCGTTTTGTTTTTCCTCTAGGGCTATGCCTGTGAAATAGCTAACTGTCAAACTACGTTTAAAGTCTTTCTAACATCTACAAACTAATTCAGTACAGAGAGGGGACTGGCTGTAGAACTGGGATTTAGTTGTTGCGAATGAATCAGACATTTTGCATTGTGTTCTTTAATCGATATTCCAACCATACCACGGGTTTGATTATACATGCATTAAAACATTTTATTTGACAAAGTCGCTTGTTTCTCTAATTAAATTCTTACTAACCCACTACTGATCCTGCCTTCTTGCTCCGAATATGCATGTTCACCACCACAACTGGCTTTCAGTCTTTACCATAGACTTAAGTACTTTTTTCTGTGGGTGTGGGTGGAGGGAAAAGGTGGAACCAGACAGATGCTACCTCCCCACTTAGTCGAAGAAAAATAAGTATTTCATGAGTATTTGTGTCTTTCTAAGGTGCGGTGTGATGTATTAATTTATAAAAAAAATTTGGATCAAAAATTTATTTAAAATTGAACTTTTTTACGGGGTATTTTTCCCTAGTGTGTCAAAAGGTTTGTTCATCCGATCGAATTTCGATTATTTTTTCGGAATCCCTCACCTTTGTGACCTTTGCCAAGGATCCTCTAGGTCCTGCTTATGCTGTATATATTATACTATATTGTGTGATTGATATAGATGTCATGTAAGTATATAAAGCACATATATTGTTACGTGACAAGGGCTCGTACTCAGTAACAAAGAAAAGAGTAAAAGCCAACAAGCTTTGTATATTTTAACAGAACAGTTTATTTTACTAGAAAACAATGTACAAATTGGTAAATATGACTTAAAGTTTGTGAATATAATCCAAAATGTGATCCTTGGAATAGAAAAAACACAAGTCCTATCACTAAACAGTCCTATTAGAATCCATGTTCGAGTCCCGACGACGTACAAATTTGGAAGGCGATTACGTCAGCTGTGGTCCAATATACGAATAACAACAACTCCTCACTTGAATCACGGTCTTTGTTTCCTAAAAATTCCAGAATAAATTTCCATGAATATCTTTCAGAATTTATTTTTTAAAAATAATCAACTTGTTGAGTTTCCAGGAGAACAAATTATTAAATCTAACAATCAGACAAAGAACAATCTGGCAACAAATAAAAAATATAACACTTTGTTCCTTCAAGTTGTTAGAATGACTCTGTCTAAAAATATTAAAAATGCGTATTTAATACCCCGAAACCTCATTTCTAATCTCGCGAGATTGGTCATGTGTTTGAGCACATAGCCCAATTTGTCCCACTTAAGAACCACTTTTAAAAAAACGTTGTTCACACATAGTGATCATGCAAAGAAAGTCTTCCCCTCATACAGACCAATTATTTTAACTTCCTGTTGACAGTTGCCATTCCAAGACAAACTAAAGAATAATTCTCATGTAATACTTCTTCGTCTTAAATAAACAAACTTTGTTATAAGAATATATTTCATTACTGAAAAAGAATCCCGAATCCCCCAAAAATTGTTAATAATAAAATACAATGACACAAAAATGAAATAAAAAGAATTGCAAAACTTACAAACAAGTATTTTGATCACATATATATATATATATATATATATATATATATATATATATATATATATATATATATATATATATATATATATATATACACACACACACATATATATATATACAAACATATATATATATATATATATATATATATATATATATATATATATATATATATATATATATATATATATATATTAGAATTTGGAATATATTTGCTTATCATTTGAAAGAATGACAATGAGCAAAACAATTTTTTAAAAAAGCCTGTTGTTTCTCTCTGTGTCTGTGTTTGTATGTGTGTGTGTGTGTGTGTGTGTGTGTGTGTGTGTGTGTGACGTCTCTCTTTTTATATTACTTGTTGGTTACTTAATTGAGATTATTATGTGGCATTATGTAAGGAGCCTCATTTCCTTTATTTCATTAAGCTACTCCTTACATTTTGGATACGCATCTCAAGTTTTCGTTTATGCCAGTAAAATAGTCCAAAGGATCATAAATTTCAAAAGGATAAAATACCATTGTTAATGTATTATTTATTAGTTCATCACCCATTAATAATTCTTTTTTTCCTATTCCCCGTATACTTGTAATGTCTATTTATGTGCTATACATTGATGTTTTTGAGGCTCTCCTGCAGACCTGTCCACTTCGCATGGCGCCATGTGCCTTGCCCCGCGATGTCTTCGTCCCATACTTCCTCCATGCGTAGGTTCCCTGTCTATTGCTAGAAAGAAGAGAAGAGAGTTGAATGTTATTTAGTTATTGGCTGACTTATTAGTTATACATTAACAAATGGCTCCACAATAAACAGATAATTTCATTTGGAGTCAGAATAGCAGCCCAAGTCTGTCTACTTGAGGCAATAGATGTAGTGGTGTTACCCCTACTAGGGTTTTTAACCGAAAGCCACTTCCACATCTCTCGCCCCGACCGTCTCTTTTTCCATTATCATGTCTTCTATGAATTCCTTTTTTTATTAGTATCTATCCAAGACTAAAAGATTTCAATTGATTGTAGAATTATGCAAAGGTTATTTATTTATAGTTATTACCTGCCCACATGTTGTCATGGTTTCATCATTGAAACTAATTATTTCCATTAAAAGTTTATTATTTAATTTTGCATCAAGATAGAAAAACATATTTTTGCGATATTTTTCTTGATTCAGAATTTGTGCAATTATTTTTATCCAATTAATTTCATTTCTCATGCATTCGGTTATAACATGTGCTTTTATATACTATACCGTGCTCTTTTACACATTGGACATTTCTGTATTTCCCTAACCATGTCTCCTTTTTGTAGTTTCACCCGTTAGCCAGACGTTGTGCAAAAATTTAAACATCAAACTTTATATTTTTGAGGATTTAGTATTCGACCAATTAAGCCATGCTACTTCCCTACTCCCCGGAATAATTTCATTCATATTTTATTTTAGTTCATAGTTATATTTTTGTATCAAACGTGATATTATTCAATTTTAATTTATAATTCTTCATTTTGTAAAGGGGAAAATTTCTCTTCATTTGATGGGGGGAGGCCGAGACCCTCCCATTTTGAGTCATATTTTCTGTTTCGTCTATATTTCCCATCCTTCTTATTTCGAAGTGAATCCATAGCTTCGTGCCTGGGGGTCTAACTCTGACTCCCTCTATTTAGGCTTGTGCCATTCTGTGTATCGAGTAGTGGTCTGCTTTGTTAATTTCAACTCACTGCAGGTGTCACACCACTTTATTATTTTTCCTTTCTACAAGAGTGCCTTCTATGCTCTTTAGTTTAATTGTTTGCTGGTTAATCACAATAATTTTCCCTAATTTTCTCTAGAGCAAATCTCTAACTATGCATCCCATAACGAGATGCCACTATTTGTTTTGATTCTTAGATAGCAGTAACTAAGAAACTGTATACAATTGAAATACACTACTACAAGACTAACAATCCTGATAATTGGATAAGCATGCAAACCACATTCTATCCTAAGAATGTGTGCAAAAATACGTATCTTCCCTCAGATCTGCTTTGTCCGAGCCGGACTCTTTGTACATGTTGAAGAGTAATTCATTTCCACTATAATTAATCCCATGGAAACGATTCAAACACAAGTCAGTCCAAGTCAAACTGGTATAAATCTTCGAGTTTGATTGCTCCTGATTAATAATGGCTGCACAAACTGTAACATAACGACAAATGTAAAATACTGAGCTATAATATATTTGAACTAATATAGCTATTTATATATAAGGAGAGATGAAATAGTGGGGAGTATATTTAACAAATAATTATTAAAGATTTACCATATTATGATATATGTATTGTGACAAATGAAACTGCTCTACATTATTTATAATTGTTTTCTATTGTTGTTGTTATTGTTATTGTTGTTTTTGATAGAAGTGGCGTTGATGTTAAAGCCGTTGATGACGTTAGTGTTGTTATAGGTGGTGTAGGTCTCGTACGAAAAGCTAGACCTCGAAATATTGGTGTCAGATTCAACAACAGTTTCAGGACTTTGTCCTCCTAAACTTATCCAAATTATCTTGATCCTTGCTTATTTTGATACTCCTTGCCATCGAATGTCATTGACAGAAGTATTTAACTGTATTATCACTTCCTGTAAATTTGCAAATTTGCATAGTATCTGAAATTAGCGATTCATAAGGAAAATGAAAAGAGTGATTCATCCAACTATAGACCCAAGCCTGTTATTTCTGTACTTTAAACATTTATTTAAAAAGCATGTAAGGAAGTATCTTTTCGGATATCTTAACAAGTACCAACTCCTCCACAAGTAACAATAATTTTTCGGACGAAATCTTTCATGTCAAATTGCACTGACGAAACTTATAGACCAGTGGCTACTGGTAATCGATCAGGCAAACTTGATGGTGCAATTTTCATTCATTTATTATTTTTAAAGTATTCAAAGATTATTCCTACTCAGTTATTTGATTAACGTCGTATCTCACTAACAGATCCTAGAGTTTTGCACGGATAAATATACCTCCGATTCAAATCATGTTGAAAGTAGGCTTTATCGTATAAGGCCTATTCTTTTTCTACTGTTTATCAAAAATAGAGCCCTGTATCCAGTACATGCTATAAAGAATTCTCCGACTGCTCTCCACTGCATTCATCTGGTAAATCTCTAGATTTTGTTGAAAATAAATTTAAGATCGACCACAACAATATTTGGTGTCAAAATATTAATGCATCCGAAGAGCAATGTATGACAATCAGACCACGGTAGCATCTATCTACTTATACGAATTTACCTCTAACTCAAATGGTTTAAAGATGTCTTTTTGTTTTATTTATTTATTTTTTTATTAAAAAAAACTCCATTGATCAACACCTCTGCTGGAATACACATGTCTATCACCTATTTGCAATGGTAGTCAAAAGAATAACTCTTGTAAAATTACAGTAAAATTTTCTACCTCTCTAGTTACTTGAAATTATTTTTCGGGATATATATTACCACTGAAAGACTACGGCTGTACCACATGGGAAATACGTCCAATTATAATTTATCCAAAACTGACTAATTCCAGAAAAGGACTGCTTGAATAACCCTGAAACTTTCTATTACCACTCCGTCGAATGTTTTGTTTTAACATCCACGATGACTATCAGAACAAAAACGTATGACGAAAACGTTTTTCAGAGATCTTTCTCCAGATTATATGTCTAAGCTTACTGAACTAAGATTGTCAAATACTGAGCGTAATCCCAATCAACAAGTAATAACGAACTGAAGATCGTGGTCGAAATGCAACGTTTTCAACGTTCATTTTACTGTATCATACATACCTTTTGGAATTGCTACTCATTGAGGAAACATAATTAAAATTTTCTTTATTCGATATGCGTGTGTGTATGTGTGTGTGTGTGTGTGTGTGTGTGTGCACGTACGTGTTTGACTTCTGATATGCTGAAATTGGGTATACGTGTGTATGGTATTGTTCGTACATGTATCTTTTGACCACTTCAGTTACACGTATTAATTCATTTTAAATCTGTGAGAGTATGTGTGCCAGGGTATTTGAGTGCTTGTGCCAGTGTACTTGAGAATGTGTGCCAGAGGGTGTGTGTGTATGTGTGTGTGTGTGTGTGTGTGTGTGTGTGTGTGTGTGTGAGAGGTTACTTGGGTATGTATGCCAGTGTACTTGAGTGTGTGTGTGTGTGCCAGGGTACTTGAATATGTGTACCAGGGTACTTAAGTATGTGTGCCAGGGTGATTGAGTATATATACCAGTGTATTTGAGTATGTGTGCCAGTTATCTTGAGTATGTGTGCCAAGATACTTGTGTATGCAAGCCAGGGTACTTGATTGTGTGTGCCAGGGTACTTGGGTATGCGTGTCAGGGAACTTGAGCATGTGTACCAGGGTACTTGAGTATGTATGACACGGTACTTGAATATGTATGACAGGGTACTTAAATATGAGTGCCATGGTACTTGAGTATGTGTGCTATGGCAATTGAGTATACATGCCAGGGTACTTGAGTATGCATGCAGGTTACTTGAGATTGTATGCCAGAATACTTTAGTATGTATGCCATGGTACTTGAGTATGTGTGTCATGGTACTTGATTATGTGTGCCATAGTACTTGAATATGCATGCCAGGGTACTTGAGTATGTATGCCAGGGTACTTGAGTATATGTGCCAGGGTACTTGAGCATGTGTGCATGTACATGAGTATGTGAACCAAGTTACTTGAGCATGTATCAACCCATTGTTTAAAATGAAACTTTTTTTATAACGTTACCAGTGATAAAAATTGAGGACCACGTGGTCTTTCGTGACGAAACGTGTATGCCTCGTTAATTTATCATCATCGTCATCGTCATCATCATCACCACCATCATCATCCCCATCCTCCTCTTCCTCATTATTATTATTTTTATTATTATTATTATTATTATTATTATTATTATTATTATTATTATTATTATTATTATTATTATTATTATTATTATTATTATTATTATTATTATTATTATCTCCATACTGGAGCTGTGCCGTCTCTTCATTGAATAGCTAAGATTAATTTATTCTGTTTAATTATTTCTTATTTCTTGTTTTCTTAAACATAGTTATAGGAGCAAATGAAGTGAAGTAACAATTATATTTCAGATTCTACAATCACGCCTGTTACTATTTTTATTGCTATTAATAATAGATACTAAATAATTACTGGTAATGACAGACATTATTTTGGATTACTGCTAAAGATATACACTAACTTGATGACTGCTAAAGATATACAATATTGGAAATACTGCTAATAAACATATATTATTGGAATAACTGTTAATGATAGACACTAATTTGACAACTGCTTATGATATAAACTGATCGGAATTACTACTAACGATAGATAACAATTTGATAATTGCTAATAAAAAGGGGCAAAGAAGATAGAAGGGACATCTGGAGTCAAATAATCTCAAACGTAACCTTTGGAATAAGATGGAGGGACAAAAACGGACTTAGTGCCTAACAAATGATGGATGGGACCATCACTGGTAAGAACATCAGACCCCGCATTTATCTCCCAATCCTCGTATGACCACAATGTCACAGTGACAACACGATGTGTAATCGTTGATTGATCGCAGCGATCTGTCAGAAACGGAAAAGTCTCAGTGGTACGGTCAACTGTAGCAACGACTGGAACTCTTTTCCCAGAAACATTTCGACTATCTCTAAATAAATTTAATGTCCTGATGACACGTCCATCATCACCAACGCCACAACTCCCATCAGTCAAGACAGACGCAACCCCACGGATGATTGAGGTAGAAGAGACGCTAGAAGTCTTTCAAAACACTGTGAGTAGCTTCCATCCCTAGTAAAAATGCAGCGTCCCTGTTGACCCCATCCCCTACACACCAACAATAAAACCTCAAAACTTTGGTTAAAAAGATGATGTCTACTCCTTTTCGACAGAAAACAAAAAGAAAGAAGGCAAACCAGAAATAAAAAAGAAAAGACCAAAGTCATTCCATTACCGCCACCACCACTACCCTCCACTTCTACTCCCGTGAGACATCGGACACATAAGCCATTTCTAAACCACTCTCTCGCCCCATCCAGAGTAGCATCAGCGAAGAGTGGGTGACTTATTAAAAAACAGCTCCTGACGGAGAGGATGTTATCCAGCATTTACAAAGACCCATCCCATCCTGCAGGTTACTGAGGAGTTCTTAAATTGTATCGCGCTGACAAAATCCGACTGAAAAGTGTCCGTTTACCTCACGTGCAACGATGGCAACAAACCACGTATACCTTGCACAAACCCATTCGACGAAGATGTTCCAGATGTTGCACCCGAGTGGAGGACACCTACCATCAATGGGAAGCCGATTTAGCCGATGTTTATCATTTGACCACCTACAATCATAGCTACAAATATTTATTTTGTGTCATCAACGTCTTTTCCGAATATGCCTGGGTCGTGTCATTGACTTCCAAATGGAGCAGTGAGTTAGTACGAACCCTCCATCTGGTGTTGAAACAAAGTGGTCGTCACCATCTTCGATGGCAAACCGACCAAGGCACCGAAGTTTTGAACAAAGCTTTCCAAAAAGAATTGAAGAAATGTGATATTCATTTTTTTACCACATAGTATCCCAAAATCAAAGCCAACATCGTGGAACGTTTTCAACGCATCTTCTCAAGTACATCGACGTGTTATCACACCTTGTCCATGCATACAACCAATCTTACCATCGGAACATCAGACGTCCATCCCGCCAAGAAGTGACTCCCGACAACAAAATGACCGTCTTTGAGTACGTGTGTGGTACGTCCCCGACTGCGATTGTCCCCATGAAAAGTGAAGTGTTGGTAGCAGGAGATTAGGTGTGCGTTGGTAAAACCAAACGCACTTTCGACAAAGGTTACTTAACGAACTTGCTTAGTGTCACTGGACGAGTGCGAAGCCGTCATCCTGTCGTCTATAAATTAGAATGCATTAACGGAGAAGTGTTAAAAGGAACGTTTTACTCGCCCGAATTTACAACGCGTGACCACGAAAAAAGACGAAGTGTACGACATCGAAAGCATTCTCGAACGAAGAACCGATAAAATGGGAAAACGACGTATCAGAGAAGTCAAAGTACGTTGGAACGGATATCCTCCCAGTTTTGACTCTTGGATCAACGCGCCGCAGGTTATCGACTATAAATAGAAGTGACCAACATTCTGTTCACCACAGCCATACCACAGTAACCACTCCTTCACCCAGTTCTTCTCTGCAAGATCCACAAGAGAAACACTTGTGGGTGTGGAGAACCTAGAAAGTCAATCGTCTTTTTCTGCCAGATCTTTGTGGTGTATTGTTTTATCGGTGCTGTTATTGTCAATATGAGCTTACAACAAAGTGACAAACAATTATAGATCATTTTACGAAGCAGATGCATAAGTTACCATCTTCCCAATCCTTCCCTGTAATATTCCTCTAACGGGAACAACGAGAACTTTGCGTTTAACATCAATCACGCTTCCGACAGTCATAACAACAATCCTCTTTTAGACACTCCTCTCACCTCCAGCGAACCCTCAGACAGCAGAACTATGGAATTATGTACAACCAGTTTTACTTAACGTTACCTAGTGACAACTTTAAGAAGGTGTTTCACAACAACATATTATGCTGTTTCACGGCCAAATTACTTCAAGCCATCCAATTCGATTACGAAATCCACTGGGATTTGGATTTGGTGGAAATCATTTACCCTATACAAATCCAAAATATCGCTGAAAAGCATAACATATTATACGTCGACATCATGAACAAGCAAATGCAACAAGAGATGAATAAAATCGGGTTTTCAGGTAATCCAAAGCCAGCAAAGAATTCATCATTCACAATCTATATTGTAAAATCAGCAGACTATTATTTTAGCGGTCAACATTTGGTGGGCACGATTGCTGAATGGTTTGAGGCAGCGCTTGACAAAGCCCTGAACAGAGCCCAAAAAAGTGTTAAGATTGAGTACTATAAAGTGACTAGTCGCCTAATATTAAAAGTTCAGGATGAGGAAACGTTGATAGTTAATGATAGTTTGTGTGAAATTTTGGGAGGACATCCATAGAGGGTAACACAGAATCTGAACCCGAAGATCAACAGCAATATTGATTTTTACAGGGCTTTTGGCTCACGAGTAGAACATAAGAAAGGATTAAAATTGATTTTTTGTGTATTCCGATGTGGTGAAAAACAACGTGGTGAGACACACGTCCGTACCGTCACTGCGTGTCATTTCTTTCAAAGTAGGTTCTACCACAAGCGCTGACGAGGAATGTGGAACACCTATCACGTTCACCAGGAATTTGTACATGCTCATTATTTGCCTGTCAGTAAGTCGTATTTCGACACTGTCAACATCGCTGCAAAAGGAGATCTGTGACAAAATATTCAATTTTCCAACAGGAAAGTCACTGTGAAACTCCATTTTCGACAACAATTCTCTAACGAGTTGTATGGCATTTATCAAGTGTACCAATGAGTCGCTCGACAGCGAGGACTTTGTTTAGAAGATATGCTGAAATTGGCGTTTCGTTCGGTGGACTCCGTTTTTCAACTGATAGTGACACGACAATTGCACGTCTTTAAAGATTCCTCGTTGACGGAAAGCAAAGAATGTTTCTAAAATGTCATCATTGACAAACAAAACTCCAAAGAAGCTCTCTTAAGAGTGGAAACAAATATCTTGCTTCAAACGGGCATGTACATTTTGGGCCGACGAGAAACTACCATAAATGCCCTAGACGTTGCGGAGTCAGGCATTCCTGTTTCCTTACGCCATAGCAGTGACAAGGCCGAAAGAAACGACGATGAAGACACCCCTTCATACCCCCAGAGCTAGAAAGACTAAGACAAGAGGATCAATCCGTGACTTAGACGTTTTTGGTTATTAAATCAAAGAGAGAAAGAAAAATGATGCTTTGAGCGTCTTGCGTCTGTTCCAAGTCGAAACTGTATCTATTTGCCATTCAACCCACAATGATGACGATGCATGAATCCGAATGGGTAGAATTTCATTCCATCTCCTCTGTCAAGGACTCAGGATCAGCCCCCATTGAATTTGAAATCAAAGGACAGCCCGAAGATTGGTCAATGATTCTGACGAACTAGAGAGCGAAGATAAAGTAACCTCCGTCAACAATTTCATTCCTTCCTTGTTCAGCTCAGATGATTTGTACTTGAATAACAAACTTATTAACAGTAGCATGGATACTTACCCTGACCTAGCGTACCTGGAAATTCTCTTGACGTACGGAAAAGAGACAAAGAACACTCATCTGCATGCTTACGTGGTATGGAAACCTGACACGTCGGGAATGTTCAAAAGCGTGCATACCCACAATGTGGGGTTTACGGAATGTCAGAAGAAAGCCGTAGTTTAGAATTATTAGATTGTTGTTTTGGACATTTGCTTGCAAGAGAAGTATCTGCAGAAACAGCGTGATGGTCCACTTGAGACTGATTCGAAGCAGTGCTGATTTCGATTTGATGTCTGACGTTGTTGCTGACAATTACAAAACTATTATCCAAGAAACTGGACTCCACGTGCGTCATGTGGAAGTGTTACCTAAAGTAGGAAACGACATCACTTACATTTTGAGCAGAACGATCGCCCAGTATCCGACACGACTCGTGGAATTAAAAACCTTTACCAATTCCGCTAACTAGCTATCCATGATCGAAGATCATCTGTTCCAAAATCAGTTACCCAAGCGTTTAATCATTGGTATCGTTTAAAATTCAGCCATCAACGGAGCCTTCGATGAAAATCTTTTGGAGTTCCACCACTTCGACATGTCTAAAATCGAAATCAGTCGCGGTAGCAAGACCCTGTGTACCAGACCCTTCGAACATAACTTTGACCACAAGAATTACTTGTGATCGTACGTGTCCCTCTACGAAGCCACTGGTCAGTTAAGGACCAACACCAACCACGGTATTACGTACGACGTTTATGTAGGAGGTTACGCTTTGTGTGCTTTTGATTTCACTCCAGACCAAGGCAGAGACAAGGGACATTTCAATCCTATAAAATCATGCCAGAATCGTGTGGAACTTCAGTGTAAAGGACCACAAAAGGAAACAATGAACGTCATCCTGTATGCCAAATTTGACTATACGCTAGAAATCAATAGCTTGAGAGAAGTCATTCTAGACTATTAGAAGCAATGGAAACTCGTATCCCTATATGAATGGTGAAGAATCTATAAAAATGGAAAAGGAGGATATCGTGGAAGCAGAACCCAAAGATAAAGACGAAGACACAGTGATGGGCTCCAGATGACCAGAACAAAAGCATTTTGTCTCCTGTTTTGCATGAACACCTGGGAGATAAAATTATAGAATTGGTCAAGAAAGATTGTTGTGGATGTCAAAACCGTCATCCCAGTCTAATTCACCACGATAAATGTCTGATGATTAGTCGGGAAGAAATATTAGACGAGTTTCTGGAGGACGCTTGGGGGTCTCATCAAGAAGAAGCAATGTTGCATCAGTAGTATAAAATCTTGCGTGATTATTCCACTTTTCCATTGATTAATGTAGATCTATATGACATCGAAGCATCGATAGTCATCTCCCAGGAACCCACTGGGTAGCGGTCTACTTCCCTAAAGATGGTTGTGTGGAGTATTTTGAGTCGTATGGATTGCCACCTTGGAAAACGACATCATGGACTTTATGAAAAGAAATGCCCAGACGACACGATTCAATAATGAGAAATTACAAGGCACAGATTCCACGGTATGTGGGCAAAATTGTGTGTATTTTCTTCATCAATGCAGTCTCTGATACCTCTTAGAACATTTTGTGACTTATTTTTATCGTAACTTTTCTAGAAACGACGAAAAAGTAGATCGATTGTTTTGTTATGGCTATCTTTTGTTTTTAGTTAGGAAACGTAGTGTACATCCGTGGCCCAATGATTTCCATCAGTGGAAGTCTAACTTGACTTCACAATATCGTCAATAATAGTTTATTGGCTGTTATATGATTTGTTGGTTGTTGGTCGTTTGTTGAATAAAACCCGTTATGTTTTGAAGAAAATGTTTGTCGTTTGCTTTCTTTTTTTAAATTAAAAGACGCTGTGAAATATATGCTCTTTGACTTTTTTTCTATCCCTCACCAATAAATCAACTATCACAACGTTCCTACCCAACAAAATATCGTAGAAATGTTTTCTATCGCATCCGCGTTTAAAATATATATGGCAGGGAGGTCTCTAGTCAGTCCATCAACCTAAATGCGGCCACTGGAACCTTTACTGCAAAAGATCTGACCATGATCACGCCACTACTAATAGAAATAGCACAATGGGAAGCCCTGCACGAAAACCCCATGGGGAGTGATAATTTTCCCATTCAAACAACAATCCAGATAAACTACACAAGAGACAGACATCAGCGAATACCGCCCTGGAATACTGA
Source organism: Potamilus streckersoni (assembly GCA_016746295.1). Classification (NCBI taxonomy): domain Eukaryota; kingdom Metazoa; phylum Mollusca; class Bivalvia; order Unionida; family Unionidae; genus Potamilus; species Potamilus streckersoni. Next base: position 134,363 of record JAEAOA010001386.1, on the reverse strand, counting down.
CAACGTGGACTGGGATCAATACAAAACGAAACTCAGAACAACATAACTAACAGCTGTACAAGATCGAGTAAAATCACAAAAAATAATAACAACAACATATAAACAATAATTCGCTCTTTTCAAATAAGGACCAACTATTCCCCTCCTTTTTCCTCTTTTTTTCTTCCAGAATTAGCAGAAAGACAAAAATCAAGTCGATCAGAAATGAAGAACAGACGCGCAATAACTAGATGAAACAATGGAAGAACACAACTTATAACATAAAAGATTTTCTACTAACTTTCAAGTCGACAAAACCCATGAATAAACAACCAACCCAACAACAAAAGGATAACCCAATCGACCCTACCATCAGCCATGCATACTGAAACAAGAAAAAAGAAGACTAATCTAACTGCAAAATTACAAGAATAACAACCGAAGAAGAATTAATGAAACTCGAAAATCACACAGAAAAGATTTTCATCTCCAATGCTTGCCATTATGAAAAGATTTTATTAAACTTTCTTTTGCCAGGAAAGCATAAAACCAAGGGGCAGTTCAGACAGCACTACCTACTGCACCACAAAAAAACATCAGACAAATCAAGGGACACAATAGGAAGCCCGGCATACTGCCCCACAAGGCCATACCTGACAAGGCTGCCAAACTCGATGAGTAGTGCTTCCCCACACAGGAAAAGCGCAACACACTCTTTGTAACAGGGAGCTAATAAATCCAACTACAGGTCAGTTGGTATATAAGACCTAGGTGACTCTTAACAAAATGTGATCCATTCGATCCGCCATCTAAAATATCAACACTTAACACTCAACACACACACGCACACGCACACGCACACGCACACGCACACCCACCCACCCACCCACCCACCCACACACATACATATATATATATATATATATATATATATTTATATATATATATATATATATAATAATAATAATAATAATAATAATAATAATAATAATAATAATAATAATAATAATAATAATAATTACCAGTAGTAGTGGGCTCACCACCAAATCATTGGCAAATCATTCGGACCTTTCAAATACGCTCTACCTATCATAGTATAAACTCAATTTTGCTAAATTTACAACTCATAGGATTGATGATATTGCACAGGTGGCTTACACAATATCGGCATAAGCATGTTCACTAACATAATTGGACAGAATTTGAACAATTGGAGACCTTGGCGTTTTGGAAGCATCCATGGTGTTCACCATAGGAGTAGAGAAGCAAACTAATGAAGATGATGCTGCCGTCTACCACAACGATCAACAAGATGCAGTTTGTGGTGCCCTGAAGGTGTATCCGGCTTTCTGCGTTTTTATGTTCGGTTTTTATCTGGACCTTATTGCCTTTTCCAACTAAGGGGTTTTCGGCTTGTGATGTACGACTCACAAGTTGCTAAAGGTCTAGGTCAAGTGCCAAGGATAAAGGTCCAGCACTAGGGCTAAAAGTGCAGACAGGGACTAAGTACGCTTTAGAAGAGCAGTGTCACCTGCGGAGAACACCCAGTCTGGTCCAGCCATGAACTTTAAGTCATGATAGCACAAATCACGAAGTGCAGAGACGACTATAAACATCATTTGCATTAATCTGTCTATCCATTGTTGACTCGTTCTCCTATGAAGATGTCTTCAAGATTAGCCAAGCTGAATGTAGCGTACGTGAATTAACAAACTGGTACTGAAACCTGATGAGATAGAGAATATCAGGATGTTGAAAGTGATCGAAGACCTGATAGAAGAGGTCTTCAGAGAGTAAATCAAGGAGGAGCAAGAAGAATGTACGGAGAAGCAGACTTCGGAAGCATAGAGAACAGCAGCATCAGGAGGAAGAGCCAGACAGAGTTTTTGTCGACTGCCGTGTAAACACGAAACAATTCTCCTATATTCGAATAAGCAGACCGTTTCCTTCCTATAGGAAAGCTTTCCGCCAGACGGAGACGCAATCTCAGAAGATAAAAGGTTGACGTAAGTCCCCGAACAAAACAGCCTTTCCAGATGTATCCAATCTTCTATAAAATAAATACTAGTCATATTGCCAAATTTTGTGTTTGTTTGTAGTCAAATAATAGAAGTGTATCTGAAAGCACTTTTATTCTCCGTCTTGTCAGATAGTGTATGTATGTGTTTGTAAGAAAAACGTTAAGTGTTTCTTTTAAGTCTGCGCGTTCCATGTGAATGTAATAGTGGCATTGTAAGTTTTGAACAGAAAGAAGGAGAGGAAATTAATCTTAAGAAGATCCAGTCAACGCAGGAAAAAAATATCAATATGAAAAGATTTACAGCCTGGAGGACATTAATTCCATAGTGAAAAGATGTATCAACTTTCATTCCCTTTCAGGAAAGATTATATAACTAATCGACAACAATTGCCTGACAAGCTTCAAAGGAAGGGATAGTCCAAGAAGCTCTACCCCACATAAAACACCTTACAATTGTTTGGTATCGTATCAAAGGTAAGAGACACTCCAGGACACACAACCCTCCCCCTGCTGTCCCATAACACCCTCCTCTGACACAGACAAGCATTAAGGGTAGGACAGTCCATGCTGCGCGGCCTGCTGCCCAGAAACATTTTAAACCGAGTCTTCACTTTAACCATGAAGACCACCTTGCATTGGAACGGCTGTCAAAATTATTTAACTATCTTCGTTTAGGCGTAGTTAAATTTATAATGGGTGGCATACATCCAACAAATTAGGAGTACATCCGGCCCTTATAAGTACGCTAAGTACGCCAAATGTCAACATGGAAAACATTCCAAATTAACAACTCTGAGACAATTGGTCAATTGATTAGGTGGCTTACACAAAGTTGGTATAGGGGCACCCGTAGGCATAACTGGTGAAGATTTTGCCTGATTACCTGCCTGGCTAAGATAAAGTCGAGTGGGCTGATTTGATGGTTTGGTGGGGCGAGGCTCGGAGCTGCGGTAGGAGGCCTAGTTGCGGGTCTGCCTTTAGTGGCGGGGTAGGGCGTCTGATCGATGACGTGGAACGTATTCCAGAAGACCCAGCTCTGGGTCTAATCGCCCTCTTAAAGGTACTGTCGCCCAGCTAGGTCCACAACCAGGTCGCAAAAGTACTCGGTGCTATAAGCGACTATAATCCAAGTGAAGTGAAGTGAAGTTTTGGTGTAAGGGGAGTGTTCCTTCATGTCCGTGCTTCAGGGATATAAATCTCAGAGTTCGTCAGTCTTTCTACCCATCGTTGACTTGTCAACTACGAATAATGTGCAGAATCAGTAAGCTTCTGGAACTTCAGATACACCTGGAGTATTGGATGAGCTGGCTATGGAGGCGATACAGGAAGAAGCCAGGATTGAGGAAGAGAAGGTAAGGAAAAATAAGAAAGAGAAGAAAAAAGGATCTTGCCTCACCTCGTGCTTAGGCCTTTGTGTGAGGTGAAGCCGATGGTCAGTACACCTCCACAACCACTATCAGCACCATAGACATTACCAACACCACAACCACGTAGAGCTGCTGTCCTTCAGATTGAAAACTGGGAGTAGTTGGTAGAGTGGTAGCCGCAAAACAGGCAGGATATAAGGAGACCTCATTATTCACGGGTGTGGAATAAAAGAAGACAGAGGTAGGCCTTCACAATTCCACAAAGTAAAGACTGAAATGATGATTCCAATCATATCCCCCTCTGCGCTGCCAGTTACACAAACTGAAGGACTGAAGCCAACGCTGTGTCCTGGGAGATGTCACCATAAACCGGGTGCGTATGAAGTTAAAAACAAATTCACTTCTCAAGTCTATACATATCTCTTCAAAAGAGACTGATCAATTGCCAATCATAAGAGTGTGTGTCTGTGTTGGTGTGTGTGTGTTTGTATGCATGCGCATACTTATGTTGGTGTGTGATTTGTGGTTTTTATGCATGCTCGTACGTTTGTTGGTATGTATGTTGTTGTTGTTGTGGGGTTTAACGCCATTTTCAGCACACGATACACTATACATAACTGCCAGCAATAATGGTGGAAGAAGAAACCGGGAAATCCCCACAAAGAAACACCGACCCATGAGAAAGCTACTGGCAAGCTTTCTCACGTATCCACATTCACCGAACCCTAGACTCGAACCCACGCAGACAGAGGTGAGATGCCAGTGATCCGAAATTGACAGCGCTATAGACCACTCGGTCGCTCGGGGTCCCCGTTGGTGTGTATGTATGTGTATTTGTGTACGTGTGCGTACTCTTGTTGTTGTGTGTAGATCCATGGGACATCTTGACTGGATACCAGAGAATGAAAGGAAGAAAGGAATAATAGAGAAAGTGAAGAGATGGTGGAAAAAGTGGAGAAAATAGAAGAACTAAAAAGACCTTCTCAGGGCCACTTCATTGCCCCAAAAAGTAATCTCTTTTCTTGCCTAAAACTTTTAGCCGATTTTATATTTTATATGTGATAGATTTATGTTCATAAATATATATATATATATATATATATATATATATATATATATATATATATATATATATATATATATATATATATATATATATATATATATATATATATATATCTGTGTGTGTGTGTGTCTTATGCGTATATCTATGCCTATCCAGTCCCGCCCCTATTGTCCATATACCAAAATCTAACCTTTCTTCAACTTTCCCTTAACGCTATAGTAGTCCAGGGTCAATTTTTGACTTTATACAGTCCCGTGTTTTTTTTAATGGATATCCATTGACTCAATACCCCACCCCCTATCATTACTTTCGACCTAAAGATATTAAAGCAAGATGAATAATTTCTAAAAAAAGAAACTTACAAAACACCACAGCTGATGGAGGTCACAATTATGCCAGTATAGAATGTTCCATTGTAGAACATTCTGGGTTCTCAACAAGATAACATCTGTTACGAAAATTCTAATAAGATCAGGAAGGCTTGGTATTTTTATGTCGGAATTCCACTAACCATGACCCTGACCCTCATAAATATATTTACTTATTTTGATAATAATCCTGATATTTAACTCACACTCTTATAAAAGATAATATTACCTATGCATTATTTGTTTACCAAACTAAAAGCAACATCAGTGTCTCTAGTCAGGAATACAGTGAACTTGATTTAGGACAAGGTAAAGTCCAAAATACTCTATACATAACATTTAATAATGGACAAAGAATTAGCAAACAATACAAATTTAATATATGTCAACTTGCTAGTATTGAATACTACTTTAATAACTGCTAATGATATATACTACTTTGATAACTGCTAATGATATATACTACTTTAATAACTGCTAATGATATATACTAATTTGATAACTGCTAATGATATATACTAATTTGATAACTGCTAATGATATATACTAATTTGATAACTGCTAATGATATATACTACTTTGATAACTGCTAATGATATATACTACTTTGATAACTGCTAATGATATATACTAATTTGATAACTGCTAATGATATATACTACTTTAATAACTGCTAATGATATATACTACTTTGATAACTGCTAATGATATATACTACTTTGATAACTGCTAATGATATATACTACTTTAATAACTGCTAATGATATATACTAATTTGATAACTGCTAATGATATATACTACTTTGATAACTGTTAATGATATATACTACTTTGATAACTGCTAATGATATATACTAATTTGATAACTGCTAATGATATATACTACTTTAATAACTGTTAATGATATATACTAATTTGATAACTGCTAATGATATATACTACTTTAATAACTGCTAATGATATATACTAATTTGATAACTGCTAATGATATATACTAATTTGATAACTGCTAATGATATATACTAATTTGATAACTGCTAATGATATATACTACTTTGATAACTGCTAATGATATATACTACTTTGTTAACAGCTAATGATATATACTACTTTGATAACTGCTAATGATATATACTACTTTGATAACTGCTAATGATATATACTACTTTGATAACTGCTAATGATATATACTAATTTGATAACTGCTAATGATATATACTACTTTAATAACTGCTAATGATATATACTAATTTGATAACTGCTAATGATATATACTACTTTGATAACTGCTAATGATATATACTACTTTGATAACTGCTAATGATATATACTACTTTGATAACTGCTAATGATATATACTAATTTGATAACTGCTAATGATATATACTAATTTAGTAACTGCTAATGACAAATGCTAATTGGAATTTTTGGTATTGATTGACACTAATGTTAATGATAGATACAAATTAGAATTACTGCTAATGATAGATATTATTTGGAATTGCTGCTAATTATATATATATATATATATATATATATATATATATATATATATATATATATATATATATATATATATATATATATATATATATATATATATATATATATATATACAAATTAGAATTACTGCTAATGCTAGATACAAATTAGAATTACTGCTAATAATAGATGCTAATTGAAATTACTGCTAATAATAAATATTAATTCGAATTATGCTAATTATAGATTCTAAATTAGAATTACTGCTAACGATATATTCTAATTAGAATTACTGCTATTAATATATTTGGAATTACTGCTAATGACAAATACTAATGTGGTTACTGAAGACTCATATATAACTATCCTTGTTTTAAATCCCAGTTTTAGAAAGATGCTTTGAGATGTATCCTGAAACCGTGACCACATCAATAGTTTCAGAGCTTGACCATTTTACACATTTTCGATATATGTATATAGTATCATAGTTGGTACATGCGTGTGATAAATGTTAGGTATAAACTATGTCAGTTTCTTCCTTTCTGATCAAGAATTTTCGAATTTGTAGCTTGTAAATTTTTTAGTTATCTTGAAGTTGAAATAAATACTTTACTCCCACGATGCCTAATGACCCATGTTCTATTTATCTAATTACTGGGTACTTGTAGAGGCAAGTTTGAGACAGCCTAAGATACTTTGAATGCTGAGCGCAAGTTACATTTAACATGATTTTGTATTGACTCATAACCATTGATTATTTATATGTAGGTATACGAGTCTATCCTTTCATTGCCAGAAGAACTGTTATTAGTAAAATGTGATGAAAATGTTAGGTAATTGTATAGCATAATTACTGTGTTTCGTGCACTATCCTAAATGGGCACTTAACAGAACAGAAAGTGCTCTCCCTGGATTCTATAGAAGAATGCGTGATAATAGTAGGCAGAATTTAATAATTTAATACAAATAATGCTATTATACAGGTTAGAGAATTATAATTCGAACCCAGGTCCGCAAGTAAATGGCACCCATCGCCTGATTGCATACACCAATCCATATCCCGTCACGACTAAGCACGCATCACCAAAAATTTGATGGCACTGAATCGGTGTTATATGAACTCGTGTGTAGCAGACACACTTGCTAGACGACCTAGTGATTAATTCTCATATATGTGCAAATTCGTTCCAGATTCTTATTAAAGAAATCAATGTATATAGGATTTTTATTACAAAGAATAATAAATATATAATAAATAGAAAGTGCTATCCCTGGATTCTATAGAAGAATGCATGGTAATAGTAGGCAGAATTTAATATATATATATATATATATATATATATATATATATATATATATATATATATATATATATATATATATATATATATATATATATATATATATATATATATAATACACAACAGTAAAAGAAATTTGATTGTCAGACGGAACATTGGACACATTTCAATTATTTTTAAATCTCAGTTCATTTCAACTGTCACCTCGTTAGAGAAGAGGTGGAAGAAGTAACCACTCCCACACATCAACATATTGCACCATAAAATACCGATAGCCAGGACTATACAGTAGCATATCATATAACAAATAGAACAATTTTATTAACAATTATCACTGTATACCATAATGTGTATCTGGAGCATGTACTTTGAAATTCATGCAAAATGGTTGAAAGTGCTGAAGCTATGATTCTTTCAATTTGTATCTGCTTTATATTTGCAGTCATCTAGATGACACTATTAGTCCTGCTGAATATTCGACTTACAGTTGCAGTCAGATATACATTAGTCCTTATGAATATTCGATTAGTAGTTGCAGTCAGCAAGATAACATACATTAGTCCTGTCGAATATTCGACTTATAGTCTAGTCAGCTATACATTAGTCCTATTGAATATCGACGTATAGTTGCAATCAGCTAAGAATTAGTTATGGTGATTATTGATTTATAGTTGCAGTCAACAAAATGACCTACATTAGTCCTGGTGAATGTTCGGCTTATAATTACAGTCAGTTATACATTAATCCTGGTGAATATTCGACTTAGTGTTACAGTCAGCAGGATAACATACATTAGTCCTACTGAATATTCGACTTACAGTTGCAGTCAGCTATTCATTATACCTGGTGACTATCGATTTATAGATGCAGTCAGCACGATGGGATATATTTTTCGACTTATAGTGCAGTCATCTATATTTGACTTATAGTGCAGTCATCTATATGACCTACATTAGTCCTACTGAATATTCGTCTTACAGTTGCAGTCAGCTTTACATTATAGATGGTGAGTATCGACCTATAGTTGCAGTCAGTAGATTGCATACATTAGTCCTGCTGTATATTCGACTTAGAGTGCAGTCATCTGGATGACATACAATAGTCCTATCCAAAAAAAATACTTTCCGTGCGTCTCATTATGCTTCCTCCCGTCTCAGCTAGCGATACTATGGCAAGCCAAATCCCTCAAAATGGATGAGCTCAAGTTATCGTATTGTGACCTGGAGAAGGCGAGCTGGATCTATCGTAGGGTGAATTGGAGATGGCGAAATGGAGAGGATGTTTGGTGACATTAAGTAATCGCATGGTGAACTATGGAGGACTTAGGGTGATATGGAACAATCGGAGGGTGAGCTGAAAAGATCGTAGGGTGAGCTTGGAGAGATCATGAGGTCAGTTGGAGTAATTTTAGTCAGCAGGAGTAATCGTATGATTAACTGGAGTAACCGTAATGTGAGATGGATTAAATGGTAGAGTGAGCAATGTTAAGCGAATTAAAGTTTCTTATATTTCCATACCGTAATAGGCAGTTTCCTGATAGAAGTATCCATCATTTCATTTCCCCCATTATAACTAATTTTTGATTGCTTTAGCTCACCCTCTCCTCCCACAAGTCATCTCCAGCTCACCCTACGAGTACTCCAGCTCACCCTACGATGACTCAATCGGACCCTGCGATTACTCCAAATAACCCTATGGTTACCCCAATCCACTCTATGATCTCTCCAACTTGCTTTCTCCAACTCACCCTACTATTACTCATGCTTGTCGCCCCGCTGGCCTAAGTGGTTAGAATTTTCGCGTCGGATGCGGGAGGTCGCAGGTTCGAACCCGGATTGTGTTATAACAAATACTATAGAAATGGTACTAGCAGTTGCCTCGCGTGGTGCTCAGCATAAACAGGTTAGTGTTAAGTCTATTGATCCTGGTGTCAGGATAATATGACTGACCCAGTCGTACACATTAATATCAACTGGCACATTAAACAGTCATATCAATGAGAGTCATACTCTTAAAGCTACGTTAAACATCTCCCAAGCGCGTGCGCACACACACACACACACACAGTACACATAAATCACTAAAGCTTAAGTGACTTGCTGTTATTCCAGCTGACGTACGATTGATCATGTTCATCCTACAATTTCACCAGCTCGCAGTCTCCAGCCAATCCGACGATTAGTGCAGATTATCCAACGATTACTCCATTAGATCTTACGATTACTCCAGAGGACCAGTGGACTTTACGATTACTCTAGGTCACGCTAAGATCCAGTAGGCCATAAGATACTAGTGGTCGGCGATCTACGTGATTTGTCACGTGATAGTAGAGTTTGACTCACATACGGCGGTAGATAAATAATATGTGCTGATCATGGAAATTTATCAGATCGCAACGTCCTCCAGGGACCCTCTTGATATTCTGGTCGAAGCTTCCTGTTCGTACAGGGATTTCATGACCAAAAGCATATCCTTTATTGCTAGCGAAGCAAACAAACAAAACCCCAGAAGAAAAAAATACAAGATTGGTACAACCAAAAAAGAATACTTCATTTCATAATATGTTGCTATTAATTTGCCTGCATTAAAATAATGTTTCTTTAGCTTTAATATTTGATTCTGATATTGAAATTTTTAGATTTCCTTCAGGCGATTGTACTATTTATTTTTCTTTGCTTTTGAACATCCTACTACGTTTTTAAAATAAGTTTAACAGCTGATCACACTGGTTGGAACAATGACTTTATTATGATTCTATTACAACCAAAACATTAAAAGATAAAGCATGCTTATGGTAAGACTCAACAGGACGAAATTCAACTATCAGCTACATTGAGACTAAAATGAGTAAGGGTTTGCTTTGGGACTCAAACTAGTAAGATTGTGCTTTGGGACTCGAATAAGTATGGGTTTGCTAGTTTAGATATTAATGGGTTTTAATTAAACCTAATAAACTGTAAAAACTCATGATATTTATGGATTACAAGACAACAAAATCGCAGCACGATATGTGTTTTCTTACATCAGTCTATAACATCTAAAATGTGTACACAAAATTTCAATGATTGGGCTCTTACATTTCTGTAAATTTAATATAATTAACAGGACACACACACACACGTCTCAGACAAAGACTGCATATCTTTCGTTTACTGATATAATGATTTATATATAGACAGAAGTATAGTTGTGATAGTGTCGTAAAGTTCCTGATTTATTTCATTTGGGATTATAAAAAAAAAACAACACAAACGCCGATAATTCCGTGCAACTAGTTTCACATATAATATATGCTTCTTCAGGCACAAAATGTTTTGAAATAAACGGATGACGTCTTTACAGGCTAAAATAACAATTACGTCATTACGTAACTTCATAATTTATTTCATTACATTTACATTCTACCGTTGGTATGATGGTACTGTGGACTGATACATGACGTCATGTGCTTCTTTGACGTCAGCTGCAAACGTCAGTACCAATGTTATTGGTGGGTCTTTCCCCCACTTCCATTTCTGCATTATGAGACTGTGGACTACATAAATGTTCTTACCTCGAAAACTGAAGTACTTGACAACATGCTATACCTACTCACCTCCGAAACAAACGATTTGACAATGGAAGTGCTCCAATGTGCATAGGCAATTTTATGTTTTGCAAAACAAAAAAAAAAATAAGTTAAAACATTTTACGAACAATTTTACATAGTACAATTTACAGTCAAGACACGTGTTATGCTGACCTTAGGATGTCATCAAAACAAAGTAAGGGGTCAAGTGCTTGAAAATATGTAGTCAGAAGAACAATATATGACACTGTAGAGTAAATCGCCAGAGGCGCTTAGTTAGCGGCAGTGGTGTAAAATGACTTTAATTGTAATATATATATATATATATATATATATATATATATATATATATATATATATATATATATATATATATATATATATATATATATATATATATATATACTACGACACTTTTGTCAGGTGTTTATTTTTCATGACAAACTAATTAAAAATTAGTATTAATTTTTGTACAGAAAGAGAGTTGAATTTATCTAAGATTAATTTTGAATAGTAGAGATATAGTTATGCTCCTTTAATAACATGTTTGACACGTGTCATCTAAGCCAACATGGTGACTAAACATGAAAGATATTCTGGTCAAATCCAAATGCAAGCGAACTTTATTGTGTTAAGTGGATGTATTCAAAGGTTTTTAGGAGAGCATTGTTTGTCTATGCAATTTCTTAAGTCCACTAAATATTTTCTCGTTCGTTGAGTATGTTAGGTTTACTGACCATCTCTAATAAATATTTTGCCCGGATATTGGCCTCCCACTCAAAGTTTCCCAGCCTATTATATCAATATTCTAGGTGTATGCTTCAGTGTCAACCCTTTCTATTTATATCAACAAGCTGTCTAATGTTAGCACGATAACATTCAATGGGTGTCAGCTACAACGGAGGCTTAGTCATCCCAACTTTAGCTACAGTTTTTAGATTGCAGCAATAGACATTTCCGTGCCATTATTTACAGACAGCTAGGGGTATAGCGTTTACATACACTATTAGCAAATATGTATCCCAGTTTAGTAACTTTACACAGGGGACGAACGCGCAAAAGATACATAATACGTCACATGTCCATAATGTCACGCGACATCAGCCAAAACACATATTGTCCATCAATTTTCACTCGTTACCAGTTTGTTTTTCTGTTTCCCTTTTTTTCTTTTTGTATTTAAAAACACGAAATAGACAAAGCTTATTAAAAACTAGTTTAAATATAGACATGTGTTTATGTGGTAGATTTGTTTTACACCCCTCCAAGCTCTATTTTGGGGTGGGTATTCGCCGTTTGGTTATCGTTGTCGAGAGGTGATCGCCTACGGTGTAATTTTCTCTGGACGAGTAAATATTGATAGAAATTGAGAAATGATGGGTGAAATAGGTAAAGAAATGAGCAGGTATATAGAAAAGATAAAACGAGTCCCCGTCACAAATAAATACAAAATTTAATCAAAATCTCTATCAATACAGTTCAAACCAAAAATAATAATGATAGTAAGATAGAAAGATAAACTTCTTTCTTTAGATTTAGCTTCTTGCACGAATTTACGAATACAAAAAATAATGAGACCAATAGCCGATTTGTTACGTGATAGAATTTAAATCATCATTTTTATCACATTGAATATATCGAAGTCATTGCCTTGTACAGATTTCGTAACCGGGTAAATACGGTTTTCATTCTAATCGTGTTTCTGGTTCTTTCAACAGGCTAAATACGGTTTTCGTTCTAATCGTGTTTATATTTGTTTCAACAGGGTAAATATGGTTTTTCATTCTAATCGTTTTGCTTTTGTTCGATGGGTTTGACTGAGAGTTTTTCTCAGTTAAAAATAAAATGATCATATATTAATTTACAAAATTGTATAAAGTGTTGCATTTTAAGGGTAGGTATATATTAACAAATCGCGATTGGAGAAAGCCAGCCCTTCCTGTATTAGACACAGTTATGTCCCCCGCGTCTGCTACTTTTTAAAATTTCTTTTCAACATCGATATTCAGTTATCCAGTCTTCATTAATATCAGCTTTGGACTTTGCACTTGTTTCACACTGTGTGATGCCGAACTAAATCATATTTCGTGTACAGGTAAAGGTCACAGGGAAAGGTTAATATGGTAGTATATTACATCTCCATTTCCAGTTTTAGGAGACAGTTTGATAATAATTTTTTTCTTATAAATCTTGCGGTTTTCTTTTTCGCCCTGGACAGACATTCCTATGTCCACGTCCTTTATTTACCTATCCCCACCCTTGTTTTAATCATTTGAACGCCTACGCCTTACCCGCTAATAAGACCACCACACCCTTGACCGCAACTATGTACTGACGTTTACTCCTAATCGGAGTTCTGAATGTGACTGACGTAATTATAGTATGCGTTAAGAGTCTCTAGTATATATGTGTAGCTGAGTGATTATGTATCGTTTATGTGTGTATGTGTGTATGTGTGTGTGTATGTGTGTGTGTGTGTGTGTGTGTGTGTGAGAGAGAGAGAGAGAGAGAGAGAGAGAGAGAGAGAGAGAGAGAGAGAGAGAGAGAGAGGGGGGGGGGGGATTGCTTTCATATACCATGGTTTTAAATGGATCCTTTTCCAGTTTCACAGGTAACAAGTGGCAATTAATAAATATCGACCATTACCAAGATATTGGCAGTTATTATTTTACATAATGTACTTCTGTTGCAATTAGTTCTGTGAAATGAATTTGATCTTTCGTTGCGTGAAAGATCATAAAGATAAATGAATGTCCTGCCGAGAGCTCGAGCATTCACTAATTGAGGTGTAAGACGAGTTATGGATATTGCTCTAACAGGACCCTTTTAAACACTTAGCTGTCATCAACGTATTTTAATAACAATTTTGCAACAACAGTCCTAGATTCTACATTGTTTCCCGCATAATTACTGCTTCCCTACTTTCTATCATTCTTTTATATTTCAATTCGCGAAAACAATTTTGTCCGAAGTTAAACTCGTATTTAGAGAAATAGCGCAGGCCAAAAATATAAAGTGGCTTTAAATTGAGGTATAATCTATCGTGCTAGTTATATATGTCCATAATTAATCACCCATGTTGCAATTTTATTTCATCACCATAAGTGTTTTAACAACATTATGCATTTAATACTGGAATTCAGAAAAAGTTTCAATTTAATAATGTTAATTTCTATCATGGGAAAAAATCTCACATTTCCATTTCCGTTTGTCTATCTGCAACTAAGAGAAAACGACAGTACACAATACAATTATGTACGTGTGGTCAACTTAAAAATATAGTTCGTGGGAAAGAATCTGTCTGGTCAGTTTTAGGAACAGCGTTTCCAAATATTTGTGGTTGGTTGTTGTTTTGTTCTTGTTGTGGGCTTAACGCTATTTTCAGTACATTGTAGGCTACACATGGCGATGGAAGAAGAACCCGGGAAAACCAGAAAAAGAACCACCGACCCACTGGAAGCTACATGTAAGCTTTCTTGTATACCCACATAAGTCGAACCCGAGACTTGAACCAACGTAGATAGAGGTAAGACAGGCTGTAGTTCTTCAAATGTTCTTGAAAGGTGCTAGTAACACAATATTCATCAACTGCACGTGTAGTTATCGAACACAGACACTCTGCAATGAACAACAGACACTGTACCAAAGAGTCAAAATGTACTGCGGTACCACAGTTGATAGAACGTTCGGCAGATAACAGACGGGTAAGGGGCCTTAGTACGTTCTTGGTATGTCCTTGGGAAAAGAAAAGAAAACACTTACCTCTCATTTCGTTTGCATGAAATAGCCTACCATGAGTTGAAAGCGCCGCTTATAGCCAACCAAACTGCAACAACCAGTCAACCACCATACATACAACAAAGCCTCGACATGACCCGTTACTTTGCAACACTTTGCAAAGGTAACGAAAAGAGGCTCGTTTAGTAAGTGCAGTTGCATAACCTCGTAAGTCAAACATACCGGTTGCAAGCGACCCGCAGCGAATCACTTTGAAGTTTGGGTGAATGACCTGCTTCATAAAATACAAGAGCTTAGGTGACTATACCGTCATAGCCACACCGGTATGATCTTGAATGACGTAACTTTGGCTGGTAAAGAACATGTCGCTAGAGGCTTCATTAAAAAAATGCCAATTTAGTTCTATAAGAGCCTAGACTAAGCCATCTTACTTATGAACGGCCTAGTCAAGAAGCAGAAAAAAAACTGAGTACGTCAAATTTTACCATTGAAAAAAAAACAGTATGAATATTATGAGCAAAGGTGGCATAGGTGAGGTCACTGAAGATTTATTTGACCTTTGACATACCGAATCTGGACAGGAAATAAGTAAAAAGTACACTGTTGATGCTAGACAGGAATATATAACGTTGAACATGGATAAATATCAACCTCTGAAAACGCTCATACATAGGTTTCATTAAACGGATTCACAACAGGAACTTTTATTTTTTCAGCAATTTGCAACATTTCTTCAATCCTTTAAAACAGGTATTCAAGCTACCATTCTTGATACTAATTTTGAAATAGATACTTCATATATAGAATCTCTATGTGCTTTTTGAAATCTTTGTTTTCAATACATTCTGTCATTTTGTGGAATCGTTGCAAATTACCTTATACAATTTACGAGATCTTCATTTAGATGAATATAAATTTGTAAACTTATTCACATGAAATACGCAGCCTGTTCCTTCCCACATTTCAATATTCTAACCATCTTGCTATCTCGACTAGTGATCCTTATTTCTGTACACTCATCATTAGTTGTACATCTGCATATTTTTAAAACACTGAATGGTATCTATTTAGTATTTTGAATCGACAAATCAACATTATCCTCTTGTATGTTATTTTGCAACAAAACAAGTTTTGATTCCAGTTGTATGCCATACAAAAATGTAAACAAATGTAACTATCTCATGATACCGAGATTGTTTTAAACTAACGAAATAAAAATCACTTCTTTAGAAATCATCATGCTTATTACAAATATAGCGTTGTGACATTACTGATGCATTGTAAAAAGAATGTAAATTCTTTGCTGTTTGTAGTGCTGGCTCAGCAGTTGTTTTTTCATTGGCTAATTATCTTCAGAGCATGAATTGTCCAATGATTTTGCTTACAGTCAAAAAATAAGTATAAGGACAATAATAATTATGATTTGTCCAGAAATATTGTCGCTTCTCTGCTCGAGATTGTAACGTAATAAGTGGTCTAGTAAATTTTAAAGTTAGATGTTTCCCCTATCGCTATACAGGTTCCCGTATCCTATACAGGATTTTTAAAAATTAAAATAAGTTTCCAGTTCTTTCCATATTCAAACTACTGAAATGAAGGACCTGTTGTTGATAGGACATCATATGACCTTACGAGAGGAACTATTAGGATATCAGTTACTCCGGCATTAAAAGAAGCATTTCACCGAACACGCAGGTAATCGAATACACGTCGTAAACGATTAGGTCGTATATTTCGTCATTGAAGGCAATAAAAAAATCTGAAGGACATATCTTCGTATTATGGGAGATCTTCGTATTATGGGAGAGATATAGTCCTGCCCTCCATTCCATTCTTTCCTCGTCCCTTCTATTTCGTTTCTTCCTTCGGGCGCCCAAACCTCTCAAACCTCTTTCCTTCTCTTTATTTTTATGGATGGAATATGGATTTGGTTCGTAGGATTGTGTTCCTTTATTAACTCTGAACACAGGGTCTGCAGTATCAGAACAAAAACAATTTGCACTATGGGTTATCTCGAGGCTCTCCCACTATTTTATGGTTCAGCCGATAAGTAGATTTGCATTTTTAAATCAGACAGTACGGAATTATTCAGTCGAATTTATCGAATATTGTCACAGATATGTCAAATTTTGTTACATAAATGATATTCTTTCACAGCTAAAGCCAATACGTATGCAGTTTAATTTAGCAATATCATTAATAAATGAGTTAATTCAGCAATGTGTTTTGCAACCTTTAAATGTAGTAAGAGAGAAGTTTTACCCTTCATTGGTAAAATAGGTAAATACCTATTTGGAATGCTGACAGTGTAAACATTGCAACATTAGCAAGACATATAAATACGTTGACGCAACAAAACAATAAAAATACTGGTGTTATTGTTCGATATGGAGGTGATTGCTCCTCCTATACTGATTGACTGATAATCGCATTAGAAACATCTTAACGGCTATTGGTCGAAACTGAAAAACATTGATACTATTTAGTATTAGAGCAAAGGATGCTCCCCATTGTCGAAAACATTCGTGAAGAATATTAGAAAATGGAAGAAATGTTTGCTGCTCAAACTGTTGCGACTCAGCAAATTAGTTATCCAGCAGAATTTGTAGCAGGCAAGTTTACATGCTATACTGATTGCGCAGCTTGTTTTAATGGCCTCTATAAATCAAAACAAAAATTACCGTAGACACTAATAGGTATGTTCTGCTGACGTTATACAAACTGATAAAAATAAAGCAAAGAATAAAACAGAGTAACCTAAAGACTAGTCCCAACCCATTGGTTTTTCAATGTTTCTCCATTTTTTTCTGATGTCGTGTCTGACTCTTTTCATTGTATTTTTGTATTTGACTACATATTATAACCAGGAAATGTATTTGGTGTTACTTTTATTGTGTATCTTTACATTTTATATTTGGATTTTTATTACACATTCTGCCTTTTCTCATTCTACTTCAGTGTATCTTTTCATATTCATAATGACTATTATAGAGCTCGCTTGCATTTGTGGTCCATTGAATATTATAGTATTTTCTCATTGTATTATTATCATTTTGAACTTAACAAAATGTACCGCAATGAAATTTGTTCGTCATTGCCCTTTTGCAATTTATCAACCTTTACCAAAGCATTGTATTTTTTATTTTTTAATAATTTTGCTTACCTTGTATAATTGTAATTTTTCTCTTTTTGAGCCTCGAGGACTCGATTCAAATAACCGGGTAGGTATTATTAGGATATCAATTTTGGGAAGAAAATAATAACATTAAAGTTGTGCTAGACTATGTTAAAACTACTAGGTATTGAGAGAAAATTCCGCTAAGATATATCGGATTAACCTGTCATCTTCTTGTATATTCTCTTTAAGACTCGTTCCCTTTACAAACAGTCCCACATTTAATCAAATAGGGTCGTAACAGTTTTGTTCAATAGTTCATGGTATGAATGGAACAATAGCGATTTACCAGACATAACCTCCTTTACAACAATTACCCAGGGTTGTAAACAGCATATGACTTGAAAGGTCATTCGTTCAGGAGACTAGCTTTTATTAAGATAGACATCTCTGGTTTTGGACAAGGACGCACGTGGAACGAGCATGCTAAACTAAATATCAGGGTATAAATAGGCCGAGCCTATGTGAGTCTTTAGCTCGTTAGTTCCAGATCAGAGAGTGTCTGTCTATATTTTCCAGAGCTCGTCAGTTCCAGATCAGAAAGTGTCTGTCTATATTTTCCAGAGCTCGTCAGTTCCAGATCAGAGAGTGTCTGTCTATATTTTACAGCGACTTCCGCTACCTCTTGCTGCCAGATGTAGCCATATCTACACCATTATGAGTGACCCCTTGTCTTTGAGAGAGTCCGAACTCCCTCTTTATTCTTTATCTTCCCTCCTGGCCATGGATTAGAACATTGCTAAGTGTTTATGAAAACAGATTCGTCAACATTCGTGAACAATCATTTTCGTAAAAGAACTATAGCTGAGAGCGAACATCTAGATACATGCATTGTGTAGCTCCATGTCAGTACAGTTGAGAAAACACTTATCACATGAATTTAGGGAAATGTTCTTTTTTAAATTCCAGATCTCATTGATACATTATTCATAGAATGAAATAGAAGAACTACGTCATATCCCCCATTGTTGTTCATTTTCTTTTGTATCGACGACGGTGTGAGCACAAATAAGTTTACCTGCACAACCCTATTTTTTTATTAATAAGGATAATTAATTAGCTTAGGAAGTTGTGGGATCCGCTCACCCAATCCACCTCACACACACACACACACACACACACACACACACACACACACACACACAAAAGAATGGCCGTTGCGCCGTGCCATTAGCTAATTGATCAAAGTCATAATTCAAGTTTCTAGATAAATTACAATTTCAACGCATGAATACCACCCAGAAGCCACTTGTTTCGATGTTAATGACACAATAAACAGAGGCGACAAATAAATTACCTGAAATATCAATGTAGTCAAAGAGAACTTGTTTAAACAACGTATCAAAAACATACCAATCTCTCCGGTGTATGAGGTAATGAAATCGAATGGTAAAACCACGCCCTTGATACCGCTCTGCTAGGGTTTGACCATACTGGTTTATCTCTTCTTTTTATTTTAAATTCTGAAATTTATGTACATTGCTCAGATGTGACTCATTCTTCTCTAAGTTTACATGTTATGTCATATTTGTTTATCAAGGTATTTATGTACGAAGTAAGTACTCTCATCATAATTGCTTCTGAATTTTCTGAAACGAAACAGAGCGGACACTACATGATCCTGTCTGTGCATGCGTAACGTAAGTGCGTTCATTTGTACTGAAAACAATCCCTTTCTATACTATAACAGATCCCGGGAAAATATATCTAAACAAGGTAAAGTTTGGAGCTTTGAACATGTTGAGGGGGATGGGGTGCGCACAGCTAGGGCAGGCATAAGAAGCCGGCTATACGGGGGAATATCCGACGCGCCATTCAGCGGAGTTTGTTATATTTTTCCCGGGATAGAGGCGCTGAAGGCGACGCTAGACCGCGGCGGCGTTTCGTCTAACGCAGACTCGCGATAGCCTCGACGCATCTAAAGAGTGGCGCGAGGACGGAACGACTGAGAGGGCGAGCCATTGAAACTTACTGAGATCTAATACTAGAGTGGGACTGATTAGAAGATTTATTAACCTTGGGACACAAGCAATGTGGGAGTGGGGTGGGATTAAAGGTCACTATTTACCCTATAATGACACCTTTTCCACTTTCCATAACTGTATTGTTTGAAGAGTAACTTTGCATTATTCAAAGAAAACGCCACGACAAAGGCAAAATTATCTTTTTGTACGTGCGTGTGTGCGTTTTTATCTTGTTATAGTCTCCGTTTAAGATGGAGTCTTTACTCCCAGGAATACGATCATAGTTGATCTACAGATGTGGACATTAATAGTACCAATTTACTTCCAAAACAGGTGAAACTCGATCTATTAACACCAATAGCTACGAATAAATCTGGTCGAATAATAATAATAATAATAATAATAATAATAATAATAATAATAATAATAATAATAATAATAATAATAATAATGAGGAGGAGGAGGAGAAGGAGGAGTGTACATACAGTCTACATGTATATTGATACTCTGTTGTTTGTCCTTTTTATAATATTTTGGAGTAGAACTAAATGACTGTCGTTGCTGCCAATTATCACCGTTAAGTTATTATACAAGTTAAGCTGATGCCACATTTTTTGTTAGCCTGATACATTGAGATCCAGGATGCCTCAACTTTGCAGGTGCTTACGTTATAGTTGTTGGGTCATGATGAATTGTTGCCTCATAGTCCGCACCAAGTCTAATATGATTTCTTTCTCCATTTCGAGTACAGTAAAATTTGAATTAGCATACAGTAAGTACAGTAAAATCGGTTCCAATGTGAGTACAGTAAAATCTCACTTAGAATGCAACACGTACTGCGAAACCTGCTCTAATGTTAATACAGTCAAATCTGAGCCGGAATGCAGCAATTGCAGTAAAACCTGCTCCAATGTGAGTACAGTCAAATGATATTTAGAATTTAATAAATATAGTATAACCTGTTCTAAAAGCCAACATCTAATGAACATCGGTGTACTAAGACATATTTTCATTCGACCCATTTGTATACGAAACAAAGTATTAAGTGTAAACATTGATATGACACGAGATAAAGACATTTTCAAATGGTCCCATGAGTGATCGTAATAGACAGTTTGACCGTATTATTAAGGTTTTGCAAAATCCTCTGTTATTTAACTTCATATAAGGCAAAGATATTTATGTCTTGAAGATGACTACTAAGGGAGTAAGTATACATTGCACACGTAGTTAAAGGGTGAATACCGAGCCACGCCCACTTGCATACCGATACATCTTGCAAGTCAAAAAGTCAACATAAAGACAGAGGAACGTTAAAGCACAACGCAGATAGTAATTATGGTGACAAATCAGGCGGTTGAAGACTTTGTCACTCAGCAAAGAGTTTGATACAATTTACAAGTTTTTGCCGAAAATCCACGTGTTGTATATATGTGTTTACTTAATCGGATACATTTTGTTTTCTTCATTTCTGTTCTATTAATCAAAGCGAGGCAATAGTGTTCGAGAGGGAATAGAGGAATTGAAATAATATTGTTTGTCCCGAGGCACACCCAAAGCCGCCATATTGAAACCAGTCTCAGTAGAGTGAAAGAGCAAACCACGGAAGTGTAGCAGGATTTCAGTGGTAAGTAATAGTAATTAGTGACAGTCGGTTCACAGGAAACTTGTATAGTTTATTGCCGTCTCTTAATTAGAAAAATTTCGAATTATTCCGTAAAGTATCCATTAGGAAGAAACCGATGATTAGAAATTAGGCGGGCGGAAAGTAAAGCTTGAAAGACTATTGCAAGTAGCATCTGGTACGTGCGTGTATAACATTTTCCGGCTTGTTGCAGGATTGTGTACCTTTAGAGGGAAAGAATTAAACTTTATAACTTAGATCTGTAAAATAAGTTCATACTTACTCAGGAATGATACTTTTCGGTATAAAAATAGAAAATTTCAACTTTTGGCAAACTTTCGACTCGTCATCAAGGCGTTATGGCTAGTTCACACCCCATAGTTGTTTCCGCGCTCAGTGACATAATAGCCATACAAAGCAGAAACTTATGATAGTTGGCTTGTTTCATTTACTAATCTAGAAGAAGAAACCCATTAAAATCATTTTGTATCCGGAAGTAGTTTTATCCCTTTTTTTTTTGTTTTAAAGAAAAGGTGGAGATTAAGTCTTCGCTTCGTTGGGTCCAGGAATTTTTAGTTTTGAATCATTCTGTTGTAGTTTTCTCCTACCCACCCGGATGTTTGTCACTGACTTTAAACACAGGTACTCGACGCCAGCTTGATGTAAAAAAAACAAACAACCCAATAATCTTAAGGAAAAAGTCGTACAGAGTGACAAAAATATCTCAGATTACCCCCATGACTAGCTCTGACATTGAACCCTGTCTGTCATACTATATGAGACAAGGTATGCAACTTCCAAGTTTATTTTTTTAACATCAAGCTCGCATCTAGTATCTGTGACTTTAAAGAGCAAAAAACATCAAGAACATAAAATGTTTTTTAATGCAAAATGTAAGCATGATCAAGCTGTTGCTTTTGTTTAAAAAGAACAAAACGGGCATCCAACAAGCAACATGTCAGGAAAGTGATAATTCTCTTTACAAGTTTTAATAGTGTAAAAGAATCAAAGGGAATATTCTGATTCTTGGTGGGAAAGTTTGGAAGGACAGCAGTTTAGGGATGGAGATCATGTGTTGATATAAGTATGTCACATAGCTTGAAAGATGACTGGCATCACCATGACCCACTTGGATTTTGTTACAGGATTACATATGACTGAGATATATCAGAAAGCCATTGAACTCTGTAGGGTTTGGAATTGCAGTTTGTAAAACTGTACTGGAGTTAAGCTTCATGTAAATTTTGCAAATTTTTGAGTTGAGCACAATATTTACAGTCACTAAATCAGTCTTTAATCACATTTCTTGTGTTTTCCAGCTTGACGATAGCAGTACATAATGTTTTTACACTTTACTAAAAAGGACTTGTTAAGCTTGGCAGGTGTATGTGTTGTCACAGTTAAAGGTATGCATATTGATAAACAAAATCATACTATGCAATATTGTGATTAGAAATCAACACTTTTTTTTGATGGCCACCAGTGTAAAATGCCATAGTGATCAAAGAAATTTATTTGAACTGTCTTGATGACAGTTAAGGTGCAGAACATTGAATAATAAGGATTGTATAGACTGGTTAAACAAATTTTATATTAAATTTTCAGATAATTCATGTTTAATTACAACCTGAGTGATGTAGTACATAAGAGTTTCATAAGCACTGAATAATTCTGTGCAATTATATAACATTGAAATATGAGGGCACATTTTTCTCCTTGTTTAAATTTGTTTGTGTTGGAAATATTTGAATTAGACATTGCATACATGAGATCCTAATGGCTTGGTGTTTACCTACACTGTATATACAGGTAGGAGTGAAACAATGTGCCACATATCAATATGATTAATAATATAGAGCACAATGATACATTATCGGTACACATGAACTTTCATCTTTAGAAGGTTTATTAGTTGTTGATGGTACCTTTTTATGATTTACTGCCATTATTCCAGTATGCAGATTACAGACATACAATTAGCTTTTTTATATGTTGTTCTCATCCAGGACAAGATAACAAAAATACTTTCAAACAGACTACCTGTTAGTTTTTAGTGAATTTTATTCATCATTGTTGTCCATTTGTCGTCTGAAAAAGAAACACTGACATATATGTCAACCATTAAGCTTTGACATTTTCATTACACTTTTTTTTTATACTAAATATGCCTTACGTGTTAATGTACTTAGATTATGCTTTTTCGGTATATCTCCCTCCCAAAATAATTCATAATTTGTTTTCTCATTTTTATTAACATCCCACTAATCATAAGAAACTTGCTCTAGAAAAGATAGTTTCTGAGTAACCATGAGATAAAAAGTACACTTGTTTGTAGACCAGCGGTGACTTTCCTATGTGTTATGTTATATTTATAGAAGCTGCCCTACCTCTGTTTCTATTTATAGCAACTGTCTCCCTTAGGACATAACAGACTGGTTTTCTAATTTTTAATCTTTGCTCACATATTCTATGTTAAAAATAATGTAAGGTATAGAACCATTCTGTAAGAATTTGGTGGTAAAATTTTCCTATTTATTCTAATTGAAGCATATGTTACAGCAAAAATGTTAAACAAATGATTTCACAGCTGTATTAGAAGAGGAAAACCCCCAAAAATTACAACTCGGAGAAGAATACATGAATAACACAATATAGTGCCATTCTAGGGTAGCTTCTTGCCAGGCTGTTTGGAAAGGATTCTAATATTGGTCATAGTGTAAAACAAAAGGCCTTAAATTAGATCATTTTACTAACTCCAATACTTAGGTAACTTCTTTTTTACAGCAGAACTAAATTTTAGAAACAAATTTTATAAATGCATGGGTGTTACTTACCCAGCTCTTGATAGAACACAGACTACAACTTATGGTAGAATATAACTTTGATCCTTTGTTCAAATGGATGCTTCCTGATGCCAAAGTTAAATAAAATATGCATGTGCTATGTACATATACAAATTGAATTTTTTTATATGTGGATAACACTTTTTCTGCTCAGATTACTCCTTTTGTCCACTTGGATTAAGCTTTTTCCTCTCCAGGGATTGGCATGTATGAACCGAGTTGGCCATTTGGGTTTTCTATGTACTGTATTTACCATATATGTAAGGACACTGTTTGTTGGGACATCATAAATTAATTTTAAAAGTAATTTTTTTTGTCGACTGAATGTTCTGGGACGCATCATTTTTTTGAATTGTAAGTTATGGGATAACTTTAAAATCATTCAAAAAATTGTGTCGAAACATGTACTCCAACTGAAATTTTATTTTAACAAAAATAAAACTTCATACTTTAAATCAAACTCTTTAATCCATGCAGCAGCATCTCATAAATATAAAGTTCTCTACACAAAGGATCCATTCTTTCGGTGCATGAATATTTTTTAATTGCGTTTTTTTGTACTGTGAAAAATTGTTAGAGGCAACACATCGACTGAAGTGGAAACTGCTAGGATTAAATCAGATTTGTCAAGTTTGTACAAGCCTTGCTAATTCTCACACTTTTGACTCCCATCTTATCAGTCTTTCCAGGAATTTGATCAAAGTACACTTGAATGTCATCAGTGTTAATGAGCATATTGTCCGTGAAATCATCATCTTTTCTAGCTTTCATAAATTCTACAAATGATTTCGTTTTCTACAAATCTTTTGGGCAACATTGGGTCATCAATGTCTGTTCATGAAGCACTACAAGGATGGTCCTGGCTTTTAAAAAAATGTTGCCAAGAAAACTCCAACCACAGTATTTTGTTACCAATTTTCAAAAAGTGTCGCCAGAATAAATAGTGAATATTTTTCCAAGTCTGTTAATGTAATAGGCTATGAAAATTGAAAAATATGAGATAGTTTTTACTTTATTGACAACAAGCAGTACATCTATAATATTATAAAATATATCATTACATGATGACTATTTTGCATCTGAAAAAAGCAATATCAATCAAAAATATCAACTTTGCTGACATATAGTGTCTATAGTCCGATACTACATCCCCCTTTGTTTCTACCCCCTGCCGATTTCAATAACTAAAATATTTAATGTCATAAAAAGATGACGGAAGTCAATTGAATCATTGATTTATAATTTATAACCTGACTGTAACCAGTATGGCACTAATATTGGACCAGTCCATTTTCAGCAAATGGGTGCATGTGCAACTAAAGATGTACATACATATGTTGTCTGCTTCCAAAATTTACAGTGTCAAATCAAGCAAAGGTAAAGAATGACAAGAAAATTGCCTTTCACATGGATTTAACAAGCGGTTTCATTAATATGTTCACATGTGCAAAGGAATATAATTCCAAAGTCAACGTTATAGATCATTTACGGAATTATCGGGCAGTTTCCAAAGAGGATAAATTATGTCATTATGTTGTCCGGTGGAAATAAACTACCCCTTTAGTGTTCGGAATATGGCGCCATGTTAGTATGGAAAGTCCTTTAAGCATGAAAGGTGCAAGGGAATGCCAGTATTAGTGCCATTCTGGTGACAGTCAAGTTAGAAATTATAAATCAGTGATTCAATTGACTTAGTTCAATAGTCAGTTGCATGGTTAGTTTGACTATATTACAGCATACAAGTATGAAGGCCAGATATCAGCATAAGATTATGACATAACTGTTAGGGTGGTTGGTCAATATGAAATAAGGATTTGTTTATGTAACAATTGATTCCAGTGCATTTTTTTTATATCCAAGTTTGTGACTTACTTTCATGCTTTTGAATTTCTCCACTCTAGACTCCAGACTGTATATACCATTTTTATCAGCCCAAAATATGGCCAGAAGGTATATTTTATTGCCAATATGTAAAACATAATTGCAATTTGCGAAGCCCAGCACAATCACTGTTATTGATTTCATTTATAGTCGTTGCCCTATAAATATTGTCTATGAACTCAAAATCAAGAGACTTGAACAAAATGCTGTTTGCAAATTTAGACAAGTGTTTTGTAGTTAAACAGAAAAATGATTATTTCAATGAGATTCAGAACTGTGCTGAAGTTGCTATAACTGATAGTTAGGATGTGACCGTAGCAAAGTGTAAGAAAGTATGTGATTTCTGGCTTAGTTTGGACTGCAACTTTTGCTGGTAGGACTGCAACTTTTGCTGGTGGGACTCCTATTTTTACCAAATTATCTAGACCTAGACTACTAGTTTTAAAATCCTAATGAGACCTCTGACCTGGCATAAATGTACCATATATATAGGCATTAGTGACCATCATATCAATTCCGAAAAGAAAAAAATTGTTATTGACCGAGTCAACATTGTTATATGTATATACTAATTAAGGTGACCCAATAAAAGTGCCTTAGGACAAAATCGCGCCAGCATGCACTTTGCAAAACCTGTAAATAACAAAGTCATTTTTAAAAAATTTCTGAGTACTTAGCCTATAGTTCTTCTTTGTAAGACCAAATATTACAAATAATAAGAAAAATTAATTGTAATTTTAACATGTTCAAATGGTTCAACTAACATTAAATACTCTAAATGCTAATGTTGTATGCAATCCCTTTGTCTTTGGCAAATAATCAGCAGTCAAAGTTATAATTATTTCAGCAGTCAGTTAAAGTTATAATTATTTCATCTGAAAACAGGAAAGTAAATTTGTTTGATCGTGGGTTACAGTTAATTAGAACTGGAATGTGAAAAAAGGTCTTGGCTTTGGATTATTGAATACTACACGCATTGTTTACTTTAACTTAATTTATACCTGCATGGTTGTGTTTTTCGAATCCTTTTGTCGATGTTTAACAATGCGCTCATAAGTCGGCACGCTTTGTCCGTGTGGTGCGCATTGTTACGGATGCCACTAAATACCAATATGGAATTACAGTGTGGAAAATAGTTATCATATGTATGGTAGCTTAACCCTTTCATCACTAAGTAACTTTGTGGGCATAGAGTCCTCAACATTAAATAACTTTGGAGTTGTAAAGCAAAATGACTTGTGGACTTGGAAGCAACATAACTTTGCCAATGTTAAAGATATCTGGCTATATTAGGTATCAAAATCAAGGTTAAAAATCAAATTTTATGACTAATTCATTACAATGTGCATATCTATTACAGCTATTAAAATACAGATGCAAACAGGTAAAACAACAGGTAAAATACAAGTAATTATTTTATTACCTCTTAGAAAACTTAGAAAGTTCTCAAAACTTGTTCCATTGACCCTAGATGTACTAGTGAATAATCACAGTAGCAA
The DNA here is from genome assembly GCA_016746295.1 of Potamilus streckersoni. Lineage (NCBI taxonomy): Eukaryota > Metazoa > Mollusca > Bivalvia > Unionida > Unionidae > Potamilus > Potamilus streckersoni. The sequence goes on along the minus strand of JAEAOA010001386.1, from coordinate 106,488 downwards.
CACAAGTCTTTCTTTCATGGTGTCCATAATTTATAAAATTCTATAAAATGAACCAAAATGATCTCCAAGGTGAGATCTGTCCACACATCTATATCATCTCTGCCACATTTGATCGTCGCATTGAAGTACATTAAACGGATAATTTTTCCAAAAACTTCATCTGATTAGAATATTTGAAAATATTCCAAAGCTTTCATGGAGCCATCTAACACTCGGGTGTGCCCAACTCTGTCAGAAAACTGAAAACAAATCTCTTTGGTTTTCCAGCTTCATCCAAACAAAATCACGAGCGTACAATTCCTCTGGTTCAAGAACTTCAAAGTCCTCTTCATCGTCATCACTGTCACCCACAAGTGCATACCATTGTCTCTCCAGAAGTCTTCTCATTTTCATCCAAATTTACCAGGTCGAAATTATTCAAATTCTCTGATAACTCTCCTCTGAAATTTGTTCAAACTCCGCCATTTTGGATACAAATTTCAGCATTCGGAAAACCTGTTAGAAGTTTCTACTTTGTTCAATATTTCTAGTTGTATACAAACTAAACTCATGAGATTTTCCAAATATAACATCTACATTACAAGATGGAAATTATTAGAGGTACCCCGAAAGTTATTTAGTCTGGTACTATAAACATAAAGAAGAACACTGCCCCAGACCGAAAAGTCGGTCCATAGTGTTTATGGACTTACTTCCCCATGACCGCTTTTACGGTTCGCAGTGATGAAAGGGTTAACACACTTTTTATTTTGTGTTTGCAGAGAATGACCTTTTGTTGTCGGACTGAACAATTAAACATAAAATTAATGGTTGTACAAAATGATGCAGAACTTTCTGAATCCTAATACATTCTAACTGTAAACTAAGTTCTTGTTGAATAATATTTAAAGATCTAAATGAAGGTCTGGAATTGTCCAACAATTTTTTTTATTAACTGTTTTCAGACTAGATAACACTGTAAGATGTAAATTTTCTTACTTGAATAGACATGAAATAAAATTGAAATGCAAATATAGTAGCAGCTATTTACACTGAGGTTTTTTGTTGAAAATATTGCACTGAACTTCACAGCCAGGCCAAAAGGGCCAAGCTTTTTGCTGGGTAATTTTATGTTTGAAGGTGATGTTTACATTTTGCACAAGATTTTGGTTTTTAAACTGTAATATTTGTCACTTGGAAATTTATACAACACTCTAGACTGTTTTGTTGCTTTGTTGATCACATGATTGTCAGTGCAAAACTAAAAGCCACATCAAAGATTGTAGACTGCTAGTGTAAAAAAAGAAACAAAACGTGTTAGATTTTAGTATTATCTAGATTCAGTACCCAAAATGTAAGATTATAATCTAAGAAGAAGAAAAATAGGCATCATTTGAAAAATATGGCTACGAGTTAGGTGACATGATATTTATTTAACAAATTATTTTATATTGATAGCTGGAAACATTTTAGTGTAGAAGCAAAAGTGCATGGCATATCAGGCCAAAATCAGTGTCGCAGGACCACAGTGTTAAAAGGCAGTGGGGGAGAACACTCATCCATTATTTTAGTTAAAAGTAGCAAGTTTTTTGAGGTGCAAAAAGAGAACATGTATCTTGGCTTGGAAGAAAATGATAAGGCACCCCCCCCAGTTCCCTTTGATTAAATGAGCTGTGTGAAGTGGTTTATTTCACAAAGGTTCTTACTACAACACTACCCCAGTTATTATCAATCATAATGTAATACTTGCAGGGGTGGTTATTTAACTGAGACAGATTTACCCTTTATTTACCTTGGTGTAAAGTGCTTTGAGGTAATCATTTTTATGAGCATTGGGCAATGTAGTTAGAGCTTCACAAATCTGATCTCAGAATGCCTAGTACTGCTCTAAATCTTGAGTGTGTTTCCTGATATTCTGAGTTGCCTGTTCATATGGGGCTGGGCATCGATCAGAATTTGATGTTGCCATTGATTACCATATAGCTTGTGGGGTAGGTTTGTGATTGCTACTTGTCCTGAACTGTGTAAATTGACAAGAAATTAAAGACAATTCATCCCTTGGTCTAGTTGGTCTTCACTGAAAATGAATCTAGTCAGACAGCCAATTTGGCAATTACTACAGTCATTTTGAAAGTCTTTTTATCATTAGTCTTCCTATCATTGTCATATCAATATTGGCATTTCACTAAAAGGCTTACAGTTGATCCTCAATGAATGAATATCCACCATCAAAAACTTGTTATTGCTATTCTAGTATGGATGGTTGTTGGGTTTTTATTAAAAGACTTCATATAATGTGTTTGTCTTTATTGAAAATGGTACCACTCAGATGTCCATTATGGGAACCACAATGGCCATCTTGAAAATCTTGCTTTTACTATTCCTGAATGAATGATTATATCCAATTTTTGATTTTCACTTGAAGAATGTCTACTTGGTCGTAATGAAATGGGTGTGAATCTTACCTCCATTGTGCCCACTGCAATGGGCATCTGCAAAATGTTGCAGATTCTCCTAGATTTCTAGTCATATTGACATTGTGCATTCACCAGAAGACTTTTTATCATGGTCCTAAATGGAATTCTCTAAATCTGATATCCAGTATGGCCACCATTGTGGTCATGTTCAAAATATTTTAAGTTGCTGATCTTCAATTTACAATTTTTAATTTGTTAATCAGATATCTTGGATTTGGATGCAAGTTTTTTATTTTGGACGCAGAAAATCACCACCACAGGAGTCCGTACGCACGTTTTTGTTGCAAGGAGGAAACTTGTGTGGCAAAATAATGTTCTAATCACAATATTAACTAAAGCAATGCTTTTATTTTATTTTGTTGCTGACTTATTTGATCAAAGGTCACAGGCTTGCTTTGATGAAGGTGCATATGTTATTGAAGGTGCAGCTAAAGACTCCTTTGACGGACAAAACAAACACCCATTTGTGGCAAAATCAAATGAATTGTAGAGCATTGACTCATTTTTAAAAAATTTTCTTAGTATATATCGGGGCTTTAGACGTAATGAGTTTTCATTGAAGTTGCAGCAAAACTTTTTGGGTTTTTTTGTTTGTTTTTTTAAATTGCTGTCATGTGGTTAACTGTAGCCATTTCAAGTTTCCGCTTTGTTGATTGTAGCATGGCTAGTTTGACTATATTACAGCATACAAGTATCAAGGCCAGATATCAGCATAATTACCTGTTATAGTGGTTTGCAAATATGAAATAAGGATTTGTTTATGTAACAATTGATTCCAGTGCATTTTTTTTTCCAAGTTTGCAGCTTCCTGTCTTGGTTATTTTGAATTTCTCCACTCTAAACTCCAGACTGTATATTCCGTTTTTATTAACCAAAAATGTTGTAGCCAAAAATATGGCCAACAATATATGGCAAAGAAATTTGTTAAGTATTCTGTCCCAAGATGGACCATTTTCAGTTGCTTTGACAAATATTATCCTGAATGTGGCCCACTTTGATGCTAAACATTTTTACTGATTGGTGGGTCAGGTGTAAGAAATTGTATGCAATTTCCATTGGTGGGTTATCATAGATCTCCAGTCTAGCTGAGCTTTGAATTCATGTGTTGCTGTGACATGAATTGCCAATCCCATTGCATATTAATTTAATTGTGTACATTTTTTTTTTGTGTTTCTTTCCGGAATTTGAGGTTGTTCTGTAAATTGTATTTTCAATTCACTTCAGCTGAAAACCAGTTGAAAGTTTCTTATTTTACATTGTTATGATGTTGAAAATGCATGCACATACACAATTTGTTACCATCTTTTTCAGTATTTTGTCTCCTATTGTTTATTCCAGTAGTTTGGGGCCCAGTTACAGATCAATGCCATCTCACCTCTTCGTGAGTTCGAATCTTAGATTCGGTGAATGTGGATATGTGAGAAAGCTTGCCAGTAGCTTTTCACCGATTTCCCGCTTTCTCCCCCACCAGTAATACTTGCTGCCGTGTATAGCCTGTGGCTTTAGGCCCCACAACAACAAATTCCAGTAGTTTAGCTTTTCACATTCTTGTCCTTTACCATGATGAAATCATAGCTTATTCAGCATGATGAAATTTGCTTCTGGAAGTATCTCTCACAGAACACCATTTTTTTTATCAACTTCTCCATGTTGTGAATTGAGTCTAATAGTGTTTTGTTTAAAAATCCATGTGAATATGTATCTGTAGCTTAGACCATTCTTGCCAACAATTCAGCATTAGTATCGATGCATCTGCTTTAGAAAGACATGCTTGTGAAGAGACTCGTATTACCAAGTCGTGTTTTGCTGAGACCACACAGTTTTATATGGGTTGGATCACACTTTTTTTTTTTTTTTGGTGCTGTATATGAAAATTTTATATACAGTTTTGTGTAGTATTTTGGTGAAATACATTGCATAGATCATGAAAATATAAGAATGGATTGACCTGCCTTTACAAGCCTAAAGCTCATTCTTACATAATCACTGGCACACACACACACACACACACACACACACACACACACACACACACACACACACACACACACACTCTCTCTCTCTCTCTCTCTCTCTCTCCTTTGCAAAAGAGATTTACAACTAGATAACATTATCATTTGCAGATTGCAAAATTGCTCATTTTGGATATTCATTTTTCATACTGGCATCATGGACATTTATATTTTGATCCATATCTTAGCATTTATTATTTTGTCATTTAATAAAATTTATCTAGTAGTGGCTTATGTAAATTAAACAAGCATTCATTTTTAGCAGAAACTTGTGTTCTGCAGCTCAGTTTTATTCAATGACCTCTCACAATCTACTGCCATCTCATGATTTTATGTGTAATTAAGACATCAATTAAGAAGATACTGATGCACAGTAGTATACTGTTATCAGGCTAGTGTTGTTTTGACAGTAATTTGCAAATAAAGAAATTTGTCATGGCATTGATAACTTGGAATTAAATAAAATGACATGCTATGTAAAATCTATATTGTGTGCATTAATTTTTTTTGTAAATGACATTAAAAGCAATTGTTCAAGATTGTGGGTTTGTACTTTTAAATGAGGTCTTTTGTTTGGTAAACAGGTTTTGAGGTCCTTTGACCATGGAAGTGTACAAGAAATCTTGTTGATGAATTTGATGGGATTTTAGTTCAGGTCATTGGTTTTTCCATAGGAATTTGTTGGCTACCTAATTTCTGATTGGTTGGCTGCTAAAGGACCTGACCTTGCTGATAAGTTGGAATGATTTGGAAATGAATACATGACCATTATTATGGTTCAGAAATGCAATCTTTTATATTTTTTTGTTGTTTTTTAGAGGGGTTTTGTTTGGGGTTTGTTTGGTAGTGATTAACAGAATTGATTATTTCTTTCTTAAATACCAGTCTTGGTAGAAGCAGCTTTAGTAAGTTTCATTTATAATTTGAGAGGATTTATTTCTTTCGTTCATAGGAATTAAAAAGCTTGTTGATATAGGATTATCAATATTTTTGAATTACTGTGAATTCATTTAAAGATACTTTTAATTATATCATTTTGATACATCAAGACTGTTAGCACATTAAACTATTCCAGACAATATCAGCACAATAAATTGGGCTTCATTTGGACCCATTTGGAATGCTTTTTAGTTTTGGACTTGTAATAAAAAAACTTGAGACTAAATAGGATTTAGGATTTCATACACTCTGCTGTAAGTTTAATATTATTATTGTTTTGCATCATATCCATGTAAAATAAATTAACTGGTTGAATTTTCTGACTTGTATTTTGTTACTTGGTTTAAGACCATTGATTCATAATGAATAGAATATGTAGTGCTAATCAAGTTCAAGTCATTGTTTGCGTTGTCTGAAATTTGATTTGAAAAAAACTCTTAATACCAGATTATTACATCAGTTCGTCCTGAATACATAATGAATTGCTGTTTATTTTTTTGCAGAATTTTATTTCTAATTTTAGTAAATGGACAAATTGCAAAATGAAGTTATTATAATGCATTTAAAAATTAATGATGCCTCTTTCCAAATCAGTGATACAAGGTAAAGTTAACATTGATCAAAGGTTTTGGTGCATAGTCTCCCTCATGTTTGCATATAATGAACATTTTATTACAGAGAAAGATAAATCTATTCATTCAGGAGTTGTGCATCAAATAACATCAAAGCATAGCACCTTCCTGACTGGCAGTTGTTAACAAGTGTATTGAATGACTTCAAAGATGAACTGTCATTCCTGCAGGTGCTTGATGCAAGTGCATCCTGTGGGCTCTTACATAACTAGCCATTGTACTTCAGTATTCTCTGATTGTTGGTCTTGTCAGGTCTTAATAACCAGCATTTAACTGTTTTCTCAAACTAGACTTCCTGTGGACTCCCCCTGTACTCTGTTTTCTCAACTTGTGCATCCATTGGACCCTGGATTTTTAGTTTTGTACTGCTTTTCATCATGTTTACTCAATATGGGAGGAAGACTGCAATAAGTTTTTAACAAACCCCCAAACTTTAAACTCGTACTTCCTTATGTGACTATGGGTACTTTTTCACTCTTGACTGAATTGGCATCACTTTGAAGGCTTCCCTTTAATTTTGGTTTTAGTGGCTTTCCCCACACACATGTCTATATCTAAATAAGTAGCACTTGAATCATGACATTTGAAAATGTGAAATTGGGTGGACGTAGATTTTCCATAATCGGTTGTATAAAAATAATTATATGAACAGAAAAAAAAGAATTTTCATATTTAAGAGAAGGACCTGGTTGACCACTGTAAAACTTTATTGATTTGCATTAAAAAATCCCTTTTCCTTGATAACTTGGTTGCAGAGGGGTCCAAAACATAGATTGCACTAACAGCCAGTGATGGTGCAAGTCACTGAGGGGCCTCCACAAAAGATAAGTAATGGCAATCCAAGCTAGACATCAGACCAATTTGGTGTGAATTTCACAACTCCATAGTGATTTACAGATTTACACTGCTTGTTTCGAATTTCCATATTCTCAGTCTGCTTAAATCAGGATTAAAATAACTGACTCACTAGGCTCAAAATTTTTTAGGACCAAGTTTAAGGAGCTCTTGGTGTATAAAGGAGAAGTTTGTGTGTGAAAAGTTTAATATTTTTAAAATCTGTTTTATATATGTAGGTATTTTAAGAGTTGCTAAAGTGTATTTCAAAGTAGACTTGTTACATAAATAACATCATTGTTTTCCAGCCAATGAAGTTAACTAGATATAGAAACAGGTTTCATCCATGAGTTTGCCTGTTTATTTCATTTTTGTTTCTTTATCATAAATCAAAATCTGTTCTAGATGCTTGTTTTTTTTTTTTTTATTGAATTTACGATTTGTTGGACTTTTCTTCATTCTTGGATGGGAATAAAACATATCAAGAGTGACTAGACTAAAAATGGTGTAAATGAAACTAGTGGAGAACTGCATAACTAATTTTAGGGTCAAACATATTTCAAAATCATGGTCTTTTGGTGTACTAGCAGCAAAGAATGATTTTTAGCTCATGAATACCAAGTAGTCTTTCTTTAGGCAGGATAGGCACATTGATGGCATTATTAACTTTAGGATATTTGTTCTCTTCATGTCATGACCAATGAAAATGAGAATTGTGCAATTAAATATGAATTCTTTCCAATATCCTTTTTACAAAAAAGTACAGAGGTGAATTTTTATACTACTCTGCTGGTCAACTTGAATTCACCATTTGTTAGCTTAGACCAGGCATTGTTGTGGTACATAATAAATGTGTAGATCATGAATCTTGTATAATATTATTCAATGACGGTAAACTTGCTTTCTTTTTTGTTTTTCAGGATCACTGACATTTCATCTACCTTCCTGCAGGACTTGATATAGAAAAACAAGGCAAGATGCCAAAGCCGGTAAGTTTGTTTCCTCCCACTTGCTAGCTACACTGATAGTAAGCTGTTTGCATAAAGTAGTTTATGCCCTGCATTGAGGTTATGCTTAGCACTGCAGGAATCTACAACTAGATGAACCACCATATTTCCATCAACTAAAACTCTTTAAAAGGTCTATATGGAATGTACTACTGTTGTGCTGTTTGTTTTGTTTTTTTTTTCCATCAACTAAAACTCTTTTAAAAGGTATATGTGGAATGTACTACTGTTGTGCTGTTGCTTTATTAAATATTTAAATAAGAAAATACAGTCATTAGTCTAAATATCAAAACAGCGCAAGCTTTTTTACATTACTTTTTCAAAATTTGTAATTTTCAGTAGTACATGAAACATTTTGGACACCAGGTATGTTTTCATACCTGACAGAACTAAATTTAAGATTGCATCTAAACTTAGGAATGTTTTACACCTAGTCTGATGGCTGCTATAATTGGAACTGTTTTGATTATCTTAATTATAGCTGTAGTTCCTCTGGCCCTTCCAGTCTTTTATCTTTCAGTTGACTGAGAGTAGTTCCTCTGGCCCTTCCAGTCTTTTATCTTTCAGTTGACTGAGAGGGTCAGACACTCTTAGGTAATCAAAGCTGAGGATTTTTTTGCTCTCCTTGGAATCACCATTTTTTCAAAATAGGTTGCCTTATTGAAACTAATTTAGTGATGATTAGTACAGAAATGGGCACAAATAATTTTAAGGTTCAATACATTTTTTATATCATTTTTCTCCATGGCCTTGACATTTTCAGGACTGAAGTCTTGGTTCTGTTTACTGTTGCCAGTGTTACAGCTTAGCTCAGATCATGCATGTATGAAAATCATTTTGGAAATGCACATCTAGCAGAATTAGACATTTGTGTACATTTACCTCTGGTGGCAGTAGATTTGCATGGACTATAAAATATACCTTTTGCATGTCCACAGAATTCATTATCTGTAAACTAAAACACCAGAACTTTTGTTGTGCAAGCATTGTATAAAAACAAATGAGGATATAACACCAGTTAGTTTACCTAGACCAATTCCAACTGGCATTGGACAGGGATATAGTGCCACTTGGTGGACCTAGCACAATCCTAAATGATATTGGACCCACAGAGCATTTGAATACCCAGTAGGAATAATAATTTTTATGGCAAAACATCTGCACACAAATTGTCCAGATAGTGAGTTAAGTAATCATTGGTAATGTTTGATACTTAGATAAATGGTTACCATTTTCTTTTCTTTTTTTCTTCTTTTCTTAAGGAATTTTCACCAGCAGTAGATTAACACAAGTTGTCCTTATGGAAAAAACATCCAGTAACAGTATAACACAAGTTGTCCTTATGGAAAAAACATCCAGTAACAGTGTTTGCAACTATGTGTGAACTGGTACAATGGTTTAGCCAGCACTTCAGTCCCAAATACATTAGAACAAGTTTATGTCAGGTGGCAGCCAGCCTTGTTTATATGCTGTTAAGTCTACAGAATAACACCTGTGTGGTTATTCATCTAAAAGCTTGTTTCTGAGCAATTCAAATATTGGGCTACTACTTTTCCAACAGATATTAGTGTTGAAAATTATACATGACTTTGTAAAAAACACAACACTAATGCAGAAATAAAGTTGGGTCCATAATTGTTTACAAGCTAACAATTTGGAGAATATTGAAGTTTATGGACTGTATCCAGATCTGTTGTTGGATAAAATTACTGTCTGTTTGGTTTAAGTCTTTTTTTTTTTATAATAATCAGCATCCTTACTATAATATCCAGTATAGACCCTAGTGTCTTGCACATTTATGCAAAGTCTGTTCTTGATCCTGGCAGCTTATGTTATGCATGTGAAATTAATATAGTACTTTCTGATACACAGATCTGTCTTCAGGGAGCATGGTCGTTTTTTTTTTTTTTAGTTTTAACCACTGGTTGTTTTTCTTTCCCTAAGAAGAAATTAAGTTTTTGGGAAACATGCCTAAATCCCCCCCCCCATTCCATTTCTTTGTTTAATTAAAAATTTAACTTGATGAGATGCCATATTGCTACTTGTGTGTGATCCTAGCACCTCATTTGCTATTATGTGGAAGATAAGAGTTTGAGATGCTACTGAATTCCTGCCCTCTAGTAGAGAACTTGTGGGTTGACCTGTCATCATTATTTTGTTTTAATTTCTAAATGTCTGGATGTCAGTAGTTGGGATTGTGGAATTAAAATGTGGTCTCTTTTCTGCAAATAGTATTGATACTGCATATTGCCCATGCAATACTCTCAACCTGCTGATAAAATTTCCAGCATTCAGTATATTGCTGTGTCAACACTACCTGTACATTCAGTCTCTTGGCATGAGAAAGTTTTGGTTCCTAACTTTGTGACTCTATTCCTTATCTGGATATGTGCTGGACACAAAAATTGGGCAGTGTGCTGTGGTCATATTGGACATGGGAATAAATACACATTCTTAGATTTTCAGTTATCTCATAAATGAGAAGCTATACCAGTTAGATTGCAGATGGCTATCCAGGTATATTTTATTATTGTTTGCTTATGTAGCATAATCATTTCTGATGGAGTTAAATCCAACACCATATATGGCTAATACCTGCCCTTTTATTACTGCAGGTAGTTGTTGTAGGAATAAATACCATTTTCTAGCACAAGATAAGCTATACCTGGTAGCCAGTAAAAATGGTGGAGAAAGAACCCTGGGAAAACCCAGGAAAGATCCACCAACCCATGAGAAGCTGTTGGCAAGCTTTCTGACATGCCCATATTGGTACTGCAGGTAAATGTTTGTGTTACAATCTTATAGTCCAAGGTGTGGTTTACTAGCCAGTCCTATAGTGTACTGAATATGTCAGCATGTTTGCAAGCTAGATGGCAATTCAAATTCAGGTTTATTATTTATCCCATTGCCAGTCATCATATGTGCAGATAAAGCAATGCTTACTGCCATATCTTTTCTAGATATCATTACCAATAATTCTGGCCAACTCCCCCGTGACAATATGAAATATTTCAAACTTGCATTTTTATGTATTTTATCAACTTTTATGTAAATGATTAAGTCTGCAATCAGTGTTTCAATCTATGAGATTCCTGCTGGAAATTCACACTTGAAGTTTAGCATGAGTGAATTTCCATGCCAGCATCCTTGTAAACTAATTCTTAGTAAAGGTTTATTTCACATTTCATTCTGTACAAACCATAAATGGGGTATTGTACCTTGATATTTGTCACCCATTTTCTGTAGTAAAAACAATCCACACAGCAATCTCATTCAGTGACCTAAGAAATAATGTAATATTTTTATACAAATTTGACTTTTTTAATGTAGTTTTTATTTGGCTCAAAGGTCAGGTTCAGTAGTTTTAAGTGTCTGTTTTTGAAGATTTTTAATATTCACTTTTCTCAATTCCTCTTACCACTCCACCCCTCTTCATTCTATTATTGCTGGGGAAGGATATCACTTTTCCATATAAGTAAATAAGGATAGACATTTTTGTATTATTTATAACAAAACTTTTTTATGATAACAGTTTGATTCATATGCATTCATCTTTACAGGTGAACGTTCGCGTCACCACCATGGACGCTGAGCTGGAATTTGCCATCCAGCCTAGCACCACTGGTAAACAGCTCTTTGACCAGGTAGGTCTGGGAGAATGTTATTGGATAATTATTTTGCAGCAGGCAATTCAGACGTCATAGAAAACCATATTTGGTTTCCAGAGTTTTCTTTTGGAGTGCAACCTTTCAAAATAGAGACTGCATCTAAATTTTTGGAGTATCAACAATAATGTCTCATTATACGCCAGAGGTTCCATTAATGTTTAATTTTGAAAATCTTGAGTATTCTTTGATTGAAAGCCCCATTCTGCAATCTCGGATGTCCCATTGTTTCACTTGCATGAAAACATAAATTTCTTAAGATTTTGGTTTTTGGACATCAGAATCACTCTCCAGTAATGTTTTAATTAGGGTGATATAGTTAAAAGCACAACTGCCTAGTGTCCCATTTTTTCTGTGTTTGTCCTGCGTTTTGGACCAAACCACTGCTGAACATTCCTGTTATAAAAAATCTGTTCTTTACTATAAAAATATATAAAATCTCCATGCAATGTTTTAGTTATAACATACACCCGGTTCCATTCAGAGTCTTGAGAGTAAATCTGTTGCATGGATATAGTGTTATAAAGTTCTAACATGTGATTTATTCAGTTGAAATCGAGGGTACCTTGTCAGTCTTTAACCACCATATTGAATTGTGCAAACAGTTGCTTTTATCGCTGCATCTCATTACTTTTGTATTGAACTTTCTGATCATTTTGAAAAGAAAAGCAGAAGATTCAGAATTTTCTCCAGCATAGAAAAGAAAACAGAACTTGAAGGACAACTGTGCCATCATGTTTAGATTTGTGCAATATTAAAGGAGAATACCTTGCATTTTGCAAAAAATTTAATTACAATATCGCTATTGTTCATGGAGGTGCCCAGGACATACAAGAGCATGAAAAAACTAATAAACATCAGCTTGCTGCTTCATCATCAACAACTCAACTTGAAGTTGTGATGTTTATAAATGTCAGAGAGAACCTTTATGTAATTTGATCTAAGTTCAATTGACCTAATTTCTTTTTCCCCCTGCGGGTTCGGGGTTGTAGAATTGGCCCGACGTGCCTCGCTACGTGTCGTAAAAGGCGACTAAGTAGAGCAACCTGTTTGCCGTGGGTTGCGACCCGTAACGGAGGAGGAAAGGATCCTGGTAGTTGCAACACACTACTTTGGCCTCTACTTCTCCTAAGACGGGTGGTTGAGATGGGCCCGGTCTCGACAAATCGGCTGGTCACGCCGAGCCCTAGGAAGTCTTTATTAACTCTGTCACCTCCTTTTACTTTATTCTTGTATCTCGCTTGATACCACCGTTGCCCCTATATTCTATTGCTATATCTTTTCCTTTCTTAAATCTTAGAAGACTTCCTAGAAGGCGGTGGCTTAACGGGTCAATCGGGAGGTAATTTTACTGACCTTCGAAATTGGCGACTTCAGGGTCAACTAAAGGTAATTTCACCAACTGAGTATCGTATTTGTGTATCCCTGGCACTTGGAAAGTGTCCCCTTGTTGGGCTCCTTGGTGGGTGGGGAGCACGGGTGCTGAATTTTTCAAACTGCCATCATGGAGAATTCAAAAAAAATTCCCAAACGAACCAAACCAGGATCTGTCACAGATGATGATCCATGTGGCGTGGATTCATTTCCACGCTTCATGGTAATACAATCAAAAGATGCCACAAAAGCACTTACTACGCTTTCTCCTTTCGTTATAGAAAAGACAATAACCGGATTGATTGGATCGCCAAAAAGTGTTAAAAAGTTGAAATCGGGTTGTCTACTTGTTGAATGTCAGCGACGAGGTCAAACAGAAAACCTCAAAAAATAAAAACATTCTTCGATATTCCAGCATCGTCGTTCGCCCACACAACATTGAATACGTCCAAAGGTGTTATTCGCTGTCGTGACTTGGCTGGAGTCACCGACACAGATATCATTGAAGGAATGAAAAATGAAGGTGTCACTGCAGTCCGCAGAATACGTATCAAACGTAACAACAATCTGCAGGACACCAACACCATTATACTCACCTTCAATAAACCAACAGTACCCAAAGTGGTCAAAGTTGGTTTTTTGCAAGTGAAGGTTGATGTATATATCCCCAACCCACTTCGATGCTACAAGTGTCAAAAATATGGACACCATGAAACCCGCTGTTCAAGAAACCAAATATGTGGTCGATGCGGAGACAACTCTCACCAGGAATCGGAATGCAAAGCAACTCCACATTGTGTCAACTGTGGAAAAGAACACCACGCCAATTCCAAGGATTGTGATACCTGGAAACAAGAGAAGGAAATTCAGAGGATCAAATATACTTCCAACATTCCCTACCCAGAGGCTAGAAAGCTAGTACAGTCAAAAACATTTCTTTCTGGCCCATCCTTCTCTACTATAGTGAAAAACAATCCAAAGACATTGAAGGACGCTCAAACTCAAACAGATATACCCGATTCAACATTAAAACATAACACCCCACATTACCAAGCACAAAAAACCACGGCATCTACCCAAACGACCTTTAACAACCATCAGCAAACTAAGTCACCAAAGAAAAGCAAATCCCATGGAAATAGACAACAAAAGGGGTCAGATGACCCCATCAAACTATTCAATAGGTTTGAGGACATTGAGAACATGGATGCAGAAGATACTGCTCCGTGTTCTCAAGGTAGCTCAAAACCTAACAAAAGAATCACACCCGTACTTCCCCCAGATAAATAACCCTATAGATGTTCCCCACGAAAAGTCTAACCTAAATCCAAAACCTCCATTCTAAATTTATAATGAAAAACACAATAATACAATGGAACTGTTGAGGACTTAAAGCTAATTACAATGAGATTCTTCTGCTTTTAAATAAATATGATCCAGCTTTGTTATGTCTTCAGGAAACCTTTTTAAAAGATACGGACAATATCACATTCAAAAACTACTCCCTGTTTAACACATACCTACAAAACGTTGACAGGGCCTCAGGAGGGGTGTCTATTGCTGTGAACAATAGAGCCCCACATAGAAACATCCCTTTAAATACAAATCTACAAGCCATTGCTGTAAGTGTCACTCTACATCGGGTGATTGCATTTTGTTCTGTCTACATACCTTGTTTAGTTTTGTGTTATATTTATGCAGTCGATAGATTTTAATTGCCAATCATATGTTTTCGTTATCATACATTTGCACACTCCGTTGATCGGGAAACTTTTAATTATTTACAATCGTTCACATTTTTATCGGTTTACCTTTTAACTCTTTGGTCTCCAATCACTGGTCGATAAAATTATTTTACCATTTATAAATGAAAAAGGATATAAACTAATGTTTGGCGCTAAATAGCCACATAGTGCTGATGCACCGTAAAAATATAAATCAATCAATCAATCAATCAACCTAATTTCTTTTAGAAATGAATCTTCCTAAATTACTAGTTTTGCAGGCAATTTATTTTGCACGATTTTTCCACACAGTACAATTGAAAATTACTACAAGAAAAACAGTACCAAAAAAAAAAATTTAAAAATTGCACAGAATTCAGATCATCAATGAAAGATTGTACATTGGAATGCCTGTGTGTGTTACATTCTTGCATCTTTTGAATGGGTGCCTGAATGGAACAAGGTGCCAATTTAGAAGGTGCAAGAGTGCAACACATGCATCTTTGACATTAACACTTAACCTCATGCAAGTGCCTTTTGGCCCTCTACCAAAGTACAATACAGGCGCCTTTTGTCATTTTACCAGAATCCCATATCAGCGCCTTTGGCAACTCTGTAAACAGCGGCCATTTTTTAGCAGGTTTCTGTAGGTTACCTCGGGGAAAACCACCTGTTAGATACTACATTCAACAAAATGTCGGTCTCTAATATCATTCAGTACTTGCTGATTCAGTGATGTAGATGCAGACAAAGAACTTGTAAATTTCAAGTATGTGAAATTTCTTCTATGGTTGATCACATTGCTTCACTGATTCTGAATGAGTTTTATCAAAATTTTAAAGCACATACAAAATTTTACAGCTTTAATGACCAATTTTTTAATCTTAAATCTTTCCATACATAATATATGTGTACCAAAAATGTAAAATGCTTAAAATTGCTGTTAAATTTAACATACACTTCACTGCTTAACAGGCTAATGCGTATTGGACTGCACTGTGTAACTTTGCTAAATGGTCTCGAAGGGCTAAAAAGGCATACACTTTATGAGGGAAAGGGTTAAATAATTGTTACTTTTCTTATGGTTGTAAATGTTGTAAATAGTTATATATATACATTAAAGTTTTAAAAATCAGTAAGTTTGTCATAAGCCGTCAGTATTTTTTTGCACTGGGGTTGTCAGTTCAAGCTTTCATAAGCCATTTTGTAGGTACATGCATAAATGAGATGGTCTTGAAATTTAAAGATAACTCTTCAACCTATGTTGCCACAGCAACTGCTGTTGATATACAGGGTGATGGACATTACATAGATAGTATATCAGAGGTCTCCCTATGATTTTAAAACTTGGAGTCCAGGACTCCTAATTTGGTAAAAATAGGTGTCCCACCAGCAAACGCTGCAGTCCCACCAGCAAAAGTTGCAGTCCGAACTAAGCCAGAAATCGTGTACTTTCTTACACTTGGCCAGTACCTAATTTAGGCATAAGCTAAACAAGCTACAGCTTAGAACCCCAAAGTCTGAACTCAGTCTGAATGGCCTCCTCAAATTTATTTTATACCAAATATGGCCTCTATAGCTTCCTATATCTTAGGGCCTTGCTTTGTCAAAATCTGGCACTGCACTTGGCTACGGTTGCATTCGAACTATCAGTTATAGTAACTTCAACAATATACGGAAACTGCCATTTTGGAGATAAGCTTTTACGACATATTTACTTTAAATAGATTTTGACCAGAACATAAACAGTGACCACGTGATCTGATGTAATGGTCATTCACACTAATGAATGTATTATGTAATAAAGGGTTTTTCTTTCGTATTATAATAAACAAGGTTCTCCCAAGGGTCAAGAAACCTGAAAAGGTCTAAAATTTTAAAATCCGATTTTGATGTGGGAGGTCACGTGTTCAACTCCCGTCTGAGTGATACCAAAGACTTTAACCCTTTAACTACTACAGCTGTTCTGCAGTTTTGCTACTGCTGAGTGATAGTGTATCAGTTACTGAGACTACTGATACTGTTTGCTAGGCTGAATACTAGAGCATCATCATGGCTGACTACGGAAACTGACAATACAAACATGGTAACGTTTATATTCATTATTTCATTAGTTTTTGCTGGATTTCAGTGAAATAAAAAGCAGCTTACCTTGTATAGTGTCTGTTATTCATATATTTCCATTTTATTTACTCCTACAACAATCAGACAAGAAATCCCCATCGCGTAAACTGTTTTTGAATCACACAAAATAAATCGTCATTTGAATCAAAATCACATACATCTAGTGTTGAAACGGGACTAACATCATTATCTGATCCATTTACTAAGAATGATCCATTAAACTCTTCAATATTGCTTGCACTGAACCCTTTAAAGTCACAAATATCTGACTAGGAATCCATTTTTGTTTATCTCAACTACACGTGTTTTGTACATTGCCGGAAATTTCCTTCCCGCGTGTCTAAATTTAACCTCTCAGCTTTCCAATTGGTATCAAAATGTTCAGTAACCAGTCTTCTCATTGGTTATGATAATGAAAAATAAGTAAATATCTGTACTTTCAACCAATCAACGTTTAGTTAACATAGCAGTTACGTCCGCATATATGCGACACTGGGGTTTTGAGAACAGCAGAACTATGCGCTCATAAGCGACACTGGGGTTTTAAACAAGACACTGCATATATGTGTCAGTGGGGTTCAGGAGCTATTTACAGGCAACACTCAGATGCGGTAGTCGTAGTTAAAGGGTTAAAAGATGGTCCTAGCAGCTGCCTTGCTTAGCACTCAGCAATAAGAGGTTAGTGTTAGGATAATGTGACTGGGTGGAACATTGTGTCTGCGGCATGATGTCCCAGTGCTAGGTATCACTATAAGCTGTCAAACTGCAGACAGAGATATGACTGAAAAATTGTTAAAGCTACATTAAAAATCTAAATCACACACTCATACACAATAATGACTAATAGGTCTTTATGGGTTTTCACTATTATGTCCATCATAAATTGAAGCTGGTAATATGGCTGCTCTGTTGTGTTATTTGGGAGGAGGTATTATAGATGGATTCAGATTTGGACATTTTTACTTTTTTTGGCTGGAAAATGTATGTAAAAGATCAGGAATCTTTATAAATTTGTGGTAGGAACCCTGTTATGAGCATACCTGCTTGCAGTTATGGAGTAGTATATAAGATCAACTTTGATTAACATCAGTATATATAGCTATACCAGACAGAATTAGCAGTATAAACTTGTCTGAATGCAGTGTAGTTAATATTACTTCCACTGGCATGGATATTCTGTATACAGGGAAATATTAAGAAATGATTAGAGCAAGCCATTTTAGTTAAAAAATTACAAACTTTAAAACTGTTTGGTTGATTGAATAAAACTTGGCAGTTGATATTACATGATGGAGTTTAGCTATGCATGCAGGACATGTATTTTGACAATGAGCTTGCATAGTTTGTCATATTTTAACCGTGCCTGCAAAATATGCTGTTTTTATTTTCCTGACTGCATGCAGTGTTCTTTGCCCATCTTTCACATCTAGTTTACATGTACATGTAGTGTCTCCGCATACATATCCATTCATAGCACAGACATTATAAAGGATCTGAAATGATTGTATTTGTTATATAATGATGGCGTTGTGATTTTAATTTAGAGACAAAAAATTATCGTGGCAGTAGTTTGGATAACTAAGGCCTGACCTTTGATCTTGTACAGGCATTGTAGCCATAGCTTGTGACAGATCTGAGCATAGCATTTTTGTCTCATGGACTAGGACAGTAAATGATGCAATATAGCAGTCACATAGTTGACTTGCTTATTCAGCATTAACTTGGTGAAACATCCATAAGTATTACAATGCCTGTTGTGTTTTTCATCAGTGCAAGGAGAATAAATTTAGAATAGCAATGTTATGCTGTTTTGAAACAAATTATTTATCAGAATTGTGGCAACATCTTGTGTTAGGTTTTTAATTGCACATTTTAACATATTGAATATTTTATGACAAGGAGATAGGAGTGAGTTTTTTTTAAAGGACACAACATAACAGATGACTCAAGTTGGTCTGAGCAGGTTTCAAACCCATGACTATTTTATAACATGCTTGATGCTCGACCAATTGAGCTACTGTAGTTTCAGTTTGGTAAAGATCAGAAATTAGGAAGTTGATGCATAAGCTTGTACTGGTATCAGAAGTTTAAAAAATAAAGATGGAGCTGATAGTCGGCATGACTTAAGAATTAACTCATCACACAATGTACAAGAGTCACCTGATGTTTACACTTTTATTTCAGGTTGTGAAAACAATAGGTCTTCGTGAAATCTGGTTCTTTGGTTTGCAATATGTTGATAATAAAGGATATTCTACCTGGTTGAAATTAAACAAAAAGGTAAGTACCATTCCATTTCCTATTTTATCATTGTTTTGTAACTATTTGAAGGTGATGATTTAGGTGTAAGAGGAATGAGAATGAACAGTAAAGGCATTCTTTGAACCATGTGTTGGTCAAGCACTTTCATTGATGCTAAAATAGGAGGAATCATCTTCTATGTTTAGACCAGTCTGTATGAAATGGAAGAAACTAATTCTAACTGATTGAATTGTGTCCAACAGGATCCAGTGATGCATTATAAAATTTTCAAATATACCTTTTCAAAATTCTGGAATTAACAGTTGACTGTTCCTGTATAAATATTTATTGTCAAAAATTACTGGCTCACATCTTTTATTGAAAACCCTGTCTTAATATTAGAAAGTTGTAACAGCAAGTTTATATGCTGCAATTATTTTTAATTTTTACATATTTTAGTTTAGATTTGGAACTGCATTAAACTTAATATATTTTGCATCTTGAACATTGGTGCAAAATTAAGCACCTGTTAAGAGAAGATCATGCATCTGGCCTTTTTATATGACTGGTTCTGTACCCTTTTCATGTTCTAGTTGGAGCACTGACCTTGATTTGCTAGTACATTTTGAGATGGTAGATTTGGATCTATGCAGATTGTATTTGCACATGGGTGTTCTTAATGGCCAAGTCTAAAGCTCTCACTGTTACAGATGATTGCCATCTCATCTCTGAGTGGGTTTGAGTCTCAGGTTTTGTCATTGTGGGTATGTGAAAAAGCATGCCAGTAGCTTCTCATAGGTCGGTGATTCTTTCTGGGATTCTCCCTCGACCATTTATACTGGCTGTCATGTATAGCCTATCTTGTGCTGAAAAATGGTGTTGAACCTTACAACAACAACATATTTGCACACAGTAAATTAATAAATATGACAGAGAGAAAGAGGAATATATAATTATATTATAATTCTTACTGTAACTAAATTTTCCTGTGTTGTATCATGCATTTACAATAATAACCTTGAAAATTGAATCAGTTCTGTATTGAAGAACAGCAGGGGATCATTCTGTAATCCTAGCATTAGTATAAATAGCCCTGTTCTAGGTCAGGTATGTGGTAAATGTCTCAATATTTATTTAGGGATATTTTATTATCTGTGTATGTCAAATATTTCTCAACACCCTTAGTGTATGTGTATGAAGAGGGGTATTTGATAAACAGCATAAAACTTGCTGTTGCAACAAAACATTTTGTTTGACAAGTGTTACATGTATTACAAACTCAGTTCTTTTTGTGTAGGTTATTTTTTGGCTTACATGTATTTAGTCAGTTTGTTTTGTGTACCTTATTATTTGGCACACAACCATTGACATTCCTAATTGTTTTATGTCATTCAATATTATAAGCAGTGTTTCTCTCTCCTTGTAAGCAAAAAGGATGCAAGTGTACCTCACCTCCTCCCTTTCTGCAGGGTTGAATTTAAGGGTTCCTTCTCACTTTAAAGGGCCTATTGACTTGTTTGCTTGTTACATGTCCCCAATTTTGAATATGTACACATGATTAGCATTTAGTTCTTTTTATTATGGCAATGATTTCTCACTGATATTCCCTTGTTGTCTCTGAATATTCTCACTTGTTCTTATGCAAAACGAGAATTTCTACTTGTAAAATATTGCAGGGTTCTGGCAGGATATGGTAGATTGGGCAGAGTGGAGCCCCCCCCCTCTCCACCATTTTCTATTGTCTTGTGTTTGGGCTCCAATTATGAATTTCACCTCCTTCAGGTTTTGGATTTCAGATTTTGGTATGAATCTAATAGATTGATACATCTCTCTAGACATAATCATTCATTTGACTCAAAAATTGATATGCATTGCTCATTCAACAGAAAAAAATACACAAGTTGATATTTTACGAAGAAAATGAAAGGGGGTAGAGACTTCAGCTTGAGGAAACACCAAATGAAAGGTGAAGTCAGCCTCCATTTCTTGGCATATTAAGTAAACCCATAAGTTTAAAAGCTTTAAAGTGAATGATGCTGTCTAGTATCTCTGGACAACAAAGTTGAGTTTCTAGTTCCAGAATCAATCCTAACTATGTTTATTTTCTCCTGTCACAGTTTAACCCTGTTCCATGTGCTGGATAGGGGTAAACGCCCAAGTCACCAGTCATTCTTGTTATGCTATACATTGCACATGGCCTGAGCATGCACATTGCTAGTTGGTAAATCACATTGTGATTTCTTTGCTTGCCAGTCAGTTGTTGGTTTTAACTGCACATTTAATACATTATTGGCTACAAATATTGTGCCGGTAAATGGGAGCCAAGTGCCTTATTAAAGGACAATTCGATGCAGCTGACCAAACCACACCTGGGCAAGGCTTGAATATATGACCCATGGATTACAAGTCCAAAGTTCTACTAGCTGAGCTACAGCACTACAAGAGAAGTGAGCTGAATTACTTTGTATTTTTCTTGTCTTAGAGCTAAAATATTTGCAGAAGAATTAAGAATGTAACTATTGGTAATAATTATATTTTGTTGGTGGCATTGGTTCTTTTCAGCATTTCATGCTTAATATAGTGAAGTAACACCACAATTAGATATCTTAGTCTTCTCATTATTGTTTTGAAGTAACAAAAAGTTGGAAAATTGTCTGTGAGAATTTTAAAATTTGTAAAAGGTGTTTTGAAATGCTGCCAGCCAAAAATGTAAAAATCAGTATAAAATGGCTACCTCTGATAATTGAAACTTTTTCAAATGTTTTATGGTAGCTACAAGTCCATTTCATCATAAGTAAGGAAAACAAATTACTGGTTAGCTTATTATCTTTTCTGTTGTGGTTAAATTTACCTAATTAAATGCAGACAGTCAATTAGGTGCATAAATTTATTAATTTAATATCTTTATTTTACTGAGGGGGTTGATATACAGGATATAGGTGACAGATTGTTGCTTGTACTGTATGAACTCTTCTCAGATTTCAAAACAGGATTAATGTTGCATGTGGAAGTACTTTGATTTTAATGACTGAAACTGCCAGTTCACCAGTTCAATGCACCCACACAAACATAACATACACAAGTTGGAAGAAAAGTGTCAATGGGTATTTCTTTAATAATAAATAAGTGAATTTTTGTGAAAAAGTTCCACAAGAAAGTACTTTTCCTCATCAGTGTAAATTTTTCTATATTAAAAATGTTCAAACTTAGTGCACAGATTGCCCCCCTCCCATCCAATATTATAATCTTCATGAAGATTGGTGAATGCAGAAAGATATAGTCAGGAGTTTATTTCCTGATGATTAAGGCAGTAATGGCTATACAGATCTCTGAATAATGGAGTTTATTCATACAAAAAAAGGAATGCTTTTGGAAAAGTAATTTTTATTATGAATACCTATGACAAAATTAATTGCTTGAATGGTCATTGACTCAAAGTTGTTGTGAACCTGTTCATCTGAAAACTGGCACCTGTTTGTTGGTCAGACTTTGATTTAGTATAAAACCACCTGGGAACCTCCTCAGTGTATCAATAGGAAAGGCATTTAGTTCCCCTGCAACCAATAATGTCCTTAAAGTGTCCTTAAACGAACAAAAATTAACAAACTTGGAAACACTGGCTATGAACCATTGCATTGTACCTTTGCAGGTAGAGTGAAGTGTAAGTATAAATAAGTGAAGATTATTTTAGATTTATTACAATGAAGCAATTTCCTGCTGAGTCACTTAATTGGAATTCTTCTTGAGAAGTAATTATATACTGCAGAACTTGGAGAATATGTGAAGTTGCAAATACGAGTATTTACAGGAAATAGTTGCACAGAAGTACTTCTTGAGTATTGTTACAGATATGTCTATTTTGTGTGCATGTGTAAACTAAAAATATGTTTCTGATCTTTCATTAGGAATTGGTATACTTTTTGTGTATGTTTTGAATCCAGTTCCTGTTATTCATTCTTTCTCTGAAGTCACTGGTAATAAGCAATTAACCAGAAATGTGATACATTATTATGAGATGAAGACTCTCACCATTAAGAAGTGCATACAAAGGTGCATTTAGTTTCCACTAAATTGTTTAGAAATGAGCATATAAACATTTTTATTTAAGTTGCACAGTAGAAGTTAAAGAACTACAGGCATATTTTAATTTATTAAGCTGTTTGTTGCCAGACTGGCCTTTTGACAAGTGGGATCTAGTCATATCAGCAGGGTCTATGCCTCATGTAAAACTGCACATTGTTAACAAGTGGGTCAGCTTTCACATTTGTAACTTCCTTCATTCTTTGTCATTTGTGCCTAGCATCTGTATTACTGGCATAGTATTGTGATTGGAAGTTTAAAAACAAAATTAAAATGTTATTGTGAACAGGATTATTCAGGAGTCCAGGCTGGTTGTATACAATAGGCAGTCTGCTGATTGCAGTACTTCAATTTTTTGAAATTCTGTTGAGATAAAATCCCATTATTGTTGTATAAGAAACATTTCTGTTGCAGGGTTGTCAAAAAATTTGTTTAAATGGCAGATGTACATACTCATAACAACTCTTTTTTTATAAAACAATCTTCAAATGAAAGCAGCTTTTTTTTAGTGAGAAATTTTTTTGAAATATTGAAAGATTTGCATATGTTGTAATTTGCTGAGTTCATATTGTATGTGCATGTGCTGACACCACTAATCAATATCCATTTGACAGCTCCTCTTCTGGAATAACACCATTTCATAAGTAAGTTATGCTACAGTTAAAATGTTTTCTCCTCCAAGGAAAAAGAAATACATTCCACAAAATGTGAAGTATAGATTGGAGTACACCAAAAATTGGCCATCAGACTATGTTGTGCATTATGCTTTGTGCAGTGTTGAATGAATGTTTGAAATGGGAATGTGCACATGGGCTCATCTCCTAGCTTATTATTTACCTGTCATAAATGTACCTATAGTAATATTATAAGTAAATGTAAGACTGATAAATTGTGTGCAACAATAGAGTCCCTGTGGGCATGTAGCAGAGACAATGTAAAAAATGACACTGCTTGCAAAAAGCACAAATAAGTTTATTGGGAAAGTTTAGAGCACACAGCAGATTTCAGCTTTGGAATACTTGGTTTTCTTGTTGAACTTTCTTCTTTGGAGAAAAGTGACAGCGAAAGAGAATTTTCTATTGCAAGGAAGAAATAAGATGGAATTTGGAGTCTCCTTTGGTGCTTAAAGTTTGCAACAATTTTAGTCACTAAAATCAAACTCCAGCCAGTTGAGGAAGTTCATGTCTGCCACAGCACCATATCATTACAAATAGCTTGAAGTTGGTAAATATCTGTAATTTGGCTGCAAATAATTTGTTAATGTAATTAGTGTGTTTTAATTGGGGGGGATTTTCATATAATGCATACTGATCATCAAAATGATAGTTGTTGTTGAAAGGTTTAATGCTATGTTTCAGCACAAGATAGGCTATTCATGGTGGCAAGTATATATATTGGACAAAGAACCAGTGAAAACCTTGGTAAGCTTTCTCACATACCCATATTGGCTGAATTTGAGATTCTAACCCACGAAGACAGCACTTTGTGAGATGACAGTGATCAGTAATGGTGAGTGATTTAGAACTTAGGCCAGAGTGGAGGGTTGGCAGTTCTGGGCATGACCCAATGGTCCAAGTCTGACACTTGCTAAATCTCAGATGTTCAACATCAAATTACTTCAGATTTACATAAAATAACATCACCCTCACCCTCATCCCATGTCCAAGGAATAGATTAAAAAATTCCAGTGTTGGCAGAATCCACACTGGTATAACTATAATTGGCCAATGTGTTTTGCTGTCATGTTGATATTGTATTGGGTGGAGAAGGTACACATGGGTAGGCTGTAATGCAATAGTTCTGGGCTTTTTTAAAAGCTTGGGCTTGATGTATTCATTGCTAGCTTTAGCCATGAAAAGTTTTCAGTCAGCAAGCTTATACTTAAGGATGAAACAATTCCCATCAATAAATTTGCCCATTTGATGCACACCTTGACACAAAAGATGGTTAATTGATACAAACTGATACTTTATCAATGCTATAAGTGACCATGACAATGGTTACTTATTTTTGTCTTTCTTTTATGTGCAACAGTATGTATGGTATAGTAGGTTGTGTTTTGCACCCCTCCTTGCTGTACCACCCCAGAAGTTAATAAATTTCTTTGATGTACAGTTGTAGTCTTTGTGCATCTTTCAAGACTGTCAAATTCACACACACACACACAGATGGTGCTTCCTCCCACCACCACCACCACCACCACCAGAGGGCATGTATTTTGTAAAATGTAATAGAGTTGCTCACAGCTGTCCTACTAGTTTTGGCTGGAGTTATATACTCTTCTCTAATATTTATAATGTCATCCTTTAAGGAACAAAATACACCCCCCACACACACACTATTCAGCAAATCACTAAAGAATTCTAAACTAATTTGATTGTGGCTGTCAAAATTACTTAAGTACAGGACTTGACAACTCCAGTATGTGTGAATGAATATGTCTGGGCTTGATTCAGATCTAGGTTGGGCAGGCAGCAGGTTCCAGGTAGGTGCAGGTAAAAATTAATAGACCAGATACTGTAGGTATGAAGATATTCAGTCTAATGCTGAACAGGGAGACCCATGTACTTATCTTACCACACAATATACATATGTGTATATGTACATAATACAAGATCATCTTCAAATTAGATAGTTGCACATTGGCTTTTTGCAGTTAGCTGACCAGGTTTATAGCAAGATAGTTGAAGATGGTGTAGATGGATATGGTTCTAGTGATCAGATGTAGACTGTAATCACATGCCAGTTTCTATTTTACACTAATTTAACTGAAAGGTAGATAGATATGGTAAATATACTCAAGTGCCATGTCACCAATCTTTGACTGGGTAAAAATGAATCACAAACACACCCTGAATGAGAGATTACTATGAGAACATTTCATCAATGAAATTTTTATTTATTTGAGAAGACCAAATTCCTTCTTTGTTGAAGGATAAATTCTTGACCTGTATCTTACTTTTTTTTTTATTAATATGTAGATTTTTGACCTTCAGTGTGAACTTGTTTCATCTTGTACAGTCATTCCCAGTCTAATTAAAATCAAGGTTTACTTGTAGTAACCCTAATACACACTGATAAAGGTGCAGTTTTAATGTGGTGCATTTGTGTCAGGGATAGTTTTTGCTGAAAACATTTTATTCCAAATTAGGTTTTTGATTACATTAATTTGTTAAGCTTTAATTTTATCAGGGAATTGAAAGGTAAATCTCATGATTATCTCTGTCAGATCTCCATTATGTTATAGATTTTGATTTTAGTCAGTTGATGATCCCTGGCTGTTTATTGACATAAGACATATTCAACAAATTGGGTCTTGTTGAACTGAAATCCTTTTGTAACACTTGGGTAGAAGATATGTAATCAAATAATCAAAGGTTAAACCAGGTACATCTGCACATTATAATTGTCATCTGTTGAGTAGGTCTGTCCTTGGATATAGTACAACTCATAAGTAATGTTCTCACTCTTAGACACTTTTTGCAGCTATAGGTATCATTTTGTAGAATTTGATCATGCTACCTTTACAGAGAAACTTTTTACAGCAGTAGGTGTCATTTTGGAGAATTTGATTATACATAGCTTTTAATGGCATTTATTCACATTATTTTGCTTCTTTGCCATCAAAATTCCATTGAAGATTATTGTATAAATTCCTTGAGAACTGCTTAATGGAAAATTCAATGAAGCTGTGATATATGTACAATAAACATAAGCAGAGACATGACAATGTTGTCATTTATAAACAAAGCCTGGGAAAACACTGGTAGGAAAATCCCCTCCACTGAAACAGCACACACATCCACTAAGTTTTAGGTAACTTTATGGTATGGTATGTCATGTCTGGTATTTGAGTTTGTAGATGACCTGTGTTGTTTTTTTTCCCCATAGAAATATTTTCTTCATACATGTAAAAGACGGTAGAAATGCAGTTGTCACAAATTCAGATTTAATTTAGTTAAATTTTATAGTATGTTAAATTACAATTTTTAAGAAATTACACATGTACAAGTTAAAAATAAAAAATACTTTAAAAAATTGTATGTAACTCCTATCCCATTCATAGTTGAACATCCACACAAGAAATGATTGACAATGCACTTGAATTCTTGTTTATATAATTGATAATTGCTTTTCTTTCATTATTAATAAGTCCAATATCAACTTTCTTGACCAATTCTAATGCCGAACTGCCATTGTAATAGTCCATAGTGATGACAAGTTTTATTTGGAAATTTTATGTACATTTACAATACAGATCACTAAAAAGCATGATTGAATAACCTTTGTTAGAACTATGTTATGATTCAATATTTAAATTAAAATTAAGTTTATAATTTATATTAGAAACTGCACATACATGACCAATGTGATCCATATAATAGGATTGTTTTTGTTATAGTCACAACCCCTCCCCACTCCGTCCCTAATAAATGGTGGTTTCTTTATCTGTAAAGAATAATATGAATTAAACTCCATATCCTTGCATAAGCATCCTTTTCATTTACTGAAGATCTAGTTTGAATGGGTAAACATAATATCCCATAATAAATTGAAGTGGAAGCCTGATGCCAGTTTGCTGATTGGAAACCTAAAGATAATTTGTCACAGTCATGGTGTATTCAACATGTAATTTATCTTAAAATTCAGGTCACATCAGCTGACAGAGCTTGTTAACTCTAAGTCAATATGAGTGTAGGGAGGCACCTAGCATTGTTCATTTCCTATTGCAGTGGAAATGACCTGTTCCATGTAGTTAGTGAGATCACAAGGAAATTTATTTGTTTTGTAAATTGATGAAGTTTGCAATAGTGAGCAGTACCTTGTAAAATATTTTTATCCACCTAAGGGTATTGAAGTTTAACCAAGAAAGGTGTCAAGTAGGCATCATTTTGTGATTACATTTGGAAATATAGAATACAGTTTCTACATCTGACAAATAAATGTATGTCCAATCTAGAATTTACCAAGACAGTGAAATATAATTAGGGGGGTTACTGAGTGGTCTAAAGTGCTCACAATTACAGATTACTGCCATCTCACCTGTCTGCATGGCTTGGGCTTGGCTAATGTGGGTACATGAGAAAGCTTGCCAGTAGCTTCTACTGGGTTGGTGGTTCTTTCTGGGTTTCCCAGGTTCTTCCTCCACCATTAATACTTGCCATCATGTATAGCCTATTTTGTGTTGAAAAACCCTACAACAGCAACATAATTAATGATTGTCACTTGAAAGTTTTACCAATTGCTGATTACTTTTAAAAACACCATGCTGAGTCAATTAAACATTTGTCACTGATTACCCAAAAAATGCCATGCTGAGTTGGTTAAAATTGTTCACTATTTGCAACAAAGAAGTATCAAAAAGGACAGTTTTAGATAAGAACTACTCATTTCATAGTCCATTGATTAATCACACTGCTTCTAACATTGCTTCTTTTTATAGAATATCTCAACATTTGATGATCTCACTAATTAGCAGACAAGTTGCAACAAGCATGAAAGAAAGCACAAATTTGCAACACAATTTTGCCCTACTCCCCCCACTCATTATGGTTATGCTGTTTCTGGCTGGCTAGTTAACTGGGGGTGGATGGTAAAATATCAACTAGCTATTCACTGGAAAAGTCTGGTTGTAAGACATCTATTTTAAATATTGCACAAAAGCATCAATTTTGAGCACTTCAGCCATAAAGTAATTTTTTATATAGAAAATTAAATATTTTCACTGGATTAAAATTTTGAAGGACTATTCCAGCTAAAATCTTCAGAGAAACTTTGCATTACAATATTATGTTTTTCTTGTCAGGTTTTAATTTAAGGATAATATAAAATAGACTATGGATTTGATATTCCATTGGTGTATCAGACATTGTAATTATGTAGGTAAATTATATCAGTATCATAGGGGTCATTTGAGACCACCTCCCTGGTAACTACATTTATGGGAGTGGTTACTCTTGAGATTGCCATCTGTCAACATTGTCCTTTTGTGCAAACATTTTTCAGATAGTGCCCCTGATTCTTGCTGTACACTTTTTGACCTGTTAAACTGAGACATATCAGCAGTGATAAAGGCTGGAAAGATTTGTCCTCATTGTTAGGTTATTGTCTTGTTCCTAGGCAAGTGATTAGGTAGATTGTTGGTGACCTACTTGGGAGTCTTTTAATAAAGGTGTGCTGAAGTATATACTGTACATGTACTGCAGTGTTTGCATCACTAATTGGCTGTTGTGAAAAGATTGAGGTGTGTAATAATGGTATATCAACACATGAAAATATATATCTTGCTGAGGCTTTTGGAATAATAAAGTTTTTATCCCAGAGAGTTACATGCTTTTCACCCTTGCCTAACTTGGTCAGGATTTGAACCCATACCCTTCTAGTCCATGCAAAAGTTTCTGGATCTGCTAATTTGTGATTAAAATCTTATATGAAAAACTGGCATTCTTGGATTTCTTTGTAGATATTTCCTTTTATGCTTAGATTGATTTTGGAAGGGCTTGAAACTTGACCTTTACATTTTTAGACTAAATTTTATTTGCACTGTGTTGATAGGATTATGCTGATATACCATTAAATTACATAGTATTGAGAGACTAACACACAAAAGTGCATGGTCAATGTCCATAACAGACAAAGCCTAAAAAGGCACACCTAAGTCTGTAAAACAATCTATTCACCAAATTGAATCAGAATATGTTAAAATGTACCAAAGCTGTTTTGTGCTGTTTGCAAGGACATGTTGAAATGATATTTAACTTATAAAAATTAGCTCCCATCAAAAAGAATTTAACCTGAAAAGAGAAAACCTTTAGGAACAACTACATATACATATTAAATGCCATCAAGTTGTATATGTAAGGGTTAAAAACCTATTGTGGTAACAAGAAGTGGGAATGGATGACAGGAAACTGCCAAGCCTCTAGATTTTGGTGTGAATTTCACGACTTTCAGGATTCACCCACATGCTAATAAATCTTTAATTTCCCTATTCTCAGTTAATTTAAATTGTTAATAAAATAACTGATTTCCTGTTATGTGCTAGCTGCCCAAAATGGTCTCTATTGCTGATCACCATATTAGAACTATAGCTGATTGATACAGTTGGCCCAGTAGCAAGCAATTTTGAGTATTTTAATCTATATGTGTAAGATTAGTTTTACAAATGCTTTTGAGAGAAATTGAAGCATACTGGAATTTAGTTAATGCATATGCTGCCAACACTGATTTGAATTATTATTCAGCATCAATATTGAAAATGTCTTCACCACCAAGGAAAAAGATATGTATTGCACAAAAAGTAAAGTTTGGAATACAGTAGTCCCCCTCTTGAACGGCCCCTTCCTCACCAGAGGCCACCCAATCCTTACAGCCAGAATCTGAAGGCACCTACGAATTTGTGTTCAAAATTACCCCTCACGAAAGGCCACCCTGCTAACACGACCATCAGCCAGCATATTTTTGCAAAAACGTAAAATTTACCCCTCACAAGCTGCACAAAATTTTTTTTTGCAAAAACGTAAAATTTACCCCTCACAAGCTGCTGCATTTTGTTTTGTAGTATGTATCTAGAACAATTTTTTTTTTCTAATTGTGTTAAGTAATCCAAGTCAGGTTTTCGTTCTTCAAAAAAGTGTTCTACATGTACCACTAAGGTTAATATTATATCCTTTACACCTTAGACCTCTCTCAAGAAAGACTCAAATTTTAATCCATAGGTAAAGATAATCCATATATCCTTACTGCTGTTATCATAGATGTCTGGTTTATCCACTGATAATTGTTAAGATTACACTTATTAATAGTAGTAACATTGGAGAAGTGGCAATATTGATGTACAATATGAAAGTCTTGGGGTGGTGGTGGTTTGATAGCCTTAGTGGCTTCCCTTTGCAAGATGTGGAGCTTGTTAACTTACATAATTATCAGCTATTATGCAACAATTGTAAAGTTTATAAATCTTAACTGCATTGTTCTGATCAAATCTTTGTAGGTATCCAAGGCTTTTTCACACTTAGAGCAACATATATATATATATATATATATATATATATATATATATATATATATATATATATATATATATATATATATATATACACAAAAACAATAGAGTACCAGACTGACTAATGAATCACTGACCTGACAATAGCTGACTTTAAAAATATACTGGCATCTTGTTTAAATGCAGAAGAAAAAAAAATTGTTTCATCAGTCTGGTAGTTGCAACATTGATGATTATAACTGGATGTAAGTCATGGTCAGCCTTGGCTAAAAATAGAAACATGATACTAGACAAAGACCGAAAAATCATGTGACAACACAACTTGTTGCTTCTTTAAAAAGAAAGCATTTGGTCCACACAACAAATGTGTTGTCTGCATAATTAAATAATTTAATGCATACAGTTAGCAACATCGGAACAAATCATTACCAAACATTAACATGTCATTAGGTAAATGAAGATGATTATTTCAGAAAATGTCAGTTATTATAGTCTACCATATGGAGTGAGGTGGGGAGGGGGACTAGTCAAACAAATTTAGGTAGAAAAGACTCGAATAAAACAATTTTATGTTGAAAAGACTGGAATAAATAACATTGTAACCAATAAGTTATTTAACAGCAGTGGGAAAATGGAGCAAAAGGAAAACCAAGATTCAAATGACATTTTTGAATGGTTCTGCTATATGCATGACAACACCTGCTTAGGCCAAGAATAAGAACTATTAATGTATATTCAGTTTAAATTAGTCAACTATTATAGCACAAGAACCGTTCAATATTTAATGTTGCTTTTAAACAAAGATATTTAATGCTTTGAAAAATGAAGCTTTCTTACTACATACATATACTTCTCAAAAAATTTAGTCCCCCTCTGGAAAGGCCACCTGCTGTATAAGAGGGGGACTATTGTATACCCAAAATTGGCCATGCATTCAGCCATCAAACACCATGTATGTTGCTAGATTTGTGTAGTCATATGACTAGGAATGAAAATGGCTAGATCCAGGTCAGATTTCAGCAACAATGTACTTTCCACTTGTCTGTCAGTGGATTGAAGTTATGATGTGCTCACAATTTCTGATATGCTCATTGATTTCAAGGGGTATATCTCCATAGTTAAAGTTTGCTAGGCCTGCTAGTAAGTGGCTACTCAAGCAGTACTAAATTCCAGGTCAACTAATGTGTACTGTACCTTGGGATTAACAGTTAATTGGTGAGCACATATATTAGTTTACCTGAATCAAGTAATGGACTCCTGCACACCAACCTAAATGTCCAGATGTTAAAAATGGGGTGGCAAGGGTCAGAGAAAGTTCTTGACTAGATGGCAGTGATGATGCCACAATGAAGTACATTGGTAGCAAAAAAACCCCACAGAGATTGGGAAAATGAAGAACTCCAGCAGGTTTCTATCCACAGAAGACTTACAAGTTATCAATGCTGAAACATTGTTGAGTTTATTTGTTGAATGCATCCACCTTTAACAGCTGAAACCCATGCTAAACATTTGTTCCAACAAATATCTCCAAATATTCCAGACATAAATATCCATTCATGAATTTGTCAAAATTCACAAATTTTTATCCCTATTTTCACTAATGCAAGCCTGGAGGGTTGGCAGCTATGATGACAGCTAGATTGACTGAGGGACAGACAGATGATTATAGTGATTACTGTGGGCATCTTGCAGCTGGTGTAAACTCTAATACATGTACTCATAAAATTGTTCATGACTAAAAATTTTTTCATGAAACCCCAATACCATATATATTTGTTTAAAAATTGCTTCTTGAAGCCCTAATACATACACTCATGTACATATTGGTTCATGAAGCCCCAATATCATATATATTTTTGTTAAAATTGTTCCAGATACCATATGTACTTGTGTACAAATTGCTTCATGAAACCCTAATACATTTACTATGTCCAAATCGTTCATGAAGTCTTTATACATGTACTCATGACAAATGTTCATGAAGCCTTAATACATATACTAGTGTACAAATTGTTCATGAAGCTCTAATACCATATATGCTTTTGTACAAATTGGTTATATATATATATATATATATATATATATATATATATTATTTACAAATTGGTTCTTAAAGCCATAATAAATGTACCATTTACAAATTGCTTTTGAAGCCATGTATACTTGCAGTGTTTTCCATTACCTTCATTTGCACTTCAGAGGCATCCTCATTTTTATTTTGATTTCCAGTTTTGAAAGCAAGGTTGTTTTTTTTTGCTAGTCTGACCCCCAGTTTTGACACCAAGGTAATTTTTGACTCTGTCTTGCAACCCTGGAGGATACGCTGACTTGTGAAAAAAATGGGTTTGTGAAGCCTAATAGGACTACAAATTGATTCAACTGCAAATAAGGTAGACAATGATCAGCTGGCATATTATGCAATTACACATTATTGTCTTTATTGCTTATAATTATGAGTCTAACAAACTTTGTAGACCCAGATTAAAATGGCAGATCTGGGTCTTTGCTGTTTGTAGTTGTATCCAGTGTGCTAGGAAGCATATGCAGTATAAAACAGGAACCTAAATTGTATGGACTTGAATCAGTCTGGATATGGTTAAATTTATTTGTATTTACTGTACTAGTGCAGTCCTTTCCACTTTACTACTTATTTTTATAGGTATTTGTAAGTGATCACTGAACTGTTCACTTGCCTTAGGGTCTTATGTATCAGTGTATATTGAAAGGATGTCTGTTAGGCCAGACAGCCGTCATAATTTAGTGAAGCATAGAGGTAGCTTTCAGAATGGTTCTTAATAAGAACCATCAAGTCCACTAGTTGCATTGACAGCACTGTGATTGATGCTTAGATTTTTTTAAAAGTAGGGTGGTTTGACCTAGACATAGCCAGTCTGGTAATTCATACACTTTAAGACAGCAAAATGGTCTTTATATTTGGGATGTGAGAAATTTATTCTTGGAAAAGATGAAAATTGGTTTTTATATGCTGACCATAAGGTAGAGCATATATTTAGTTATGATTCTACCCATCCATCCATTACAAAGTTGGTTTTCATACAGTAACTTAAGTTGTCCACCTATTACTTAGGAAACTACTCTTGGATGATTAGCACTTAGGGTAAGGAAAAACTCTGCCTTAAATAACCTTGGACCCAATGCTCATTTTCCCACATGACAAGTGTGGTTCATTGGCAGGTAAAAGAGTGGTTATTTGATGTTGTGGCACAATGCTGCAACCTTTAATAGATTTCCCAAACTATATGATCAAAATTTTATTTATAGAGCTCAAGCTTAGTCTCTTAATAAGCATTTGCATATGAAAGTGATGCCAAGAAAAGGAGTTTAATGATATTTGCTATGACTAGACCATGATGATTTACTTGACAATGATGGAGAATTTCAAAACTATATCAGAGTGTGAGGATCAGTTCTTGGACTTTGTAGCAGACACAATTAGGTAGTGATATATTATATATCAGATACTGTGAATTTAAAAAATACGGACTTCAGGTTTGTGTACATCTGATATAATTTCCTTTTGATTGGGTACCCAGGTAACCAATCATTAGGATCCACAGGTACCTGGTAGAAGTTTTCTAAATTTTGACAGCTTTAAATAAGGTCACTGAATGAAAAAAAAAAAAAAGTTTCTGCACAATAAATTAGAGTTCTCCCTTACATCTAGTTACCAAACTTTGTGGATAATTTGTGCATGGGTTAACCCTTCATCACTGCCACCACCGGAAAAGTGGTCAGGGAGAAGTAAGTCCGTAAACACTATGGACCGTAAACACTATGGACCGACTGTCTGGGGCAGTGTTCTTTAATGTTATAGTACTGGACTAAATAACTTTCAGGGTACCTCTAATAACTTCCATCTTGTAATGTAGATATTATATTTGGATGATCTTGTGAGTTTAGCTTGTACACAACTAGAAATATTGAACAAAGTAGGAACTTGTAACAGGTTTTCCAAATGCTGAAATTTGTATCCAACATGGTGGCGTTCGAAGAAATTTGATTAAGTTATCGGAGGATTTTAATAATTTCGACCTGGTAAATTTGGATTAAAATGAGAGAAGATATATGGAGAGACAATGGAATGCACTTAAAGGTGATAGTGATTACTATGAAGAAAACTTTGAAGGTTTTGAACCAAAGGAATTATACGATCCACATGATTTTGTTTGGATGAAACCCGGAAAACCAAAGAGATTTGTTTTCAGTTTTCTGACAGAGTTGGGCACACCCGAGTGTAAGATGGCTCCAGGAAAGCTTCGGAATATTTTCAAATATTCTGTTCAGATGAAGTGTTTGAAAAAAATTGTCCTTTAATGTACTTCAATGTGACGATCAAATGTGGCAGAGATGATATAGATGTGTGGACAAATCTCACCTTGGAGATCATTTTGGTTCATTTTATAGAATTTTATATAGTATGGACACCATGAAAGAAAGAATTGTGCTGCTACTGTGATTATTTACTAGTACATCTAGGGTCAATTAAATAAGTTTTGAGAACATTCTATGTTTTCTAAGAGGTAATAAAATAATTACTTGTATTTTACCTGTTGTTTTACCTGTTTGTACCTGCATTTTAACAGTTTTAATAGATATGCATATTTTATTGAATTAGTCATAAAATATGATTGTTAACCTTGATTTTGACACCTAATCCAGCCAGATATCTTTAACATTGGCAAAGTTGTGTTGTTTCCAAGTCCACAAGTCATTTTGCTGTACAACTCCAAAGTTACTTAGTGTTGAGGACTCTATGCCTACAAAGTTACTTAGTGATGAAAGGGTTAAGGTAAAACCCTATTGATATCTAGGTCAAAAGGTCATGTTCACTGTGACTAAAAAAGGTTTTGGTCTAACTTTAATTCTTTGCTGTATACACTTACTAAAGTTTGTGGATGGCTTGCATTTTGGATAAGGTAGAACCATACTGATTTTGGGCTCTAAATATCAAAGGTCAAAGTCATTGAACAAAAGAAAATGGTTTCTGTATGATATCTTGAGGTCTCATTCATCTATTACCAAACTTTACAAGTCGCTTGCACTTAGTGTAAGGAAGAATCATCCAGATTTTGGAGTGAAAATAAAGTCCAAAGTCATGGTCAGTGAATAAATGAAATGATTTCTGCACAATAACCTTAATTCCACATGACCTATCAATGGAACTTTGTGGATGACTTCCATGTGTAGTAAGAAAGAAGGCTTTTGATTTTGTGGTCCCAAGGTCAAGGTCGCATATAGAACTGGTTTCTGCAAACTAGCAGTACATTTTTCATCACAGACTCCTGCCCAGACTTTGTAGATGGCTTGCATGGAAACAAAAAAAGCATGAATAATATGGCAGTTGAAAATATAGACATTGGGAGTAATCATTGACAGAAGTCTTAAATGGGGAAAAACAAGTAGACAGTGTCTGTAGCTACCTCACATCTAAAATGTCCTTGCTTACTAGAATAAACAAAAGTAAATTTACAAAGAATTTCACATTTCTTTACTATGTTCGTTTGATTCTTCCAATGATTGACTACTGTACAACAATATGGGGATATTGTACTAGTTTCTAGCTAGAGAGAATTTTCAGGCCTCAATAATGAGCAGCTCTGTTAATTCTTGATGTTCTCTTTGATGCATCATTGTCATCAGTATTCACAGAATAAATATTATTTTGAAAAGACGAGAATAAATTTCTTAAAAAGCAGTTCGGGTTTTTAAATGTCTCAAAGATGTTCAAGAGTACATGACCATGTTATTCTACAAATTTCTTCTCCATATAATCAAAGATCAAATTTTAATAACAATTGCAAATACCTTGAATTGAACAATACAAATGAAATTGACAGAATAGAATATGGTACTCACTTCCTGCCAAGATTTTATGTTCAGTTAAATCTTTTAAAAATATGTACATGCTGTACTCAAACTTGTATGTTAAGAAACTAATGAAAAAAAATTAAATTATTAAATTCAAGGATTTCTGTAATTTATCGCAGTATTGCTTTTCAAATTTATCACTTGACTTTTTTTGCACATATTTACATAAGTGTGCAAAATGTCTTGTGTATAAATGTCTCTACTTTTGTGCCTAATGTTTTATGACAGTATAATACAGATGTGAACTTTACTTCATGCCACATGTTTGCAGAATAGCCTAAAGGTACAGTCCAAGTTGAAATGATCCATAAGTGATGTATGTACATGATCTTGCTCAAAGTCATTTCAAAATATTAGTTATTGGAAACAAATTCATATATACAGTTGAATCCTCCAACTTTAATAATGTACATTAGTGTATATTTGTAAATGTGATTGCTTGTAAATTGATATTGTCATGAGAGAGAGAGAGAGACTGACTGCATGAAAGTTTTCCTTTAGAAGAGGGATTCAAGAAGGAGATAAGTTGCATTTAGCTAATTGATTTGCCTTCTTTAAATAAAGATATTTATTAGTAGTAGTAGTACTACCCCTGCAGCTACTTAAGGTGAAGGGCTCTGAGTGGCCACATGGTTTAAAGAGCTCACTGTTCAGGATCACTATCTTAACTCTGTGTGTGTTCAATTCTCAGGCCTGGCTAGGGTGTGTGAGAAAGCTTGCCAGTAGCTTCTTGTGGGTTTGTGGTTCTTCCTGGGGTTTTCCAGGTTTCTAACTACACCATTTATACTGGCAGCCATGTATAACCAGTGCTGAAAAATGACATTGACAGCTTGGGGTGAAATGGTTTCTTCACAAAATGTTATCTTGTCCATATAAGAGTAACTAAACATGGGATAAGCATATACAGTAAAAACTTATAAACAACCACCTGTTATTTTTGACCAAGATTGTAATGTACAGATAGATTTTATTATATAAATCCTCTGTTGTGAGGGACTACCTGCTGAACCCATCAGTGACCATACTATCTTAGCAAAAATATGCATTTCAACACTGCTGTGAATGATGGCATTGCAAAAACGAGGATAAACTCCACAGACCTTTATTTAATCCCTGTAATAACGACAGCTCATACCATTAAAAAATATTTTTAAAAATTGGATGGCTACTGATACACAAAATTTTGAAAGTATGCTTATAGTGTTTTATAGTTTCTGTTGTAAACCAGACTAAAGTACTTGTAGTTTATTCTATAGTCTGGTTCTTTGCTTCCTATGCTCCCAGTGTTGTTCTCAGTTATCACCAGAACATAGACACCACTGACCTATATGTAATCGTTGCAATGGTCACTTGATTAGTAATGATTATTCAGAACAAAAGGAATAATAATTTTAAAAAAAGCATTGTGGTTACTGGTGATAGATGATACAGTCCATAAACCAGGCTAATGTACATATTACAAATTACCATTGTAGTGCCAAAATTAACAAGGTGGTACCATTGTGGTGCCCAAATTAACAAGGTGGTCACATATATTGTTTGTCTTTAGCTAATTGATTTGCCCTCTTTAAATAAAGATATTTATTATTATTGCCATCCATATTTGCCTGGGGTTGAATAAGGTCATTATCTATTAAACCAGCAAAAGAGAATTCTTAGTGGGATTCAGTTGATAGTATTCAAGACTTATGATGTTTGTTGTTTTTTCTTCTGATGTTAAGTGATTACATCTCACAGGAGATGCAACCAGGTTACATGCTTTGTAGAATTAATCCCAGTAAGTCTTCTTTGAATGAAGCCTTTGACTTTTGTCTTTGAGTAATTGCTTCTATTCTGGATGAGATAATTGTTTCTTTTTATTTCATTAATTGCAAGATACCTAATGTGCATGTGTAGAGTTTTCATATTTTCCCAATGCCCAGTCAAAACCATCTTTATGTTTGATATTACAACTGAGTACTACTAATGGAGAAAACAGTTTTTGTAACTGAAAGAAGTGAAAAAGAGCAAACCACTTACAAAAAAGCATTTTAAATGTTTATAAAACAATTAGGTGTTATAAAGGGAAAGGAGTAATCAGAAACAATTTCATAGGCTTAAATATGTGATCTTTAAATGTAAATGGGATTTCATGTGTATTGACAGATTTATGTCTTTATTGCTATTTAATTTTGTTTTTAGATGAATACTCAAAATATTTTAGCAAGAACTTTTAAAAAAGAATACAATATATTCTCAGTGATTGTGGGTTTTTTTCTTTAAATTGTTTGGAAACTGGTCTTATTGTATAAGCCTGCTATGATAGACCACCTGTCCTGAGAGACCACTTTTTGTTGGCAGAAGGGTTGGTTTCTCATAATGGGTTTTACTGTCATATGCTCCTGGTGTTACACATTTTCCTTACGTATTATGACTTCATATGTGAATAATTGAAATGCCATCTCATGATGGTATGTTTCAGAAAGCAAAGAGTTTGTGAAAGTGTGCATATATGGCTGGGATTTCAGTTTTGTTTTTTTTTTTTTTCATTGTGGCAGGTATTGAGTCAGGGTGTGAAGAAAGAGACTCCACTACAGTTTAAATTTAGAGCCAAATTCTTCCCAGAAGATGTCTCAGAAGAACTTATTCAAGAAATCACGCAGGTAAGAATTACATTAATGTGTAGAACCAGGATTACAAACCAATAGATCTACAAATTTTGATAAGTACATTGGCTTCGAAACCAGCAGTTTTTAAAATTGATTTTGAATTCCCTATGTGTTGTGACTTTGAATATGTTATCTTCGGGAACTCGTGCAAAAACCAGAGGAATGTGTGAGTCATTAACGATATTTTCTTTTGTCTTGAACTGTTTGGTGTTTTTGTGTGAATTTATCAATTGCACTGCATATTAAAATTTTCTCAACCTCTACTGGAGAGTACTAGTGCATATTAAAATTTTCTCAACCTCTACTGGAGAGTACTAGTGCATATTAAAATTTTCTCAACCTCTACTGGAGAGTACTAGTGCATATAGCTAGGTTTTAAATGAGAGCAGAAATTGAAAACTTTTTTTAACCTTTTACCTAATATAAGCGCCATTTGGAAACTGTAAACAACAGCCATTTTGAGCAGGGTTGTCGTAGTGCCACCTTCGGGGTTCCCCGTTAGATACTACATATATTGGTGAGAATGACCATAACCATAAAGTCAGATCATGTGGTCACTGTTGATGCTCTTGTTGCAATCTGTTATTTAAAGTATGTAGGTCATAACTGGATTGTATTCTCCATTTGACTAAATGGCGGTTCTGATATCATTCAGTACTTGAACCAGTAGAATCACAACTATGAATGCTTCAATAACTTGGGGAAAGGCTCTGAGACTGAGGTAGGAAGCCCTTTGTTTTTATAAATTATCAAATTACATTGATTTTTTTTTTATGTAGATGCAAAGAACTTGTAAATTTTGAGTATGAAAATTTGCTGCTGCCTTTGATCACACAGCTTGACTGATTTGATAGCGAAAGAGTTCTTTAATGATTTTAAAGTACATACAAAATTCTTTGTTAAAAATAATTATACAGCTATAACGACCTTATTTTACTCTTAAATCTTTCCATGCATAATATGTGTACCAAAAACGTAAAATGGTTAAAATTGCTGTTAAACGTAACATACACTTAACTGCTTAACAGGCCTATGCGTAACGGACTGCACTGTGTAACTTTGCCTCATGCGTATCGAAGGGTTAAAAAGCCATACACTTTACGAGGGAAAGGGTTAATATTCTTATCAACTACTTTAGTATAAAATGGAGTATGTACATTATTACCGTTTGTCACATTATTGGCATTTGGATCCATTTTGATGTGTTCAGTACTAGTCTACTGCGAGCTCATGCAAAGGCTTGACATTTGGGCCATAGCCTGCTTCTTGCTTTGTGGATTCTCTTTTCATTAAAGCTTGAATAGTTAGAGAATTGCACAATGACATATTTTTAACCTTTTAAGGATATACCACACCCTCGATAACTCGCGCACAATGCTGTCCACAAACAAAGACTGCCCTATTAGTGAGTGCAAGTAACCAAGGGACCTCCAAAAATTGAACAAATTCACTTAGACATAGAGAAAACAGTGGAGGGTGAGGGGTCAGGTTAGGAAACTGGGCTGCCGATTAAATTTGTAGGATTTTAAAGTTTCTTTTATTCTGCTTCTTTATATGATCCAAAATATAATTAATGTGATAATATAAAGAAAGCCAGCTTTAAATTCAGTGCAATAATACAAATACTTTTGCATGTCAATTATCAGAACGATGTTGACACTTATAATAAAGTTCTTGCAGACATAGCTGTTACAGTAACATTTAAGATGATTACACTTAAGAGGAACTTAAAGATAGTACAAGAACATATATTTAAATTGATAAAAAGTTATTTAATATGTATTAATGTACTGCCTCCACTCTGTGTTACATTTTCATCTATCAAAATTTCCTTGCATATCATTGTGGTATACGACTGTTTGGAAAAAATGTAAAATATTGTGTGACTTTTTTTAAAATTTGATATTTCATAATGTTGATTAAAATGTCAGGTCCTATCTACAGTGTTTCCGTTATTAATTTTGATTATAGTATTCTTCAAGTTCAATAATTAGGAATTAATTTTCTGAGTATTTTTAAGGTTTTTAAAAATGGCCTGACCGTACATTTTAAGCGTGTTTGCGAGTTATCAGGTCATGAGTTATCGATGGAGTGGTGCATTTCTTATTATCATCAAGCCAAATACAAGAAACAATTACATAGAAAACCTTTGTGATCCATGATAGAGCTGATTTATTGGATTGTAAAATTGGTTATTATGGCAAGGAAACCTTCCTGTAAACAGATGCATGTTTGATTCATGCAAATATTCCTCTCATAATTTCAGCGAATGTTCTTCCTGCAAGTGAAGGAAGGAATTCTGAATGATGAGATATACTGTCCTCCAGAGACCTCCGTTCTGCTGGCATCCTATGCTAGTCAGGCCAAATATGGGGATTACAACAAAGATATTCACAAACCAAGTTTTCTTCTCACAGATACTAGAAATCTTCTCCCTCAGAGGTAAGTCTAGTCACAGCAGATTATAGTGGCCACCATTCTAGTAAGCAGCCACATGCAGACTTGTCAACACCTATCATTTTACTATAAAGCTTTCTGAAAGACCCTTAAATTATGGTCTTGGGGGATTAGAAGCAAGAAATACAATTGGTTGGGGTGGTAAGAGTACCAGGCTAACATTACAGGGGAATGCATCAGCCATTTTAATATAGCCATATTTATGTAAATCACCAGCAGCATTACACTTTTACATTGTTTGGAAGTGTCAAAAAGATAAAAACATGTTAAAGGTGATTGGAACAATCAGTCTCTTATAGAGTCCAGAGACACATATGACCAGTCTTGACTCAAAAATTCTGGTTGGATGACTTTATAAACTTGCACATTCATGCCAGTCTGCCATATGGGATGGTGGTACATTCATGCGTCTGCCATATGGCATGGTGGTACATTCATGCATCTGCCTTATAGTATGGTGGTACAATCATGCATCTGCCATATGGTATAGTGTTACATTCATGCCAGTTTGCAAAATGGCATGGTGACTTTTACTTAACACATATAAACCATTAAGTGACTTCTGCTCCAAAAATCACTGGAACAAATTTGACCAAATTTTACAGAAATGATAATGACCTGACAAAAAACATGCCTGATATTAATAAATATAGAAAAATGCTGAACTAACATTTCTTTCTTGGGAAGCTACTTATGATGAGGATTATTAAGAATCATAGATTTGAGGTTACACCAAGTTCTCCATGCAGAAAAATTTAAATCAGATTTGAAACAATAGCTTTAGAATATAGGATGTATAAATGTCAATAAAAACAAACGTCTTGAATGAACAAGAAGATATTCCTTAGGGATTAAATTAAATAATCTATAATTTGAAGAAAAATTTAAGGTTGTTAAAGCACATTTAATACTCTGATAGAGGAAATAAATTGCGGATAAGAGCTTTTGAAAATAATGAAGTATATGTAGTCATGGAATGAATTTCGCTAATTTTTTCTTTGGCCAGATATAGTACACTTGTTTTCCCACCTAACCAAAGCACTGAATATCTTAAAGTGGTTTTGCAATATTCAGGTATTTGAAATATTTTTTGCTTTTATGTTGTTGCATATATATGCATTCTTTATGATATTATGTGTATTAAATAACATTTTTAAGAAATAATTATCTATTGAAAATTGATACTTTATATTTTTAGCTTTTAATATTATAAGAAATAACCCAGTATGCTTTTATCCTGGAACATCTTATAATTTAATTAGCATCTTTCCTCCAAGTGTCCAGACTATCCAGCCTTTCAAAAACCTGGAGAACTGTGCCATCACTAAAAGTTTCACACCCACACCTCCAGCTGCAGTTTGCATTCTCTTGCAGTAACCACAAGTTTAGTGTTATTAAACTGACACATTATTTTTTCTTCAGAGTTTATGAGCAGCATAAGATGACAAAAGAAGAGTGGGAAGAGAGAATTACTACATGGTGGGCAGAGCACAAGGGAATGTTGAGGTAAGCAGGCTGATTTTACATTGCTGCAGGTTCTGTGTGGAACCTGAAATTTTTAACTGTCTCACACTTGCATGTTTTTATGATGTATCTGGTTTATGACTAAGTAAGCCCTCAGCCATCATTTCTCTTGCTCTGCTGTTAATGCATTGCCCAGTGTGTGTCTATCAACAGTTGATTGTTATCACTCCAGACACTTAATTGAGAACAATATTTGGACCAGACTGGGTCTGTTAGATTTTATCATCAAATTCTTAGATGAAATGTGAGAGATCTATGCTTATTTGTGAGAAGATTGAAATGAATTGTAATTGCAACACATCTGTGCCTGTTTGTGAGAAGATTGGACAATTGAATGCAGGCCTTCTAGTTCTTTCTATATTTATGCAAATGTTTTATATATCATTGCTGTCATCTTTTTTTTCCTCTAG
Organism: Potamilus streckersoni; assembly: GCA_016746295.1. Lineage (NCBI taxonomy): Eukaryota > Metazoa > Mollusca > Bivalvia > Unionida > Unionidae > Potamilus > Potamilus streckersoni. The sequence goes on along the minus strand of JAEAOA010001386.1, from coordinate 62,467 downwards.
CATATAATACCATCCATATAAAATGAAATGAACAATATTTTTTCTTGCACATCTTTTACCCCCAAAAATGGATTCAAAGGGCATCAAATGATTGACCATTATAGATATACATGTATAATAGAGAAAAGAATAGCAATAATGGATTAGATTCTGTTTTTTATTTGCTCATATAAATATTATTTCGCATCTGCTTGACAATAATAGTATGGCATTTACTTATGTTAAAGTATTCACACAAACACATTTCCACACACATGCACACTCATAAACACTTACTGTCATGAGATTCAGGGTGTATTCTAAATATTCTATATGTTTTTGAATTTTTTAAATTAAAAGAGTAGCTTATATTAATGTGAACTGCATTCACTGCCTTAGAAAATTTTAAAGGTTATATGGCACCAGCTGATGAAGTTTCTTAAATTAAGATCTATTGCATACTTTGAATCCACAAAACAGTGTAGGACTTTTTTTTAGTTTTGGTTATTGGATGTTGTATTTTCTTTCTATTATATTTTCTGTTCATGACCAAATTATCTATATATCAACCCTGCCACCAAATTGTTTATATATTGACCCTGCCATTAAATTTATAACTGTCTTTGAATTTACTTAACAAAAGACAGCAAGAATCTAAAAAGCACCTTTACATTTCTCAAGGAATTTGATGGTTAAACTAAAAATGGACAGTATGTTGTTTAGTATCATGTAATTGATATTGGCCAAACATTGTTTACATCATCCCTAAATTTTAAAATTACAAATAAGGATGGATTTTTGTTTTTAAAGGAAAGGGGCAATTGGCCATGTGGTCTAAATTTTAGTGTTCACCTTTACAGGTCTTTGTAAGACATTAAGAATTTAGATAGCTACAAGATGTTTTGAATCGATCATTATAGGTTACTGTTGTTATGTTACCCATAAGAGAATTAGTGGATTTAAAATGTTGGACTTCTGTAAAGATGGATAAAATGTAAGTTGTTAATTTATTTGATATATTCGATTCAGTTATATAATTGTATTTTACACTGGTTTGTCTTTTTTTTTTTTTTTAAAAAATCTATCCTTCCAGTTTGGCTTCTTGATATCTCTGAAATTTGGTATACATGTTACAATGTTGGTGTCAATATACATTTTGGTTTTCACAATCTGTCAGTTTCAGTATATTTAACATTTGTGTCAATTGTTTTCTTCATTAATCAAACTTTCAAGAGCAAACATCATGATATCACTTTACTGCATCCTTTGTAAATGCAAATTTTCTATATACAAAATACAGATGCTTTTGTGTCCTCTCATGCATTTTGTTGGATACATGATATAGATGATTCTGTATTGTTTTGTTGTTATTTACAGGGAAGATGCAATGATGGAATACCTCAAAATTGCACAGGACTTGGAAATGTATGGTGTAAACTATTTTGAGATCAAAAATAAGAAGGGCACAGATCTGTTATTAGGAGTAGATGCACTAGGTCTCAATGTGTATGATAAGGAAGATAAGTAAGTATAAATATTTGACGATGTATGGTGCACATATTCCCTGTGATTACAAATCTTATTTGATTCTTGCTTGAAAATGCCTTGAAAATTTAGAATGCATTTTTATTTTCCAAAAACTTGAGTACTGATTTGTGATGGATTGGTCAGGCCCTTCTGTCATAGTATTAAAAGACTTGAAATACTGAGAAAAATGTTCTAGTTAATAATCATAAGGTAGTATATGTACAGTTCATGTAAGATTTTAAAGCCCAGAGTAAAATGTGTTACTCAAACTACCAAGTAAAGTTATAAGATATTGCACATCAGCCATCACATAATTGACTGACAAATTGAAATCTGATATCTTAGATATAAAAAACAGCAAAGGTGGATGCTTTATGCTGCAGTGGGTCTGTTGTTCAGTTTGCAATCTGTACACATTACAAATGAGTTAAGCACATAAATTTTTATTATAAAGAGTCAGAATTGCAATGTACCTTTTGTCAACCTATCAATTACCATAAGTTGGTTATCGCTACTCCTAAATTTCTTGGAAGATTACTTTGAAACCTTAAACACACAATCATCCATGGTTTAGTTTGTCTTAAACAAAAATGTTGCTCTGAAATCTTACATGGTCACCACAGGCAGTGATCTTGAAAATCGTGTTATTTCTCTGGAAAGGATGGTCATATCAACATAGGTTTTCACTGTTAGCTGTTTTATGATGTCTAGTTTCACCTAAATAAAAATGGTATTTTTCTAATGTCTAAAATGGCTGCCACAAAAGCCATCTTGAATAAAGTCTTGTTATTGCTACTCCACATGAACAGAAATGATGCCGTTTGTTCAAAATGAAAATGATGCAAATCTGATGTTTAAAATGACTACCACAGTTGCCATATTGAAAATCATTGCCACTAAGTGGATGGTCAGATCAACACGAGATTTTCACTTAAAGATTCTTGATGATATCTTGTTGGTTCCAACTAAAAATCGTGCCAGTCTGATATCTACCACAGCAGCCGTCTTAAGAATCTTGTCATTACATCTCCTGAATGAAGAGTTACATCGACATGAGATTTTAATACAAGTAATACCATACATGTTGGTATTGTATAGCAGGTATTTTGGAGGAGGGAAAATATCCCAACTGTATGACCAAAATTATCCTCCCATTAGAATGAACCAAAAGATTCCAGAAAACTTAATTGCCTCTAGGACACCTTGCACAGTCTAGCCATGCTTACTTCCCTTTAATTTTTTTCTTAGTTGACATGGTTTATTATCAGCATTTAAGATCTTACATTGGTTCACAGCACAAACAAGAGAATTTGCCTTTTCTCTTGTTTGCATGTTCTTAGTTAGGAATATATATATATATATATATATATATATATATATATATATATATATATATATATATATATATATATATATATATATATATATATATCAGTTAATTCACATTGATCATTAATTGTTCGATTTTTATTAATGGTAATCACTCTTTTTACCTTCATGTCACTTGCTCTGTTACCAATTTTGTGGGTTCTTTTTAAATATTTTTTAAATATTAGTTTTAAATAGTATTCTTGGATTTTTTAAAAATAGCAATCATAACCTACAGTTTTCGCTAAACCTGGTTGACTTGTAATTTTCTGTACTGAATTCAAAGTTGTCTCCTACTTTTCAGTGAAGGTGAGTATTCCTTGTTTTTGTAGTCTTTTCAGTTCCTTTTGATGACTTGGTTAACAAAGTCACTGCCATGCCTATCTTAGCCTCTACTATGGCAGTACGTAGGGTGACAAGTGCAATGTTATAAGCAAGCATATATGCAAGTTTTACAAATAATCATAAATATCCAACAATTTCATTTGTTCTTGTATCAGAATCTGAATGAATTTTAATGTAATTGTAGTAGATGTTAGATGCATGTAAAGAATGTTCAGTCTTAAGAACTTTACAAACTGCTCATTTCATTTTTTTTTCAGACTTACACCAAAAATAGGTTTTCCTTGGAGTGAAATAAGAAATATATCTTTCAACGATAAGAAATTTGTGATCAAACCTATAGACAAGAAAGCACCAGTAAGTTTTGAAAGCTATTTGTAATAAAGCAATTGATTCATTTATATCTTGTTGCTGTTAGAATGCCTCAGCCCAGGTGTCTACAAATATTCTGTCACAGAATGCCTCTATCCTGGTGTCTTAAAGTATTCTATCAGTTAGAATGTCTCTATCCAGGTGTCTAAAAGTATTCTAACAATTAGAATGCTTCTACCCAGGTATCTAAAAGTATCCTAACACAGTTAGAAAGCCTCTGCCCAGATATCTACAAATAATCTGTCACAGTTAGAATGCTTCTATTCAGGTGTTTAAAAGTATGTCAGTTTGAATGCTTCTACCCAGGTATCTAAAAGTATCCTATCAAAGTTAGAATGCCTCTATCCAGGTGTCTAAGCATCCTGTTGGTTAGAATGCCTTTACCAATGTGTCAAAAATTATCCTATCACAGTTAGAATACCTCTATCAAGGTATGTAAAAGTATCTTATCACAGAATGCCTCTATCAAGGTATGTAGAAGTATCTTATCACAGAATGCCTCTATCAAGGTGTATAAAAGTATCCTATCACAGTTAGAATGCCTCTATCAAGGTGTGTAAAAGTATCCTATCACAGTTAGAATGCCTCTATCCAGGTGTAAAAGTATCCTATCACAGTTAGAATGCCTCTATCAAGGTGTGTAAAAGTATCCTATTACAGTTAGAATGCCTCTATCCAGGTGTGAGATGTGTAAAAGTATCCTATCACAGAATGCCTATATCAAGGTGTGTAAAACTATCCTATCACAGTTAAAGGCAATCGCCTCTACCAATGTGTCAAAAATTATCCTATCACAGTTAGAATGCCTCTATCGGGGTATTGAAAAGTATCTTATCACAGTTAGAATGCCTCTATCCAGGTGTGTAAAAGTATCCTATTACAGTTAGAATGCCTCTATCCAGGTGTGTAAAAGTAACCTATAACAGTTGGAATGCCTTTATCCAGGAGTCTGAAAGGCAATCCAGAATGACCGAATTCCATATTATATATGAGATACTTATTTCAGCAGTTTCATAATTGCTAAATTGGGAAGTAAAATGCCTAAAAAGATATAGTTGTCATGAATACACCGTTTTAGAAAAGGTAGGTGCACATTTAAGAATCTACATACCTGTTATCTGTTGCACATTTAAAAAAAAATTTCAAAAATGAATGAATTCAATTAGAGGAATTAGCATCTGAATTTCCAGCAAACTTTCTTAATTAACTGCTTATGGCCTTCTTTTATACCTTAACTTGGTGTGACCATGACTAAAACTTGGGCTGCTTGGATTTAAAACTCTTTAATATAAAAAACCACACATTTTTGTTTCAGTGAAAAGAACAAGTTTGTTATGGTGTAGGGATATATAGAGACCTTCAGGAAAAAAGTAATTATGTGCGATATCAAACCCCTGACTTAAAACATAACACATAGTTTTGTATTTCATACATAACAGTTTTGTATTTGTTACATAACAGATTGTATCAACCATTTAAGATTAATTGGCAATGAAATAAAACCAAGATTCATTATTCTTTGTTCTTAAGACAATTTATTGAATTCAAGAGAAAATTTCATGAATTTATGCAAAAGTAACTTCTATTTTCTTGTTTTTATTTGGGTGTTGTTTATTTTGTATTCATAGTTCTACATGCATCTTTGATATGTTTTTATTGGGCTATATTAATTTTTGTATCCTTAGGGCTATTCCAGTAAAACATACCTGTTACCCAGGGAATGCACTTTAAATCTGGGGTTCCCACTCAAAGATACAATAGTATTTTCTTATTTTAATATGAACTCTTTGACAACAAAGTACCCTGGCATATAATTTTGTAAAATCTGCCTTCTATGTATGTTTAAATGGAACAGCCATTAACTCTAAAATGGATCATTGATATGTTTTTATTGGGTCGTGTTCATTTTGCATCCTTAGCTCCACATGCATCATATTATTCAAGTTTTAGTTTTTGTGTCATGTTAAAATTGCATGTTATGCAAAATTGACAGTTTGGCTTTGTTTGCTATTTTTGTTTTCTTATAAATGTCTTCAAAACTTTTCTGCATGTAAACTTTTGCATTTCTCATTAAAGATGTATATTCTCTTGACTTGTTACAAGAATTTATATTTTACACATAAAAATCTTTGTTTGCATCATGTATGTGTAACCACAGTCTTATCTCTTGTAGGACTTTGTGTTTTATGCACCACTTTTGAGGATAAACAAACGAATCCTGGCCTTATGTATGGGTAATCATGAGCTGTACATGAGGAGAAGAAAACCTGACACTATTGAGGTCCAGCAGATGAAGGCTCAGGCCAAAGAAGACCGCATGGCCAAGCATCAGGAGCGCCAGAAACTAGAAGCTGAGAGACAGGCACGTGAGGAAGTTGAGAAAAAGAAACAGGAATTGGAGGAAAAGTTACGGCAATATGAAGCTGAAAATGCTAGAAGAAACAGGGGTATGTATTCATATGTACTCTATTGCCAGCAATACTTAATCATCCATTAGAGCTTAGTTTAGTGTGGTTAACATTTTTGTGGGTGTCATTGTTTAGTTTTTGTTTCAGTGTCTCAGAAACTGTTGCATGAATTATGGAGTTGGTTTCATAGGCAGATTAGGCCATGTTAGTACATTAGTTGTACATTCCTCATTTTTGCATTAGCATATGATTTTGGCATACTGTAGAAGTTCTTTTATACCTGGAATCATGAAACTTGTTGAGGTGATGTATCTTGACAAGTACTACATTTTAAGCACAAATGTAGGTCACTGGGACCCTTATTTATCATTTACATTTCGTTGTATGTTTATTTTGAAGCTCTGGTCATGGCCAAAATATATTGTGTAATGAACAGAATGGGATATAAACATTAGACAGATTTTAAGAACAATGATTTTGTCACAAGAACAACTCATCTCTGTTTTTTTTTCAACTCTTTATAGTACATGTACTTTGATATGATAGAAAAGATTGTTTTTTGTTTTGTTTAGTCTTTCATATTCTTTCACAGATGGTATGTAGATTAGTTGACATAATGGTATTTTAGTAAAAGACTGATTATTTAGTGTTAATCAAGCATTAAAATTTCACAGTTTTAAAGAAATACAAAGTTCACATGCAGAGAAACGAGTGATTACCCCTCCCATTTTATTAGAATAAGAAACATTTAACCCTTTCAACACTCAAACCGGTAAAGTGGCTCAGGAACGACTCCTGCTCAATACTGTAAACCGGTATTCCGGTTTCATGTACCTGTCTCCTTTTGGCGATAAATTCTCAGATTGGTCAATGTCTGGGATTCCCCTATAGTAAATATTTTGTTCATACATTGATTCATTTTCATACTATTTGGATTTTAAGGTAGGTTCTTTACAAGAAAGGGTTTTTTTCCGATCTATAAATGGAAATCTTCGAAGTCACTTAAGTAGATCCAAAATGGCAGACTCGTATAATGATGAATCAGAATTAAGAAGAGAAAGAACATATACAACAAGAATGGTGTAATATTGTTGGTGACAGTGATAACGATGAGGAATTTTAAGGTTTTGAACTCAATGTGTACAAGACACCTGTGACTTGAATTTTGTCAGTCGATAAAATCTCCATCGGAACGTAATAATAAAACATTTTCTGAATGTGTAGGTCCAACACAAGAATTTGATGGATCAAGAATGACTCTTGAATATTTTTAGCTATTTTATAGAAATAGCGTTTTCATAAATAGCAAGATTTACAAATACCAATGCACACACCTACCCAAATCAACACAAAGGTGTTTGAACTGATGTCAAGTTATCTAAATAAAAGGCATTTTTTGGGCTAGTTGATGCTGAAAATATGTTGCCTACATTTTTTAAGATCTTGAAAGATAGTGTTGAATGGTAGTTTTCCCATGGAGTTACTAAGTGGTGAAAGGGATTAACTGTAAAGATCATTTGCATTGAAAATTATTTTCTGCATGATAATTGATGCTTACAGTAGCTACTTGGGACTTATAAACGTTTCGTATAAAGGTGGGTTGTGTAATGATTGATTTGGTCATTTGTTCTGTACTTGGTTCTATTGTACTGTGTTATTCGTGACAGAACTGGAGGAGTCTCAGGCACAGATCCGCAGGTTGGAGGATGACATGGAGTCATTCAAACGTGAGCAGCTTGAGCTGGAGGAGCAGCGACGTCAGGCCGAGGAGCTCCGAAGGCAGTATGAGGAATCTGCCAGTCTTGAAAAGGAAGAGAAGGAACGATTGGTAAAACAACTCAATATTTCTTTATGCATTATTGGTAATAAATAAATTGTACAAAATATTTGTGTTGATAAAAGTTTACCAGATGTACAACCCTGTCTGTTGGAATAGCCTAACATGACTTTCTTCTCTTGTAGATTTTGTGAATCATGACAGCAAAGCATTGTGAACTGCATGCTGCCTTTAATTCATTTGCTTTGAAAATTTAATCAGCAATAATATATTTGAACTGGTTTGTTATGGAGAATGGGACTAGTACTACCTTCCGAAATTATTTTTAATTTTGAATTGTGTAACACACTTTACATTTCACATAAAGTTGTATACACTAATGTAATTAATTATAACAGTTTAATCTAGTACATTGTGTAGACAAAGCACAGCAAAACATGTAGACCATGAGTTGTGACTGTTTTAAAATGCCCTTGTGTCTTTATCCCCATAATAGAAAAGGTATGATGCAAGGAATATAAAGAGATCTGTGAATTAATTTTATTTTGTAGAATACAGTTATTAGGTGACTGTTACAAATCATGATGCTTCAAAATGTGAATTAAAACTTACTATACAGTTCATTTATGAAAACAGTAGAATTGCACAAGTTTATGTACCAACAAAAATGTCATTGTTCACCTTGAAAAATTGTACTTTTGTGAATAAACAAGTTAATAAATCAATTCATGTTCATAGTAAATCAGAAGTCTATTCTGGTTCAAATTAGAGGAATTTATTGTTAGAGTTACTTCCCTTTCCAAGTCTTTATTTTATTTTATTTTATTTTATTTTATTTTACTTGGGCATGGAAAAGGAAATACAAAGTTTTGTTTTTAATGCACGAAAAGTACACATTTGAGGTAAGTTTATACCTTCTCTATCATTTTTGTATGTTCTTGACAAATTTAGCTTGGGAAAACCTGTTCTTTAATTTTGTAGTTTTACATATTTCATTTTCTATGAGGTGAATTTTATTTCCCTTTAATTACATTACCTGTCTATAATGTTTTGGGTGAAATACATCCACAGCATTAGATCCAGTCCACTAAGCAAAAAAAGGCATTCCCCACCTTCTTTGACCAATGTGGTTACTGAGATGGAAGTTAAAAGTGTGGTCTCATGTTTTGAGGGATAGGTACCAATTTGTCATTTAAAACTTATGCTGTCTACTGGACGGCAGCTCAACAGAAGGTCTCATAAGTACTGTCTACTTTGTGCCTTATCTCCAGTTTGTGCAATACTTCAGAATTTTCTCACTTATTGGAAGAATGCTCCATCTTGTATTAAATCTTGATCATGTATTTTGTTCTAGCCAGATAGTTGTTTTGCATCTCAGTTGTCAGTTTCATTATTTGGTAAGCTTATTGGGTCCATCTGAATTGCCTGCCCTGTTCTGTGTTAATTATAATTCATCTCAGTAGTCGATTTTTATTGTAAGTTTTAGATAGTAATCTGATCATATATTCCTAGTAATGAGAAAATTTAATATTTTTTGGCATTTCTCCTAATTTATAATGTCCAATTTGTAGTAAGTGCAGATTTATACCTGGCTTATTACACACATATGCTAGCTCTTTTCTTGTGGTCTTGGGATATAGAATAGACCCAAATGACTCGAGTCTCTTTTTGGACTTGATACAGAATAGACCCAGTGACTCTCCTTGTAGACTTTGGATATAAATAGATCTAAATGACTCGAATTTTGGTTTGGGATCTAGAATAGACCCATTGATGTATGTGTGCACATGCTGATAGGAAGATGCAGTATGATTATATGTAAGTTAGTGACTTGTTATCCATTCTGTAAATTCAGAAAAATGAGCCAGGATTCCTGATAAACAGGCTTCTGCATTGGTATATCTGGTCCAGTACAGGCTATGGGGATTTCCCATTCCTGGACACTCAGTACTCATCACAGACTTTTGACATCCTTGGAGGGAATGCCCACCATGTTCCAACTTAGAAGGGCTTCCAACTGTGTTCATCATCTTTGTTCATATGTTTTATTGGCATAGCCCATTGGTTCCTTTGCAGGAGGCTTTCTTGTCATCCTACTCTTCAGAGATCAAATGTTTACAAGCACCATTTCTCTTGATCCAGATGGCCATAGAAGACTCAGGCTTCTGTGCATCTGTTGAAAGAAGTTTTTGAGCTTCTTGTCATTGGAGTTCTACCTTTGTCTATGTCATTTGCCTCGTACAGAATATTGCATGCCAGTCTCTTACCCAGAAAAGAGCAGCAATTTTCTGAAACTGCTACTGCAGTCTGGCCAAGTCACTGACATGTTACATCTTTTAAATGTCAGCCTAGCATTTTAGAAGACACACCAGCTGATTGTCTTCACTGATTTTTTAGCTGTTGCCTGGGAAGGTTGAAACCTTCATTTGTGTTCATGGATTGGAACTCCATTTGCAACACACAACTGGTTAACAACATGATAGTGGTTGGCTTCTTGCTCCGCTTGGTCTTGATAGCTCTGTGGTAGCAATTAAAGCATAGCTTGGAATCCTCTACTGAGACCTCCTTCTGACAGACATTAAAGTAAATCTCGCGCCTCGTGTATTCCATAGCACATTTTCATAACCTTGAGTGATGTAGCTGCTTTTATTAGCATCCAGCTTGTGGAGAGACATTTATTCTTAAAGACATTGTTATAAGACTATCACAAATGCTTCTGTCAGATCAAACTCAGTTTTCTGCACCATTTGGACAGGTTTAGTCTTCTAGTGTTTTTGTTTTTGCAATTCTTTATGTTTATATTGTTAAAACTTTATTTTTAACTATCAGTATGTAGTAAATGTTGTGCTGAAGCAGTGACTGTGCTGATGTACCATCAAACCTTAATGCATTTCAAGGTACTAGTGGGCTCCCAAACCCAAAATGTAGGTAGTTGATGTCCCTTCCCAGAATGGCCTTGATGCAGTTCCTTTCCCTTATGGCTCCTGTGATTATAAAAGTCTTAAGGAAGTGAGAGGAACAAAGTGCTGATTGCTCCTATCAGGTGGAAGATTCTTAGATTGATGACCTTCTGAATCTAGGAGAGAAGATAATTAGGATGGTTCTGTTATTTGCTGTCTTCTGAAATGGCCAGTGTGGTCAGGTTTTCTAGGTGAAAGCTAGAGATGGTGAGTCTGCATGCCTCAGAAAGATGCAATTCTCAGAACATGTGGTAGACAGAATTGCTTGGGCAAGAAGACTCATGACTTGGAAAGATTTTGAAAGAAATAGGAAGTTTTATGAATTGTATTGACAGAGATGTATCTCAACAAAAGTAGTTTTTTGTTGAGAAGTTAGCTCACATCACACAAACAGGGACAACCATTCCAAGATCTCCAACATGTTCATGAAGCGGAGGACAATGGCAAGAACAAAAACTTAATGGGTTGTAATTGAACCACTATTTAAAATCATTTTATTTCCCCCTTTTGTACATCATTCTAATCATTCTAGCTAAAGTGTCAGATTTCATGCTTTATAAGTTGATCCAACGATATTGACATGATAGTCCCGACTTTCCATTGTACCTATCCCATAAGAAATTGAACTTTTGTCATGAAACCACTCTTCCTTGCATCCGTCTGTCCAAGAGGATCTGCAGGAACCAATCAACTGACTAAAGTGGTACCTAAAGCAGACTGAACCAATTAGAAAAGGGAGATCACTTGTGTTCATACTGCTTGGGGAAGGAAAGGATCACTATTCTGGATCTGTTGGGTTATTCACTTAGACTAATGACTCAAGACCAGGTCTGGATTTCACCAACAGTAATTAAGTCCAGACTTAAACTTCAGACTTGAATTAAGCAATAAGGCTATCAATAACATTTGAAAAAGGGTTTCCATGAATATATATCTTCTAAAATTGATGGATTAATCTATAGACTAGAAAGTGAATTTCCTAAAAGTTGGGACGCTAACTACCAAGAGCTTTGTGATTGAAATTTAAGTCTTACTTTAAATTAACCAAGCAAATGATTTAAAATATTAAATTTTTTGGGTGGTCGATGAATTTTTTTATGGATATGGATTTGTAAAGCATTTGTGCACACCATTGTTTAGCAAGTTAACTTGCTTCACCACTGACCATGTCACCTAATGTATCATGATCTGGAAATTCTTTTGAAGAAACCCGTTTTTGGAGTAAAATGTGTTTCTTAAATGATACTTAATTCTAGTACATGTACATCTATTTCAATAGATCTGACTCTTGACAGGATTTAATGTCAGTTCCTGTTTCCAAAGGAAAACCACTCTTTTTAATTTTTAAAATAAATATTATTTGGCAAGCAGACAGCTATTTGATACTTCTATTAACAACAAACCAAATGACATGATTAACATTTTTATTAGCTTGGTATTTTGATTTGTTAGATAGTGTTACGTCCTTGTATATAATGATTAGCTAAGCATTAATAATGAAATATCTTTTACCACAAAAATTGTTTTCTTGAACAGGCTCGAGAATTTGCATTAGCTCAAGAGCAGATCATGGAGAAAGAGCGGATGTTGGAGGAGAAGGAGAATGCGATGAGTTCACTGCGGACTGACCTGGAACAGGCACAGTTTGAGGCTGAGGAACGACAGCGTGCTTTTGAGGAGGCCTTGGTCCGTGAGAGCAATAAGGAAGACCATGAGGAGGAAGAGAGTAAGTTGTCCATTAGAGAAAAAGATTACAGGAAGTAGAGAAATATTACCAAATGTCAAGAGGTTTTGTGTTGTCCCCTTTCCCCAAATTTAATATTTAAGTTTTCAACATAGTCTTTTGAAATGATAATTAAGAAAACATAAATTTTTCCATTGTGGTCTTTGTTGTTGTTGTAGGGTTTAATGCCATTATTCAGCTAAAGATAGGCTATACATTGCAACCAGTATAAATGGTGGAAGTAGAACCCAGGGAAGCCCTGGACAGAAGCACTGACCCATGAGAAGCTACTGGTAAGCTTTCTCATGTAACCACATTGTTCAAACCCAAGACTTGAAGCCATGCAGACAGGTGAGACTGCAGTGATCCATAACTATGAGTGCTTTAGACTACACTGCCACTTGGGCCTCCTCTCTTCATGGCCTTTGTTGTGAAAAATATTTTATTGAACTCCGTTTTATTTTTGAAATTTTTAAAAATTCAAAGTTCATAAAAATGTTATGATTTACATAATTCTATCCATTAAAGAAAGTGAATCATTGTCTGGGGCTCTTTTAAGACATGTTTCCCAAATGTTAAGTAAGACTAATTTAATCCAATGATCCCTGAGTATTAAGTCATCTTTTGAGGCTATTTATATTAAAATTTGTTAAATTTGATAAACCGATTTGTGGTTACAATGTACCTTTTGAAGTGTTCAGTCATGGACGTCTCTTGAAAAGCTTCCACAGAAAGAGTTCTAAATGTTTGAAGGGCTGAACAAGAGGTCTTGTAGTAAATATTGCCAATGTACAGGCAGCTTAACATAATGGTTCTGACATTTTTGTAACCTTCATTGAGCAGCCTAAGTTGAATTTGTGCTCTTTTTATGTATTTTTAAATAAATGTATTTCAAATATTTTCTGTCCTTCATCATTATAATGCAAGGTTTAGTAACATTTAACATTTAATGCTTATCTATTTAAGTGTTATTTATTGATAAGAAATTTTCTTTTGCAATCTTATTAGCTGTGGAACTTCAAGTGAGTGAGAATGAGATGCCACGGCCCGAGGAGGACAGAATTACAGCCACAGAGAGTAACAGGTCCCTGCAGCAACAGTTGGAGGTATAACACACAGTTATAGCATGTACATGCACACAGAAAAATAGAATTATAGCTACAGGGTAAAAATTTTTTCACAAACCTTTTTGTCTTCAATTGTGATGACACAGTCCTCTATTTTAACCATGGGTTTATTGCAATGCTTTACTGAGATTGCAGACTTGCTAACATATCTATTGTCTTGGTTATAAAAAATACATAATTGTTACATGGAACAGTTGTTTTTAATACCTTTTAAATTTTAAATTGACTAGCTATATGACACCATGAAGCAAGATGTTTTTTTTATACCCCTTTCCAATCAATATTTGGAAAACAAGCTTGCTTCCTCTAAAGTCAGTCTTTAAGAAAAGAGCAAATTTAATTTTTCCTGTTCAGATTATGTTGACATGGGGGAAAAATTGTTCCCATTAGTTCCTATTGAGTACCACAAGGTGGCACCAGTTTTAGGTTTTCACTTATTACTGTGAAGATAGTTCTACTTTACCTGAAAATCCCTAAAAATTCTTTACGAAAGTGAAGAAGAAACAAGGAATTTCCACCCTTGTATAAAGTCTGGCTATTATCAAGGCTAGTCATCTGGAAGGACCAACTATACAGGGAAGTAGTCCTAATAATGTTGGACCTCCTCAAACAGGGTTTGACCAAACTACCTGTATTCTGGTGTGGAAGGTGTTTCCAGGTAAATCTAGCTGCACAGATCCAACACATACCTGGCAGACTCCACATTCTGGCTGGCTCTTGGCCAAGAAAGGTATGGGTCATTCATACAGAATAGTCCATTTATCTATCAGTATTTCATTGGGTTATACATTAAAGTTTAAAACCCAAAATGCACACTTGTGTCTTCCTAGTCATTGACCCAGCAGCCTCATTTGTGGAGGGAGAGATGGTTTTTTTGGAAAGTGTGCAAAATTGTTGCCCATCTAATGATGGTCCATTGCTAACCAGTTTTGACATACTGGAACAAAAGGCTTATCTAGTAAATTTAATCTACAAATTTAATGTTTTTTTTTTATTAAAGGATGTATTAAAAACAAAGTGAAAAATAAGTAGTGGTGAATTGTTTCTGTTAACAAATCTTGAATTTGGATGATACGAGAAGATAAATAACATGAATTTATATCTGCATTCACTAGATGTTTGTTACTTGTAATAAATACTCTTCCACATCTATGTGATGTCTGATACATAATTGATTCTCATTCTCAACAACATGCGAGGTATTTAGATGCCTGGAAGTCACAAATGGCTAAAAACCTAACACAACCAAGGAAAAAAAACCTAATCAAAAGGAATACAACACTATCAAGCGAAAAGAAATTATTGGGTTATAGAATTTGCTTGGAAATCGGATGCATGCTAAGACCATACCAATGCTGTTCATTCAACCCATCATGAAGATGCTGCTTAAATTTCAAATTGCCAGTGTTAAAATTTGCTGAGCTGCAGACATGGTTACCATTCACGATGCTGAGCTGAACGAACTGTAGCTGATCAACTGCATTATGCTGATGTGGATGCATTTGATACAGTTCCAGTCCCATCATTCCACTACTGGAATTCATCTCCTCTACACAGACCAAATTTAATGAGCACTGCTGGAATTCATCTCTACCTAATTTCATCAGAACTGCTGGAATTTATCTCTACCTAATTTCATGAGCACTGCTAAAATTCATCTCTACCTAATTTCATGAGAACTGCAGGAATTTATCTCTACCTAATTTCATGAGAACTGCTGGAATTCATCTCTACCTAATTTCATGAGCACTGCTAAAATTTATCTCTACCTAATTTCATGAGAACTGCTAAAATTCATCTCTACCTAATTTTATGAGAACTGCTGGAATTTATCTCTACCTAATTTCATGAGAACTGCTGGAATTCATCTCTACCTAATTTCATGAGCACTGCGAAAATTCATCTCTACCTAATTTCATGAGAACTGCTAAAATTCATCTCTACCTAATTTCATGAGCAGCTGTATGCTGAATAACAGTCACATTTATGAAGGCTTCGACTAGATCTGATACTCTCATTAATGACAGATCATTGAAGATGAGGATCCTGATTCCGACTCAGACTGGTTATCAGGATTAGATCATGATGACCAGTTTTAGATGATTTATGTACGGATCTGGATCAAATGGACAGTGACCAGCATTGTCCTGGTCAGTAAATAGTGACCATGTTGTGCTGAATTAAGGGATGAAATATATTGCTAAGTTGTCATTCTGTACAGATTTCATATTATAAATATGACTTATAATAATTTATGTACATGACTTAACTGAAGCATTGTTTTATTACTGCCAAGCTCACATGAATGGGAAGCAAGATCATGCATTCACTATTCTGATATTAACAGGTTTTGGGTCAGGTTCGTTTTATTTGCTGATATAACCTAGGCATTATTCAGTATTATGCAATGGCAAATTATTCTACATATTCATATACACTTATAATTTGGGTCAAGGTCATAGTCACAAAGAAATTGTTTTGTAGTGTTAGTTTAATTTATTAAATATTTGCTTATATTTCCTTGACCCCATTAAGTAATGCTGGTTGAATTATACATTTTTCATTATGTACATGTAATATAAGTGAGAATCATGAGGATATTTTACCTAATTTGTCATATAAACAGGAATTAATCAAAGACATGTATTGCAAACTAAATAATTATAAGTGGTAAAGACTGGTAGCAATTAACTATCTATGAGGTATGGCATACACATTGTATCTTCCTTACAGGTAAATAGTTGTCACATGAACATAACACCTTACTAGTGGATTGTAGAAAGGGATAATATGTAATCATTTTAACAAAATTACATTGTTGTGGTAGTTGTGTACAGAATATGTGTTGACAAATTGTAGTAAACATGCAACCTTGAAAAGGCAACCTTTATCCTAAGCATGTTTATTGGACTCCTTGCTATGTTGGTTTGAGCTTTGCTCCCAAAAAGAAATTCTAAATACAAAGAAATAGCATGATAAAGCTAGCAAGAAGCCATTGACCTCCATGACATTGTGAAACTGACCTGGGGATCACTAAGGTCTGGAAGAGAGAGAGAGTGTGTGTGTGTGTTTGGGATTTATAATGTAGTTTTAACAATTTTTCAGTCATATCTCTATGAAGTGTGGCAGTTTATAGTGGTGTCTGTTTGCAATTTTTGCATTTTATTTCCTGAAACCCTTGATGGATTTGCTTACTTGAAATAATTCATTTTGAAGCCAAGATGGTTCATTCAGTGGCATGCATGATTTCCCCTTTGACATTGGGGTCATGTTCAGTCATAAAAAAATAGGCTTTTTTCGTTAAAAAAAAGTTTTAGTTTGCTTTTTTTTTTCTCTCTGATGGATGCTAGGCATAAGTCATGAAGTTAAGATATTTCATTCTATGGTAAACTTACTCTCACAACTCACATTTAGGCTCAAGATCACGTCTTGTAGCAATTTCTGGATTGTACATTTGATATGCAGGCCTTGTCTTGTTTTAGAATTTCTTTCTATTTATATTGACTTTCTGTTTCAGGCTCTTAAGGCAGAACTTCAGCATCAAAAGGACCAAGAGAAATTGACAAAGAATGACTTGCTACATGCAGAGAATGTAAGGCAAGGGCGTGATAAGTACAAGACATTAAAACAGATTAGACAAGGAAACACCAAGAAACGAATTGATGAGTTTGAGTCCATGTAATGATGGTTATGGGGAACCAATCATGTAGCCAGACATGTACCATTGATGTTTCGTGCTTGCTGGAACATTGTATCAAGTATTTTGAAGTATCGCTTGAAGAAGAAAACCAGATTTTGAATTTGATATATTATATAGTTAGGTGGATGTAATTAATAAGTTTGAGGGATGAGTGTTCTCTATACCACAATGTATGTGACCCACTTCTTCCAATAATTCATCTGTTTAAATGCTCAAGAAAACATATCTCTGAAAACAAATTCTTTATCCAACACTAAGCCTTTGAAAGGAGAATTGAGATAAATTTAAAACCAGAAACTTTGGCAGAAGTGGACCACTGTGCTTGGAGAGGGTGAAATGCCTTCATAAAGCCAGTACTATATTAAACCTATTTTTCCCCATGCATCATAAAGCCACATGAAACCACAGCTGTACATTGTACCTGACCATTTGCAATCATAATGATTCCTATTAATGCTTTTTCAGTTTACCTAAGAAGATTTCTTTTGCATGGAGCATGTACATAATGTATGCAATAAAATATTGTCTGCTTCAAAAGAGTTTAAAATTTCTAAAACTCTAGTCTTTTTGTATAGTAAAATTTTTCTGCCAGTCATTTCACTTAGGCAAAGTTAGTCATAACCAATCTTTGTACTGACTCTTTTATCCTGTTCTTCTGTTAGAGGTTTTTAAAAAAACAAACTTTTCGGTGAGAGATGTAGCATTTGAATTAATAAAGTATTTCTTCTACATGATTATGTGGATCTTTTTGATAATGATGATATACAATAGACCTCGCCATAGCAAAGACCAATTAACCAATTTGTATTATAGCTGTAGTCTCTTAGGCAACATATCTTTTGAATCAAATTTTTGATGGACAGAAAATGATCTTTACAGTAGTTGATGAAATAGATCTTTTTAATTTGTTGAAATTTTATAAAGTCTTGTCATCCTCTGTTGTGTCTAAGTAGTCTGAACATATATGAATCCTAAAAGACTAAATACTTTACATTTCCTTATTTAAAGAATAGGATCAAAATCTTGTGGTATTGTAATGGCTTTCATGCTAAAACCTTTTAATTTTTTTCATGTTTTTTGTTTAATTTGTTCAAGTTAATGAAAGCCATTTTCATTAGCAACATTAGCAAATGTCTGATAGTATTTTAATCAGTTTTATTTACAATTTTAAGTAGATAAGATATGTGTTGAAAAGGATTTATATTAATACATTGCATGTTAAGATATTTCATACTGGAGAAGATGCAGACCAAGGAGGCGATTGAAGAAAAAAAAATACATATGACTGTTAAAGGCTGTATTTTCAAAGATTTAGTTGCCATCCCTTTAATTATAGACTGTTAGAAGTTTTATATTTGTAACAGATAATATCAGAAATGTAAACAGATTGTATTAAATTGTACATATTAAATGGAATATATTCTGCTTCAGCCAAACTATTTCCTTTTTCTGCATACTGAACAAGCTACCCCAAAACCTGTCTCTTTCTTTTTATACCTAATATGCGTTAATGTTGTGTGTATAGGCTTTTGATATTTATCATGTCTGAGGGATTTGCTCATTTAACAAATGCACTATTTGACTTTGATCATAGAGATCATGAAGTGTCCTAAATTGGGTTTAGATATTTTTTTGATTGCTTTTGTGCTTATACAGTTTTGTAACAAAGACAAATATTTAATAAGAACAGTCAAAGAAAAATTTGTATGCAAACAGTAAGGCATTTGTTTTCATTGTTATATATTTTAGTGGTTAAAAACTTTTGTCTTGTTTCCATTGAAAGGATCATAGTTTATTGGATCTTTAAATTGTTGGTTTTTTCCAAGTACATAATCCCTCCCCACCCTACCCCATTAATTGTAATATTCATATGTATATTAAAAATAGACGTAAGTTCATTTGACATAAACTTTGTTTTGTATGGTAAACATTCTTACCTCAAGGCATTAGAAGGAAAATAAAGTAATACCCTTTGGATCCTTTGAATAAAAAAACTATCATTAATTGTTCCCTAGCTAGTGCCGATGTAAGCCTCATAGGCACAATGACCTTTAACTGGTTTCACTGTAGAACATTGGTTTCATTGTAAAATTTATTAATTGTCAGTGTTGTGTCATTATTTAAGGGAATGCTTGCCAGCAGGCATGTGTAAGAAAAGAAAAGGCCAATACCTAAAAATGTACCCAAAAGTTATGATTTAAAATCGGACTACACAATACAATTATTATTCTAATATTTATTTCATTAGTTAGGTTTACTTTGTTTTTCTCTGACCTTTTTTGAATGCAAGAATTTATTTGGTCGCAGAAGCAGAAACTAGTCATCTTGAAAGACTAGTTTATACTTTAAAATAAGCAGTGAAATATAAATGTTTTTATACTTGTATCACAGACTTTCCATCAAAGTTGCCAGTTTTGTATTCTGCTTCGTAACTTTAAGAAAGAGCTTGCTTGGAAATGTCTAGTACTCTATTTATTGTAGACATTTGTAGCAGAATGTCTCCATTGAAAGTATAAGTGATAGGAATGACCTTGCAGTTTGTGCAAATAGTTGAATAGCCTCGTATTTTTCAGTACGTACTGATACTGATTGAAACTACACACATTTTTCAGTACATAATGATTTAAAGTAAACATTCCCAATTTTCCAATTTATTGGTACATAAGCTATGGGTTCTACCATTTCAGTAATAGAGAAATAAGAAACTTTGCCCAGTGTAGAAAATTATAGACATATCTCTGTATCATCTTCACTGTATTCTGTTAGTATACTGAAGTAGACCCTTTTCAGCTTTCATTTAAAATAATGGGAAAAAAATCTCCAATTTTGATAATGTTTGAATGGTGATGGTTGGTTCAGTATTTAAATTTTAATATTACTGATCATATTACACATATTGTGACATTTTTGTCCATCATTCAAATCATTAAATGTACTATCCTGACCTCTATTAAGTTCTTACATTCTACCTGACAGGTAATGTACCACAGTGTGTCAGAGGTAAAGTTCTTACGAAAGTGATCATACATCTTTGTATGAAAGCAGTACCTTGATCCACAATTTAGGCTACACATGGCAGAAATCAAGTTAAGCACTACTTTGGTAGTTTAATGATCTCTAAAATGGTCTAGAACACAGTTGTCCCACCCCTCTTCTGTAAGTACTGCTTGCATATGGCCTAAGCATTCTAGTCCAGTTATCTATCTTCAATGATATTTTTACTGATATAGCTAGGCTAGGGTTGTAGTCATGTAGTGGAAAATGTATCCTGTAATTTATATTTGGTTTATTCAAGCTGTACTTAGAAATTGTGCCTGTCAATTTTGTAATAAAATTTGCATATTCCACAAATTCAGATCAAAGAAATCTTCAGTATATAGAGAATTCATTTGATGACTTTTTGTTGTATGAAAGGTCTGTGCATCAAATAATAAAATAAACTTCCTAATAATTGGAGTCTGCTGTTGCTAATTCGTCTTGCTCAGTTTATTCCAATGTTTAAATAATAAATCTCAGATTGCAAAATATAGATAGGATTGTTTGGAAAGGTTTTTGTATTAGCATGATGCCAGTAGGAGAGGAAAACTTTGTCCAGAATAAATGTATGCAAACACGTACATTTAAGCATAATAACAAGGATAATTTTCAAAAGCATCTGAAGATTATAGTTGAAGTGTTTACGGCAAGTAGATGAACCCTGGTGTTCTTGCTGGTACAGGTTGGGTATTGGCTTGAAGCATATTGTGCTTCTTTTGTATATTAGTAAGGTCAGAATATATATTTGGGCCAGTCAAACAGATTTGGGTCAGTCAGCATGGGTTTGCACCTTTTATATTAAGAATGCTTGAATTGTTGTAAGGTTCTTGGTGATGGCAAAAATTCAGATTTGTTTTAATGAAAGATTATATGAACATTCATATATAATATAAGCAAAAGAATTACCCTTTAAAATGTTCTTTTTTCAAGAAAGTCCTCTTCAAGAATAATTCAAATGATGTAAAACAGTCTTGCAGGTGTATTTTATGTCATAATTTTATTGATGTCATTTGCACATTAGCTTAAAGATCATTTGTGATATTGTATAGCTCTAAGATAGACCGTAGAGATGAATAGACTTCACTAAGGAATTAGAATTATATTTTTTATATACTGTTTGTATTCATATAAAGAACAAATAATTGGAATGGATTATGTTAACTATATTTGCAGTCCTTTTTGTCAAGAGTCAAAAAAAGATCCATTCCAAATCAGGGCTGAATGATCCAGATCAAATTGTGTAGTAAAGGCACAGCAGATGAAAAAAATTGAAATGTGAATGATTTTCAGTCATAATAAATTGAGACAATTTTCAATTGACTTTTGTTTCCTTGTATTTCAGATTCAATATTGAATGAAGTGAGTCATTTAGACATGTATTTTGGCTTAAGGTCACCTGCTTAAATGTTTCAGCCAGGAAGTACAATTGTGGGATTCACATATTTACACAAAATAGACTCCATATCCCACAAAGAAAGAGAACTTCAATGCACCAGAATAATGGTGCAAATAAAATGGATGGGGTGCAGTTTTATCTATAATTTGATATGGTTGCACCAATCAGTTATTAAATATCCCAACTTTTTTAATGAGTCTTTTAATGAGAAAAAGATTTCATTTAGCAATCTTTTTCAGTTCAACCTTTTCTCGTAACTGGTTATTTTCCCCCTGAATCTTTATATTTAACTATGGATCATTTGGAATTACTATGGAATATGTACTGTGCATTTGTTAGATATACCCATATATTCTTTTAGAGACGGGAATCAGTCAAAGCTTGGAACTGCAGAAGTCTCATTTAAATTATGAAATATTTTTTTTGTTTCAAGTAACTTGTTGAGATACGTTACACCTATTTAATTTACATTTGTTATCAAAGAACATATAAAGTTTCTAGTTTTTGTAAGCCACGTGCTACCATGTCACATGATGCGACCTTGACGCAGTGCATTAGCGTTTGTATTGGCAATGGTTTTAGTAAGAGGCAGATATGAAATGACGGATATTTCGTTTTCCTATAATTACACCTAGATTGTGATGGCAATCGGAATGACCTTAAAGATCATGATTACACAGAGCAAGATGGAGAAACCTATGGAAGCCAAGATGACAAATTAACTAAAAATGAAATTTCTGATGAAGACTTGAATTACGAAATGGCGGAATCAAAAAAGAAATAATTCATGCTTGTATTCCACGCAGGCTGGAAACGTGAGTATAGCTGGCTGGGATATGATTCAGATTCAAATCAAATGTATTGCAACTTGTTCAGTAGTTCTAAGAACAGCATGACAACTGGATGTCAGAACTTTAGGACTTCAACTTCAGCCCGCCATATCAAGTTCATTGATGTTTTGCGTCAACCGATTGGAACAAGGCTTTAGCTGCCAAAACAATATACATGCACTCAAACGAAATTATTTGAATGCCAACACATTGCAAGGACTAATTGCCCTAGTGTTGGAGGCAAAGATAATGCAAGTATTTAGCTTTTTGGTGCTGTTAGCACGGGTTCAGAAGGTGATTTATTTGTTTTTTCATGCATATAATGGGTAAAATACATCACGTAAATGTTCTCCCTCTATTGTGAGGTTGCCACATCGAGTATACCATTAGCCCCCTTTTTCAAAAAATGAAAGGACCAATTGACCCCATTTTTCTCAAACCTGGCTGAAACATTGTCTGGTCACAATGACCATTCTACTTTACCTCTGGCAAGTTTTTTTTTTATGTAAATGTCCAATATCTAATGGTCAACTGCCTTCTGTGGGCATTGGTCAGATGTTACCTAACCAACCAGTGGTTTCATCCTGTCTTAAGTAGTCATTGAAACATTTAAGCAGTGACCGCTCCAAGTATGAAAATGGAACACTTTGATGAGTTATTGTTATTATAAGGCTAAACGCCATTTTTTCAGCACAAGATTGGCTATACGTGACGGCCATTATTAATGGTGGAAGAGAAACCTGGAAAGACAAACCTACACACGAGAAGCTACCGGCAAGCTTTCTCACATACCCACATTGACCGAGAACCCAAGCAGATTGTAGGTCAACGCTTATATTTTTTTTTTCTTCTGACAAGCAGAGATCCACTTGTTGGTCAGTATGGAGGGTAACATTATCTGTTTCACCATGTACATGTAGGAAACAATCTGACTATGGTGCTGTGGATATCATAATTAAATGGTTATGTATTTAGTGGAGACATTTTTCAAACGAAGCCTGGTATAAGTAGCGAAATATGTACAGCAAATGAAGCGATCTCAAGTTGAGCATGTTAATGGCATCTACTTTAATAGCTTGTTTGTTAGCCAAACTGGTAGATAGCGGGAAAGTTTACATTGAAGCCATGCCACCCCATTTTATCAGGACCGGCGGAGAAGACCATATTAAGGACTTTGTACATTGTTTTCTTGCCAAATTCTGCTTGGAAATTTGTGTGATGTTGGGCATATCTGCTCTGGTAATCGCCTATAATTTGACATTTATACTGCATCGTTCAGTAAAAGCGGGTCTTGACTGTTGCACCTTCAGGCGCATCTCAGAATCATCCAGTGGATAAATGAACTGTTTCCATTGCAAGCGTGTCGACCACAAGGTAACTTGTTTCAGGGAAGGCTCGTAATAAATTGCGTAAGCTCTGGGAAAAATTTCTCCATCTTGCAAACCCTATCTCTCAGCTGGATTCGGTACAAATCGATCTGGATTTGGGGCGCGGATCTCTTTAATTTTACAGCCTCAGCCAATTAAATTTAAGACTTGTAAGGTACTGCCAGCTGTTATTGAACTTGACCTATCTACATCACCAAAATACCGTTTCTATCTTCTATCCAAGGATTAAGCATTGTACGCATCTGAAGTGAAGGGTGTGGTTCTGTTTATACGATATTAATAGTAAAGCTGCCTGCACTACAGTAGAAGTCATCATTGTATCATCTCGTTTCGAATTGGTATCATCACTCTAGGGTGGTTTAAAACATATGGACTTGTCCACTGAAGTGAAGTTGTCATAGTGGAAGGATCTCGATGAATCTAGTTCCTTTTGGAACGTTTCCGCGCTCCTATCTATAGTCCCCTTCCTTGCTGACAGCCTTACCTCCAAGTCCTTGCAATTCTTTTGGGAAACGCCAAAATCACATAGTCGAAAGGAGTTGCTCTTTATTCCTATTTTGGTATAAGTATCTATTCGTTGAATGGTGATAACACGATAACCATCTTGATATTTTGTAAAATTGCTATTTTCCAAGAACTATCCTAACGCTGTCACCATTTTCAACGCTCGGTCACACTGCAGCGAGTCTGTTTCTAACCTCGATTGTTTGTACATAATGCTGGGTTGATTTTTTTTTTTATTCAGTCACATTTGTCGCAGGAGGCTATGGGGAAAAGTTAAAGCATGTATTTTGTTTATGCAGTATTAACAACTTTGTCGTATTAAAGTCCAGATTCCATAACGTCGTTGATTTTGAAATAAGTAAAAATGGATTACTAGTAATTGGATTTTGCAATTTTTGCAATATCCATGTTTGATAGTTGACATCTTAACTGCTGCATGGTGAAGAGATTAATAATATTTATTCGTTGAGACATACGTCTGTCTGTACCCCCCCAAAAAAACTATACTACTATTACTTGAAAAAAAAATTAAAAAAATATGTTGTACTTTGTATGCCTTTTTAAGTTGTTCTTTTGTGGAGTTGATTTTTTAGTCTATTTACGATTTTGTATAGTTTTTTTAAAATTTAATCTTGAAAAACAAAACGATTTATAGTCGCTGTAAATAAGATACTTAAATAGCTTTAATGTTTTCTTGCTGCATATGTTGCTCTTTGTTTTTTTTTAAACTCGTGTGAACGTTTTACATGTCTGGCAAGTTTACCTCTAATTGTGCTCTTTTTAACATAGCTTTTTTTTTGTTTTACTTTGTTCAGTTTCCATTTCTTAGCACTGAAATTTGGAAATTTTTCTTGTATTTTGATCTTAATTGGAATTAAGTCAATATTCAATATTACTTCTAGGGTGCGAAAAGTAATCTGAAATGTAGCTCGGTAAATAATAAATATTAAAAAAAATGTGCTAAATTGTCAGAAATCTTAATACACATCTGAATTTATCAGAAGCAATATAAATGTAGAGCTTGTCAAATTAAACACTACAAATGGTGGAGAGACAACATTTCAATGAAGATTGCAAGAAGTATACAACAAAAAAATTATAACAGAAAAACCTAAATAATTCACACTTAGCAGGAAACGGAATTTTACAAGCACAAAATTCTACACACACAACGAAAGTACTCGATGGTCAATTAAATTTTACCATTGATGGTTAAAGGTTACAATCCTCATTGTGTTGGTGAGATGTTTTAGACAGATTATTTCTTTTCATGTTTTTATTTATTGCTATTTTTTCTAGATCAGCAAAGTACATTTTCACTGATCAAGCGCTAGATAAATGATAAATTGTACTTGAGAGCAAATAGAGGTTACATCATGCAACCAGTTTTTGTTGGCTCTAGCGAAGACACATAACACAAGCCTAAAAAGCTATTTATTAATAATCATTTTTGAATTTAAGACACTCATATCATGCCTTTACTTTTTTTCTCTTATAAACTCAATTATGGCAAGTGAAACCCTTATCCTTCTGGTGCGCACAAACTTTAGAAACGAATATAGCGAAAATGGTATCGTTCTCAAACGGACACATTTAAAGTATAGTTGATCAATACATAATCGTAAACGGTATCGCTATCAAAAGAAAATATTTGACTCGTCAAAGTTTGCTTTTTTACGAAGTCGTGCAGCTTTTACTAACTTTGACAAAAGATACCTGTGTTTGCATTACTGAGCTGGACCTGTTTTTCTGGTTTGATATGGTGAAATAGTTTGCAAAATGTAAAAATATAATTATTGCAAAATATCAGTTTAAAATAATCAACAGTTCTGGCAAAATCAATGAGACATTTATAATCTGCCAATAGAGTGACTAAAATTTCGTGAATTTACGAAATGTTTTGTATGGGTAGTGTGCGAAACATTCAGAAGCAAGTTTTGTCCCTCGACACAATGTTACCATTGAATTCGGTCTCTGAGTTAAATATACGGAGTTCAACGACTTCCAGGAAGGATAAATATACAATAACTGAGATGTGTAGTAAAGGAAATATGCTTAAGAGCGAATACCGAGATAAACTTTTCACATCTGTGCATATGAGATGTCGATATACAAACAATTCTTTCATGAGAATGACCGAGACTATTAACATATTGACCGCGCTTGGTCATCAAAAAGGAGAATCCCACTGGATCATAAAACTTATCATTTTTTGTCGTCTATTTTGCGTACAACATATAAACGAAGTTGTGTGTTGAGCTATACAAATATCTAACCTAAACTATATTCAATACGGTAGTGTGGTGTTGTATAGCATTGGTCTGATTTTCTGGAAAATTTCTAATTAATTCCGAAACATTCTAGATATTAAACAATTCTATCTCATAAAACCGATAGCAAAACAAATACAGATTTGATTTTCACATACTTCTTTAGATGAGGATTGCTTCATTAAATTGGATAGCTTTCTCACACGGCTGATCTAGGCTCTAATGATAGATAGAAACATAGCGTCAGTAATATTATGAACGTTATTACATCCACGGTCAGAAGGCTTGAGATAAACTGGCACCAACTCTGTGAGTGTTAATGTGAGTGAATAAAGGTCACTACTTTGAAAGGGCAAAAGCTGCAGCTACACCGTGGATAATCCATATACATTTAAGTTTGTAGAGCGCAATTCCATGACATGGAATCTATTTTAAATGACAAATATCCAATAATATATCTGATAAAAGTGGATATCATTTATCATCTTTAGTTTTGAAAAGCATGTTGTCATGTGAAATTTATTTCCAGTCAATGATGGCACGGTGTAGATTACAACACCTGACAATAATTTGGAAATTTTACAACTTACATCAATTAAAGATCACGTCACCACTCTTACGAGTTTATGATCTTAAAATCTATAACAGAAAATTGGCTGTTGTTCTTGGGATATGAATTACTTTAAAATATTTCAGAAAACTTTGTATTTTAAATTTAAATTCACTCTATTTTATGATTTGCTATGTCCCAGGTATCATTTGAAATTCTAGAAATCATTAATGAAACCAGCAAGCTTTCATAATGTCATCTAAATCCTACGAATGAACACTGAAACGGATGAATTATTTCAGCTTGCCAAAAAATATGATCTTTCTAAGGCAAAGGTTTCTATAATGAAGCAAGAAATAAAACCAGTTAGGTCCAATATTTGGAGAAAATTTTTTTAATAAAAGTGCTTTAGGTGTGATCATTATATCTTTATCAGACTCTAACATAAAAATAAAGAAACTTAAATTAAATATAAAATGGAATTAGAGCTGAGAAAGCCCGAGCTTCAGAACAAAGAAATATAATTGCAATTGCAGAGAGACAAGTGCAATTATAGAAAGAAGAAAAACAAACGAATTGGAGAATGAGGATAGAGAGAAGCAACTGCAAATTGCAGAAAGAAGAAAGAGAAAAAGAAAAAAACATTTCAATTTAGATTCGAAGAAGCTAGCAGGAGTAGTGAAGTGGCATACTTTGGGGCACATGAGGCCAAAGAAGGAAACTCAGCCTGGGACTGTTTGGATACAGACTTTTAGGGACAGAAAATCACCCTGGGTTTGTGTAGGGCATAATGGAATTTTGTATAGGAACAAGAGGAATGATACAGGTAAGGTGACGTCACGGTACTGGACACTTGCAACACTGTAGCAAGTGACTGAACTAAATACGCGCAGCTACTACTATATGTAGGGACAATACAATAGAGTCACAGAGACATAGATAAACACATAAGTAACACATATATGGCAAAGATAGAATTAAGATCATTTCGAGGCATAGGAAATGTCCCTGAAAAGTACCGTTGTTTGTTATGTTAACACCATTCCGTTAACATACAGGACATCACATCGGTCTTCTTATCTTTTTCAAATTCCTCAAACCTTGTCTCAAACTGTGTATTACTTCTGGTCCTTAGATAAGGACTATCTTCATACAGCCTTGTCTTTCCAAATAGCATATTTTCCACCGGTGATCCTGATGATAGTCCATGTTGTTTTCACATATTTAGGTAAGTACCTACGGAACAGCGTCGACGATAAGAGAGTAGATGATTCAACATTTGTCCACATCTTTGTGGCTAGAACAGGTGAAGAGAATGAAGTGAACCGCGTTTATTTACAGTCAAAGAGCGGATCGAAACGGATTGAAATTGTTCACCAATCCCAACACGCGTTACAAAATCCAGTCACTTCGCGGAGTCTGTCTTACAATCCGAAGAGAGCTACCGGTGACGTCACAGTTCCTCTATAGGTGCGCTAGCGTCTGTGCTCAGTGAATTGATGCGACATTGTTTTGTGAAACATGACGGAAACTAAGAAGATGATGAATTGGAAGGCACCAGCTGTGGAGACGAAAAGCGATGGCATAGCAGTGGCTACTAAAGTGATCACAACGCTACTTCCCGAAAAGGTTGATGTTGACTGGGATTTAGTTGATTTTCTCTTCGCAAAAATTTGTTCCGGTACCAGCACCTTCGCCACCTTCTCCTTCTTTATAACACGTCGACGATTTTAAACAAAGACAGAAAGAATAATTGGAGAAAGTTTTACATCAGCAGAAAGCGGCAGAACAAGCAATTCTCCTTGAACAACACCAGCGAGAAGAAGAAGAAACAAGAAGGAAACGATAAGAAGAAGGAATAGAAAAGAAACAAAGGCTAGAAGAGAAGGAGAACAGTGAAAGTCAAAGGGCCACGGCAAACTTAGACATTTTGGCTGAGTCAAGAAGTCTGACAAATGTATCAGACTTCTTTATTACGACCCGAGAGAAAAAGACCTTCCGGGGCCAAACAGCCTAACCCTGTGACTACACGAGATAACACTCTAGTGATTTCTACCATAGGAGCAAGTTCACAAGTAGGCTTTGGCTGTGGCAAAGGCTTACGGCAGTTAAAGCTGATTGCTTCTCGTTCCTGAGTTTGTTCTATAAAAAAAAAACAACAAAACCCAACAGTTCTTTTCAGGGACTCACTTCTTTCGGAAAGAAAGACTATTCATTTTGTAAAAATCAATTAAAAACTTAAAACTTTAACCCTATGGTGTACGTGTTGTGAGTGTATGAGTGTAGGTCTTTATTGTTCTAAACAATCAAAGCCAAGTGACACCTACGTTTTTTTTTTCAGTCTGGTCTATTCTGAAACAAATATTTGCAATCCAATTCACAACAGAACACAACCTTTTTTAAACAAAGTTCATAGACTTCTGTGTTTGTTTTTGGTTCACTCTATTTTTTGAATTTCTTCACTTTCACATTTTTTCCTCTTCTTCTTCCTCCCTTTTTCTCCTTTTCTTCTCTTTCGGAAAGTCTTGGAGTTCTTCCTTTGCCGAAGGCACATCTTCTTCCTCCTTCTCCTCCTGCTCCTGTTGTTTTTTAGGGCACTCTGAAGACTAATGTCCTGTCTCATGACAATGATAACATGTATGATGAATTTTGTCTCTTCTAGCCCTGATCTTGCTAGTATGACGATCTGGACATTTTGTAGCTCAATGCCCTTTGTTCTGGCAGATAAAGCAAGTATCTTGACTTTTATCTTGAAAGGAAGAAGAGTAGTCCGTCGGCTTGTCTGAAGAAAACTTTCGTATGACGCCTCGCAAAGCTCTAATCAAACGTTTCATCTGTGTGGGTTCTTTCATCGTGTTGATCGGTTTGAGAGCAAAAATGAATACCGAGAGGGAAGTCATCAGCCCTTTATATATGCACTAGTCTGACATGAATATATAGGCGTAAATGGTGTTTCAAATGTAGTCATTTGACCTTTTGCAATCAAGATGAAACGATCACATCATTTCGTAAAGAAAGTAGAAGAGAATAAGAGACAGAATCGTGATTTATCGCCTCGCACATCAGCTGCAGTCTTGGTACAAATTCAATCCAGTGATTTTTAAGATGAAAAGATTGAACCAGAATATAAACCCAGAGAGTCTACATCAAACCAAAGTCCATTGCTATCAGTAAACCCTGAAAGGTACTATTACATTCTAAACATGGACAAACGCTCCTTCTGAAAATTTAGAATCACGGCATACATATACACGGTGAAGTTTAAAGAATTCAAGTCTGACGTACCGTTGGAGAAACAGAAGGGTTCATCACCAATGTATAGGATTGTTTGCTAATTACTCTGAAACGGCAATATCAAATCAAAGAAGACGATCGCTTGAGACTTTCCATTTATCACGACAATTTGATGTCTCCTATTTGGATCTAGTTTAGCAGTCCATCAGAATTGACAACTTCCAAAGTCATCGACACCATTCAACATGTGAAGCAATCCAACAACAAGTTTCACATCACCGACGGAAAATCGCCTCCCCAAGGGACATGACGCAAAAAGGCAATCTTGGTAGACAATCTTCGCAGCATCTAAAAGATTATCGTTCAAATTAACAATCTTCAAGACATGATGTGTTTAGTCCATGCCATCGTAGTGGGACGAACGTATGCCAACAAGAACTACACGTCAGAATGGAAAAGAGATTGGGAGAACAGTCGAAAATCTAACCGAACCAAACAACCAAGAGAGGTAGAACTCTTACACAAGCGGGGCTAGCATAAGACACGCCCTGTGACATTCCTGAAATGGAAAAGTTGCAAGACATCTTCTTTCCACGCTACACCTTGAAAGAGTACCATCAAGAAGCGCGCTATCCACTGTTGTTTCGAGGTAAAAGTTTCAAAGACGGAAAATTTATTCACATCTATCATCACGATAAACATTTTATTGTCATCACCAGTATCATTGAATTCTTGGCATACACTTATTACTGTGATAAATGTGACTATGTCTATAAAAATCGAGAGCAACACAATCATTGTGGATCGAAATGCTCAGGATGTTTAACCTCTAAACCATGTGTGAACGAAGGATAAGAACTAGTGCATTGCCCAGTTTATCAGCGCACGTTTGTCAGTCCACCTTGTTACCAACAACATCTAAAGACGCAAGGTTCACAGCAGAAATGTGCTTGTCAACTCCTGAGATTGTGCCCTAATTGTGGACAAGGCATACGTACCTATAATGTCAAGGCGCACGTTTGTTCAGGAAAGAAGCGATATCACATTTGTCGCCAAACCGTGGACTTGAAACAACAATGCTACATTCGAAAAATGCTATTATAAACATGAAGAAGAAGATGACCAGAAGAAAGGGGATTGCAACTTTTTCTATTTTAAATGCATACAAGAAACTGTCATTCACATTCCTAAATTATTCGTGGCTCACTGAGCGTGTAAAGTGCATCCAAGAACCTATCTTGACTCAATGCCCTAACACTAGCAAGATTCCTGGAAAACGTCTAAAATCTTTCGGGGACCAAACACATTGTCCGATTGCGCCCAATGGATCTTAGACCCTATCGACGAGAGATGGAGCCAAGAAGATATCGAACGATACGGAGATTTTCATCGGTATACCACGGTGATGGCTCACAATTTCTCGGAATACGATGGACAAATTCTATTGAAATACTATACGGAACGAAGTATTGAACGTCCTAAAGTAACTTTGAACGGAGCAAAAGTCATCTACATGCAAGTGGGTCATGTGCAGTTTCGATGAGTTACTTGGGCTTGCCTTTGAGTCGTATGCCTAAAGCGTTTGGCGTGACAGAAATGGTCAAAGGATACTGTCGCACTTTTTCAATTCCGAAGCGAATCAACATTCTGTTCTACTCCATTTGTCCGAGGCTCAATACTATGACCCCGAGAACACGCGCACCGAATAATGAGAAGCTTTCTACGCATGGTACAAGACTCACTCCTCGGACTCTTTCAACTTTCAGAAAGAAATGTTAAAGTATTGTTGTTCCGAAGTAGACAATTTAAGGCGTTGCTATGGAAAAGCTTTAGAACTGTTCATGGAACACAGAGGGTCAATCTTTTGAAAAAAGTCTGCACCATTACCAAAGCGTGTTCCTTAGTGTACTGCCAACGATTCACGCTCGAAAACACACTAACTTTCATATGCTCTCAAACAACAAATTTTGTCAAACGTCAGTATTCGATCAAAGCACTGTGCTTGTTACATTAGTTTTGTGACAAGGAAGACAAATATATAGAACATGTCCGCAACGGAGGAGGCAAAAAGACATCAGTAGGTATTCGGTAATTGGCTGGTATTTAGAAAATCCCAAAATCTTATACGAGTTTAACGGATACTTGTTTCACAGATGTCCTATATGCTAACCTCAACGTAACACTAAAGATCAGTTTTTACAGCGGACCATGGAAGACTTGTACCAGGCCACTTGGCAACAACGCTTGAAGTTAGAAGAGCAAGTATACCAATTGGTAGTAATGTGGGACACGTGTACGATTACCTATCGAAAACCGACCTCGAGTTTAAGCGCATTGTGGAAAGTTACAAGCTGGTGGACCCTCAGAAACCAAGGGACAGTTTGTACGGAGGACGGAAGAATACCACCTGTTTGCTGTACCAAGCTGACGAGAAGAAAGGAGAAGAAAGCAAATTTTTGGATGTGTGTTCTCTTTATCCGTCATTGTGCAAATATTGTCATTTTCCCGCAGGGCACCGACTATTGCTGACCGAACACATTGACGTGGACAACATCAGACAATACAAAGGATTGATAATGTGCAAAGTTTTGCCTCTCACGTACTTTTACCAAAACATTGCCAAGGAAAACTAGTGTTTTCCTTGTGCCGTACTTGTGCTGAAACGTGCGTCCAAGACCAGCATTGTTAGAACACTCAGGAAGAACCGGCCTTGACGGGAACATTGGACAGCTTGGAATTGTTTAAAGCTCTTGACATGGGACACTGATTGTCAGAAGTGTACGAAATTTACCACTTTCCCAAGACAGAAAAATACCACAAGGACGAAGAGGCTCGAAAAGGCATTTGTGCAGAAATAAGAAGCCAGTGGCTACTCCTTCTGTTGCTAGACTTCCGAAGACCAAAAGAAATTCAAAGATAAATATTGGGAGCAGGAAGGCATCACTTTAGACCACATCGAGAAAAACAAAGAAGACGATCGTTTGCCAAAGTGTTGTTGAATTGCCTGTGTGGCAAAATGGCACAACGACCGTGTTTACCCAAGACGGAGTATTTGACAGAACCTTCTAGCTACTTACAGATGATTCACGATAAAACTAAATACATGAAACACGTGGACGTCGTTCGTGAGGACTTGCTCTTATTCAATTACAAAGAAGAACGGAACTTTGTATAAGCCGACGAATTCGGAAATATCATCATTGTGTCTTACGTGACAGCCCATGCTCGCTTAAAAGTGTACGAAGATTTAGAACGTTTTGGAGGTCTTGTGTTGTATTTTAACACTGACAGCTGCATTATATCCACCATCAGGGTCAACAGCAATATAAAATCGAAGGAGACCGTTTAGGAGCCTGGGCAGACGATCATCCCGATGACAAGATTCTATGTTTTGCTAGTGGTGATCTTAAAAGTTACGGCTAAGAATACCATAGCCCCAAAGAAGAAGTGCACACCGAGTGTAATGTGAAGGGATGGACTCAATTATCGCACCTGTCAAATGGTAAACTTTGAAATACTAAAAGAAGCCTTTCAGTCCGGACAGTATGGAAACTTTAAAGTGAGCACTTAATTACCAAACGAGTCCGGCTTTCCAACATCTTCACTCTACCGTACGGACACGCCAATATTGTTCAGCATATAAAAAGGGACAATGTCAAACACCAATAGTTCATTGCCACTGTCAAGACCAAGAGAGAAAGATGAATCCTTTCACACAGCAAGTATCAAGCAAGAGCAAACTCGAGTGCGATGCTGTGTCTAGCGATGGCAGATATGCCGTAGGTTGTGTCCTCAGTGATTCAGTCCCACATCATCATGGCATCTTTGCTATAACTACCCCTACCATGGAAAGTGATGATGATGGTATACATGTCAAACCTGACGGATGCGAAAGAGATGCCGCTCATTATCATACACCTTTTCACTTACTGTTTTTTATGGTGGATATTATCCTCCACGGGAAACCATGCGGATACCACCCTACGGATTTGATGCAAATCTGAGCAAACTCCTGAGTATTTTACCGTACCCTCATCTAAACAAACATGTGAAAGACGAATATTCTTTCCCTGTGCGTTTGCCTGTATACTGCGACTATGAAAGTTGTTTGCAAACCTTATAAGCAAAATGGCCAAAATGTCTGGGAGGACCTACCCACTAAGAATTAGCCAGAGCCGGATTTTTCTACATGGGCGAAGAGGATAAAGTCAAGTGATTCGGTTGAGTTGTGACACTTCACCAGTGAGAGAAGAAAGATTCCGCTTACCTACAACATTTCTCGATGGTCTCTGAAGTGTCACTACATACCTTTAGTGTGACAAAAATAATCGTTGGATGAATACTTTACAAGAGAATATTCGTGGTTTACCCGTGGAGTTGATAGAACGTATTTACCGAAAGCTGGTCAAAATTCAAGTCAAACACAAAAAACAACTGCATCCATTATGTCACCGATGTTTGAACCACTGGTACCAAAATGCTATAAGAGGATTGATTCTAATGAATGTGTTCATTGGTCAGACATTCATCAACTATCCGAGGTAGAGATGGGTTGGTTCGTTATCGATTCTCTTTACGACATGGTACACTTGCAACGAATCCAGAGGAAGAGTTAAAGGGATACCAAAATATTGTACACCATGAAAACTTAGTTAAAGAGAGAACTTATGAACGACGTGTTGTGTACACGTTAGTGCACGTTAGTGACTAAAGGTTGACACGACGTAAAGGCAAACAGTGGATGGAGACGCATTCCAGTATAAAAGAACTCTGATAAATTTTAGGATCTTTTTTGTGCTGCCTAACACACAAAGATGTTACCACCAAAAAGTGCACACCGCTGCTATTGTTATTCTTCTGTGCAAAAAAAAAGAAAACGAAAAAGACAGTCACGTCATCATAAGAAACGTTTAGCCAAACATCGACGTCATTCCCAGATAAGTCCAAAGAAATGAAGTCACCAAAGAGGAGGAATATTTAAATATTTTGGCAATGAACAGTGTCAAGCAATATAATTTAATTAGACGAGTTGGAGTCAAATAAAAGGACTTATGTTGAGCCATGGATTCAAGCGTATGTTGTGTATCAAAAGATGTCCCATCATCGTCGTTCTTCTAGCCAGAAAAGAAAAGGAAAAAGAACAGATAAAAAGGAGTCACCATAGAGGAAGATTCTTTGGTTATTTGAAAAAAACATTGTCACCAACGTTAGTTCCAATAGTCACCCCATGCATCCTCTTTTAGACACTGCTCTGACTTCCAGTGACTCCTAGGACACTAGAAATGTGGAATTATGAACAACGAATTGTTGTTAACGTTACACAGTGACACTTCCATAGAGGTGTTTCCCAATAACACTTTGTGCGGTTTCACAGCCAGATTACTTTAGGCCATATAATTAGAACACGGCTCCCATTGGGAATTGACTTTGGTGGAAATGATTCACCCTACACAAATCAAAATTATCGTCGATAATCAAAACACTTTGACGATAGAAGTTCATAACGAAGAAGTGCAACAAAAAAAAAACATGGATGAACGCCGTGGTGTTGCTGAGTTTATAAAGTCACAAGAACCCATATCTAAACGAACTTGTCAGTTGAAAATTCCTGCGGGCTATTATTTTTGTGGTCAACATATAGTGAACACCCTTGCTGAAAGGTTTAATTTCATGTTTAGTAAAGCCTCGGAGAGAGCCAGAAAAAGTGTCATGATGAAGTATCACAAAATAGCACGTCGCCAAATGATTACATTTCAGAATTACGAAGTATTGGCCATTACATTCTGTCCTGAATTGTATCACATTTTGGCTGGAGACCATAACTTGATCAAGATCAGAAACGAAATACCAGCCGTGACCAGTAACTTGGATATTGGGAAATATTTTCTAATTTCTGTAGAAATGATACAAGGACAGAATTTGATCTTTGTGTACTCTGATGTGGTAAAGTAGAACTTGATTGTACACACCTCCGTACTGTTACTGCGTGTCATTCCTTTTTAAAAAAATGTGCCACGTCCGCTGACGAGGAAGTTGGAAACACCTATCATGTTCACAGCGAATTTGTACATCCTCACTATTTGTCCTTAAGTAAGTCGTATTTCGACACTGTCAACATTTCTATTAAAGGAGGTCTGGGACAAAATATTTCATTCACCAAAGATAAAGTCAGAAGTGAAACTGCACTTTCTAATACGGGAACTCAAACTTCTTGTCAGTCATGTATCCTGTGTACCAAAGAGTCGCTCGACAACGAGGACATGATTTATGAGATATGATTAAAAAGCCTTTTATACAGTGGCTTTCTTGTTAAAACCGATGGTGGCAAGGGGATTGCACTCCCTGAGAGACACCGCGTTGACACCCGGCAAAGAATTTCTCCAAAATTTCATCATTGACAAACAAGCCACCAAAAAGCTTTCTTGAGAGCAGGCAAAAATGTTTTGATTGAAACAGGCAAAGACATTTTGGGCTGGCAAGAAACTATAAATGCCACGATCGCTGATGAGTCAGATGTTCCTGCTTCCCTGACACCATAGCAAGGACAAGGCAGAAAAACACGAAGAAAACACCACTTGAAAGAACTTCACGCACTTAGAGCTAGAAATACTAAGAAAAGAAAAACTGTTCGAGATTTAGACTTTTTTGATTATTAAATTGCAAACAAAATATAAAAATAAAGAAAAAGGAAATATAGAGAGAATCTTGTGGTTGCTTCAAGTCGGAACTGGATTTGTTTGCCATGCCACCCACCAATATGACGATGCAATAATCCCAATGGGTCGAATTTCATCCCGTCTCCTTTTTGACGGATTCAGCTCCCGTTTTGTTTTAAATCAAAGGACAGCCTGAAGATTACATCTATTTGAAACTGAAAGTGGTGAAAACGGCGCATAACAGCGATTCAGATCGCGAAGCCAGGGTTGCACCAGTGAACAAATTCATGCATTCCTTGTTCAGCAAAGTGGATTTGTAATTGAATATAAAACTGGTCAGCAATAGCATGGATAATTACCCTTACCTAGCGTACCTGGAAAATCTCTTGACGTACGGAAAAGAGGCCAAGAACTCCCATCTGGATGCTAGCGTGGTTTGGAAA
This sequence comes from Potamilus streckersoni, assembly GCA_016746295.1. Lineage (NCBI taxonomy): Eukaryota > Metazoa > Mollusca > Bivalvia > Unionida > Unionidae > Potamilus > Potamilus streckersoni. Next base: position 24,877 of record JAEAOA010001386.1, on the reverse strand, counting down.
CCTGATACGTCGGAGACGTTCAACGACACAGAAATTGTACCAGAAGTTGACAATCCTCACAATGCGGGATTTATGGCTATCTGTAAGAAAATCAAGCAATGACGTAGTTTAGAACTAATAGATCGTTTACATTTGGACATGTGGATACAAGACAAGTATTTGCTAAACGGAGTGGATATTTGTCTGAGACTGAATCATAGCAGTGCCCCCCTTCCAATTGATGGCCGATACTCCAATTACAAAACCATAATCCAAGAACCCAGACTTAACATACGTCGCATAGAAGTGCTACCTAAAACTGGAAACGATATCAGTTACACCTTGAGCAGAACGACCGCCAAGTATCCGATACGACGCGTAGAATTGAAAACATTCAACACTGCTGCTGAGGTTCGATCCAAGATTGAAGATCATCTGTTCCAAGGACAGTTACCCAAATGTTTAATCGTTGGTATCGTCATCTATGCAGCCCTCAACGGAGCCATCACTGCCAATCCTTTCCAGTTTAAGAACTAGAAAGTGTCCAAGATCGAAGTGAGTCGTGATGGCAAGACTTTGTGTACCATACCCTTTGAACCGAACTTTACCCTCAAGAATTACTTTAGATCGTACTTGTCCATGTACGAAGCTATCGGACAACTAGGAGCCAAAACCAGTCACGAAATTTCGTAAGAAGATTATTCAGAAGGTTACACTTTGTGGGCCTTTGATTTCACTCCAGACCAAGGCAGTGACGAGGGACATTTCCATCCTATAAAATTTGGTCAACTGCGTGTGGAACTTCAGTTTGCAGAAGCCCTTGCCAAGGCAGTGAACGTCATCCTGTATGCCGAATTCGATAATACTATATAAATCAATAGTTTGAGGGAAGTCATTCTAGATTATTAGAAACTATGGAAGACTCTTATCCCTCTTTGAAAGGTGAAGAATCTATGAAATGATAGAATCCCGTGAAAGCAGAATCCCAGGCCAAGACGAAGTAGTTGTTGTTGTTGTTGGGCTTAACGCCATTTTTCAGCACACGATAGGCTATTCATGGCGGCCAGTATTAATGGTGGAGGAAGAAACCGGGAAATCACCGGAAAGAACCACCGACCCACGAGAAGCTACTGGCAAGCTTTCTCACATATCCACATTCGCCGAATCTTAGACTCGAACCCACGCAGACAGAGGTGAGATGGCAGTGATCCGTAACGGACAGCGCTTTAGACCACTCGGCCACTCGGGGCCCCCAAGACGAAGTAAACATAGCGGTCACGTCCAGATGGTCAGAACAAGAACAATATTTAGTGTCCTGTTTTGCTAAACAGCTGGCTTATACAATTACGGAATTGATTAAGAGAGATTGTTATCGATGTCAAAACGATCACCCCAATCAAATTCAACACCATAAATGTCTGATGATAAGTCAAGAAGGAAAATTGGACAATTATCTGGACGAGGCTTGGAGTCTCAATTTGGAAGAAGCAGTGTTTCGTGAGTGGTATCAAGGCTTGCGTGATTATTCCTGTCCTCCATTGACTACTATGAAAATCTATTGCACCGAAGCTCTCTTAGCCCAGAGTTGGCAAACAAAGCGAAGAAACGGTTACTTGTCAGATCTTTTCAAGCAAAAACATAGAATTGAATTCATGACTGATCATTGCCTGTAAAAAACAAACAAACCAATAAGAAAAAATGGATTCCTGGGAACTATTGCGTTTTGAATAACAGTTCGTATACTGCTTCTTGGAATCCCGTCGTGTGTGCTACCTAATCGCAAACCTCAAGACCATCAAGCTTAAAGCATCAACACGGACGACAGCCATCATCTAGGAACTCACTTGGTAGTCATTTTCTTTCCTTAAGAGAACTGTGTGGAGTATTTTGATTCGTATGGATTATCCCCTTCGGAAGACAATATCATTGACTTTATGAGAATAAATGCACAGACGACATGATACAATAATGTGAAATTACAAGGCACAGATTCCATGGTGTGAGGACAATATTGTGTGCATTTTCTTCATCAACGCGGTCTGGGATACTCTTTAAAAGAGTTAGTGAGTTATTTTGATCGTTATTCTTCTAAAAAAGATGAAAAAGTAGACTGATGGTTTTGTGACTGTTATAGTTATATTTTGTCTTAAACTGCGAAACGTAGCGTACATCAATGGCCTCATGACTTGCATAAATGGAAATCTCAAAATAGTTCACAACGTTGTCAACCTTGTCAAAAATATTTTGTTTGATATTGTTCCTTGTTACTTGAATAAAAATGTTGTGTTTTTTTTTAAAGTGTCTGACGTTTGTTTTTAATAAACAAACTGTGAATATATGCTCTTTGACTTTCTCTCCATCCCTCACCATGGTATGAGCTATCATAGCGTTCCGATACAAAAACTCAATAGGAAAGTTTTCTATCTCGTCCGCATTTGAATCATATAATGCGGGTGGGTCTCAAGTTTTACCATCCACCGTTGACTCGTCAACCAATAAAAATGCCTTCCAGACTAGCTAAACTGAACAAAGCTTACGTCCAATTAAATCGTGTCAAGCTAAACCGTATACATAAACTTGAAGAGATAGAGAATGTCGCGATGCTCTCCATAGCCCAAGACCTGATAGAAGAGGTCTTTAGAGAGGAGATTAAGAAATAACAAGAAGAATGGGCTGAGAAATACAGACTTCGGAAGAAGCAGAGAGTAGAACAATAACAGCAACAACAGTAGCAACAGTAGAATCAATAGCAATAACAAGACAGGTTTTGTGGACTGTCGTGTAGACACTAAAGAAGTATCTTTCTCTTTTCGCAGAAGCAAGCCGTATCGTATAGAAAAGCCTGCTTCCAGACGGGGACGCAATCTTAGATATTACAAAAAAGATTGCCGTTAACAAAAATAAGCCATTTGTAGGGGAACCCAACACTCTCAAAATGACATACTCATTCAATTTGCCAACACTTTCATAATTTAAAAAATAGATAGAAGTGTGTCTATAAGCTCTTCGTTTCTTCTGTCAGTAAAACAAAATTCCACCCTTTGCATTATCGGTCTTGTCCAATCATGTATGTCTGTTCTTGTATGTAAAAAAGTTAATGTGATTGCTTTTTTAAGTCCGCGCGTTTCATGTAATGGTAAGTTTTGGGTGTTAGGGGATATTTACCTTTACGTCCGTGCTTCAAATATATAAAGGGACACATTCGTCAGTCTAGCTGTCCATCGTTGACTCGTCAACATTAAAAATGAATTGTAGACTTGCTAAGCTTTTGAAACTCCAAATTCACATGGAATATGCCAGACGCCTTGTAGATGAACTGGCTAGGGGTGGACATAAAGGAGGAAGAAAGAATTAAAGAGGAGGAAGAGATAAAAAAAGAAAGAAGAGGAGAAGAAAATGAAGCAAGGGATCTTGCCTCGCCTCATGTTAAGGCCTATATGTGAGATAAAGCCTGAGGTGAATACGACTCCACAACTAGGACCAGCACGACCACCTCAATCACAACCTTTGCCACCAATACCAAGACCCACTGTCCCCAAGAGAGAAACCTGTAAGGATGAGGCCAATGTTAGTCTTACATAACAGCAGACAACTGTGTTACTAAGTTATGCTTACCAGAGTTGTCTATCTTGATCAGCTAATATATATTCGTAAAGGATTTATCTCTCGTGATTAAATCCATTGAATAAACAGAAACTTGAGATAAAATACTAAAACAAACTGATCATAAGTTTTATAGCAAAGACATAAGCCAAAGTTTTACAGTATAAAATCTAAATCACATTTGCTTTGTTAGATAACTTACAAAAGATTTTATATTAAGATGGATAGCATATTTTTATGTTTTGAAATTTATAGTTCTTGACCAACCACAAGAATCTCGACTCTCGCTACCAAGTAGAATGTGCTATTATAATTATATAAGAAGAATTTAATTCTACCAGACACTTTATGGCGAGACTCAAACTGTTCTTTCATCGCTGTTTTACTGAGAAGATGCTTACTAATGTTTGCAAAAACTTTTGACCTATCAAGGTCTGGGTTGATTTTTGTATACTAACTTTGGCTTATCGGGTTATGTAAATTTTCACATTTTAATGCAAATGCATCTATACAACTTATAATGAAAATAAATGCTTTCATCAGATCGGATAGGAGAGAGTGTGATTCTGTCAAATGTATTAAACAAATACCTGAAATTTCATTATTATATTCAAATGATAATTGATGGTTATTAATCATAATTTTTATTTTTATATTAACTCCATCGACTAATGTTAAATTTTTAAACATTATTTCTGATGTTTAGACTATATTACTTGCATAATGTGCTAGTGCGAGCGTATTAATTCCGTCGCTGCAATAACTTTTATCATCGAAATTGTTTAGTCCACATTTTATAATTGTATTTGCTTCGAGTTTATAATGATTCATCCTAATGACCTTAGTTTTGATAAAACTGACGCTATTATTTAGAGCTGTTTTGAAATCGTCAACATTAATTATCTTTTTCGCATATCCGTGAGGGATACCTTTGGCTTTCTTTGTCAATTTATTGTCATTTAATATGACAGCATACACTTTGCTTCTTAGTCCAACAAACTCTCACCGGCACAAACATAAATTCGTCCTTAAATTTTCCAATAACTTTCTACTTCGAATTATCTTTGAAAGCAGTACATGTTGGATAATATGATAAATCAAAGAGATCTTTATTATTGTATATATATACTGATATACATATTCACATTTTATATTATAAACTAGCTAGTCCGTATCAATGAATAGCACCTCTGAATTTAGCCACTGTATTTTGGAGAAATTGTAGTGAAAATCTTACATCACCTATTTTGATATACCATGTTCAGCTGCAACAACATAAATTGGTTTACTTAACTTTAAATTTGTCGTTCATCGTTGTATTGCAGCAAGATACTCATTAAATATTTTCATACTAGCAAAACCATCATCATTAACTAATTTATTTCTGCGATTAATGTCACTAACAATTTCTATTGATACTCTTTTCTTCAAATTTGGTTTTAGCCACAACACGATGTTTCGTATTTAGATCAATGTAATGTGCCATTCACCTTGACTGATTAAACTTTAGCACGCGATGGACTTTTCTCAGAATTAGTACAGCGCCTAATGCTTGCTTTAAATTTTTGTAATGCATAACGTAATTTCCTTTGTTGTTGCCCGTTGTTTAGGCGATAATAAACTGTAATCAATCGTCATTGACTCTACGCAAAACGGATAATCGTTATGTAGATGATGTAGCAAACTAGAATAATCAAGATCAACTTCAATAAAATATGAAATATCTTCTGGAAGAGTTTTTCAGTTTCTCTAAGAAATTGATCTGGAGTTGTCATTTGCTGTGACAATTTCCACCCATAAAGATTAACACAGTCCAGATAAATAATGCAACTCGGTGGAAGATTTTTAACATGATTTTTCAGATATTTATTATCAGCTCCTGCATATTGTTTTGTTATAACCCTAATTCTACCTCTGATACATTTTTTCAATAAATCTAAACATATTGAACTCTGTTAAACTGCCGAGTTCTATTTTGCTTGATTTTAGCAGAGCGTCTCAAGACAGTCATGGAAGAGATAATACTAACAGGGGTCTAATCCGTAATTTGCATGATTAACATGACGAAAACTCTGAAAAAACATCTGCTAGCAATAATTTATTTGTTTTCAAATATAAATCATGAAAATCACCAAATGTTTTACAGCCAAATTTATTCCACATATATTGTGCATATTCGTATTCGCTATCTGCTATATTTTCATTGTTGATCTGCGAGTAAACTGTATATATATATATATATATATATATATATATATATATATATATATATATATATATATATATATATATATATATATATGTGTGTGTGTGTGTGTGTGTGTGAGTGTGTGTGTGTATATATAAACATCTTCCTATTCCATCATATTACAGATGTCTATTATAATATATTTACCACATTTCCATGGCGTCATTTGATCGATGATTTTTCTGGAACTGTGTCAATAATGTTAAAAAAGATGCCGAAGAAACGCTTATGCTAATATCAGAGAATACAAATTTACCCGCAGCGACGTACTGGTGGTGTATTTAATGTGTAGCTGAAATTCTACAATTAATTAATTAAATGACGCTAGAAAATATGTAAACAAATATATAATAAAAATATAGTCGAATTTAATCATATTTCAGAAAACATTCACAAACAAGGTGTAGATGCTCTAATGCAATATTACAGACATTATTATATAAGCTTTGGTGTGTGAAATATTTTTTTTACAAATTCTATGCCAAAATACTTCGAGTAATATCATATTTAACGTTGCTAATGACTAACTCTGGTATAATTTCAAGTGGTGCATCATTAAATCCGTTTTTGTTAATATCTGGTGTTGGTGTTTCTTTTGCAACAGCGTGTAAAAAATTGAACCTCGACTCGCGACTAAAACAAATGCTTGCAAAACAGCATGCTTCACATATAAAATATTTCTTGATCAAATACGATCTTATTTGAGTGGTATAAAATATGATATTGACGACTTAATACGCGAGTTACGTGTTATTGATAATATGTTAAGAGATATTCTGCCAATAAGAGCCAGCGAATATGAAAATGATTATAATAAACAGTAGATTTTAATTTTGCACAGCTGTAAAAATATCATTATCAAATAATATATCGACAATATTATCAATAAATATCATCACATCATCCGCCCAACCCGCTATTCTCATATCAGGGTGTATGACATTTGTTGGACGTTAATAAGGTTCTCCCGCTAGGATAAGTTAGGATAAGTTTGTGTTGTGTGTTTGTGCAGTCTTGTGACTTCACTAAAGGGGTACCACACCCAAGAGCCATTCCACAAGAAACATCGCTTGACTAAAAATAAACATCATTAGGTTCCCGGTTACAACAAAGACCTTTAAACAGACAAATCTCTGAGTTTCTAAAGTCTCAGTTATGGATATTTAGGAATTCTATGTGGGTAATGTCCTAACAAAATATGAAGTCTATTTGACCACCAAAACAGGCTTATATCTAAATAGACTGCCCTCTGAGTTTCTAAAGTTTCGTCTTGTATATTTAGAAAATTCGCCTTGTGGGTAGTCTGAAAAAGACTCTTGGAACCTCATTAGGTTTATTTGATATAACTCGTTGAGTTACAGACCGAATGTCATCATGTTGTTTATTTTTGTCTTTTAGTTTAGTAATATCGTTATCAAATAAAATATCGACCATATTATCAATACATGTCATCACATCTTCCCAACTCACTATTCTCAAATCATTCTCAGTCGCGAATAACCATACCGATCCATATTTTGGTGATATATGGTAGCCTACTTTTTTATACAACCGCTTATTATTCCAGGTTTTATACCAGTATTTGATTTGATGGAATTAAATCGCTTACAAAATCTGTTTTCCAGATCAAATCCAACATATCGTTTTGGATTATAGTGATACATTATATATAATATTTCATTTGTTTAATATGACATTTTGTCTAAAAATAACAATATTATTTTGGATGATAAGTATAAGAAACTGTACAGTAGTAAAGAGAGTTCATAATCCTTTCTCAGAAACCCCACCCCTAACATGAACAAAACATATTTTGTCAGAAAGTCATCATTTTGTTCTAAAACGTGCTGCTGTCAGAAATGTTAACGTATAAGGGTTTGGGGGCGGGGAGAATCATTAACTCTCTATACTACTTGCAGAACATTGCTAGAGTGTTGTACTTGATTGTATTATGAATATCAAGGCAGTAATTTCAGAACTATGGCACATTATTTTCGAACTAGAGCGTATTCCTTCAGTCACACAAAGCACGATCAAAAGTAACTAAAGCAATTGTAAAATTGGCTTTATTTGTGCAAATATATTGAACATCTATTTACTATTGTTGTTTGTCGTTTTCCTTCATAAGTAACTCTTTGCTGATTAATTTATCTAATCTTTAAAATTCATCAACTAAAATACAATATTAGTCTCGTTGATTTTACGAAATCTGTACATATAGGGTACATTGCGAATTGCTTCCTCAATTCTTTTTCTATCATTTTGTTCTCTTCTTAATTTGTGATATTTTACAACTGATTTAATCAATTATTAGTTTGTTGTTTTGGTTTAATTCCATTTATAACCAAATATCACCGGGCCCCGAGTGGCCGAGTGGTCAAAAGTGCTCACAGTTATGGATTACTGCCATCTCACTTGTGCATGCGTAGATTCGAGTAAAGGTCTCAGCCAATGTGGGCATGTGAGAAAGCTTGCCAGTAGCTTCTCATGGGTCAGTGGTTCTTTCCGGGGTTTTCTTCTCCACCATTTACACTGGAGGCGATGCAAAGCATATCTTGTGCTGAAAAATGGCGTTAAACTCCATAACAACAACAACAACCAAATGTCAACTTTTTTTAATGAGAAAATCGTACCACAGGCAGGATGTTCAATACTTCGTACCATCTCACTTGTTACACATGAACAATCATTTCTTCTTATTTGAAACATCTACATGCACTAATGGACTATATTACATCGATGTAGCGTAAAAGCTCATCACATGTTTTGTTACATTATGCGAAAACTCGCATTTTGTTACAAGGATCTGAAAACCCATCACAGGTCTCTTGTAATTGTAATTTGATGTAACAGAAACTTTTGTGAATATGTTAACATTCTGCACGGACGGTTGATGAGATGATTTTGCTCAAGAAATCTAATATTAAATCCAAACACTTTAATAGCATACGATTTTAAGTAACAGGTTCTTGAACATTTCAAGTTATAAATTCTAATATAAATATTTTAAAACTGAGTTCTAAGTATCAATCGTTTTGGCCTCACAGTTCCAAACCTTGCTTTATATTTCTTGAAAGGGGGTGCTAAAAACTAATCAAGAGAACGTTCGGAGGAACAGATGGAAGGGGACAGAAGTATAGATTTTTAGATCAGTACATTCAATGTATTGAAAGCAGATGTTAAACTATGTATAAAAAAAATTCTTGAGATGCCTAGGGATTTTGTATTCTTGCCATTCCTTGATGCCACGACACCATATGTTGTTTTCAGCTTGGTTTATAATTCGTGCGTAGACCAACTTCAATTTTGCATTTTCATAATTGGATGAAATACTGATTTGACACACAAACATCAGTGTTTCTATATTTGTCCTGGGTCAGAGATAATACGCAATGTCCTTAAAATCACCTTTATTTCGAAACATATCGTGTGAAGATTATTGCTGACCGTGACTAGTTAGAGGCGACACGTACCAAGAAGGAAAGGAACAACATGAATTTATTACTCTGGATTTGCGTCTTGACCACCCTAAAGGTATTTTCCCACCTATTGCACAGTATAATATATAATACATATAAAAATGTGAAGCTCGCCCTCCAAGTCATGTATGATGCAAACCTGAAGATTTTTCAAGTACAGACGTACAATTGATATACCACATATGGCTAGAGAATTTAGAAAAATCTATCACTTGACATATCTTACACAATAAATGATCAGTCTGATATAATCTGAGTATTCTTATTTCCGATTTACGTTTTTATCTTCCAAAATATTTTATCTATATTTCAACTTTTTCATGTTACGACCTGAATTGTGCTAGGTTATTATGTTGTGCCGTTAAACCCTTTACAAAAATTGCATTCAGATATCTCTGAACTTCCATATCCATAATATTTATGTTTGTTTTGTTTCCCTTGAATATTATCAAGAAATATGAATAGCGATAAAAGTCATTACAAGAATCAGAAAATATTTTTTTAACAACCCCATATTTTTGCATTCGCCTGGAGAAATGGGCAGTGTATAAGATAAACATTGTTATCCATCCATGTATACGTTTGTATGTCTTTGATCCTTTTACAGACTGAAATTATTATTTCAAGTCACATATTGACATTCATCCAACTTGCAGTGTAAATACATCTCTTGATGAAAGCATGTCACTTTGAACGCTGGGTTAGTATGACCTTTTTCCATGATTTATTGATGCTCTAATTCAAATACATTTCCTATCGTTAGAAATTTAATGTAGGTGAATCTTTTGGACAAACAAGTTAGACGTACTAATTTTTTTCCAGAGATGAATCAGAGCATGTACAAATATTTTGTACACCAAAATTTATCTAAATAAATGCATATGTACAATAGTCTAGAGAAAGTGGTTATAAAATCCCTTATAGAAGTAAACAAATGCATCAGTTATCAAGTTGTCCAGTATGAAGAAACTTCGTGTTAAGAGTGTCACAACAAATCTAACATGTTTTTCAGAGTAAGTGTCAGTGATGAAGAGAGTAAGCGTAACATGGCATCAGGATGCGCACTCAAAAGTTATAAATTTCAATCAAATTTATCGTATATACATACTCTTTATTCAGAATAATTTGAAACAGTTCTAAATGATATACTATAAATTCGTGCTAACTGCGTGTGGTAATCAGTTTTACCGGTTGTACTCTACTCGACAGTGAGTTTTAGGTAAAAGGGGCATAAACAGTAAATGAATCATGATATCAGGACTCCAATACACATAAGGTAAATTTCAGATTCTCAATTTTCTATCATATTGCAATTCCTTTTGAAGAAAGATTTTTAAAAAAAGACATTAGGAGTTACGTGTAGTAACAAAGAAAAGAGTGAAGTGATCAAGTTTTGTAAATTTAACAAAAATAATTTACTTCCCTAGAAAGATAGTTATAAATATGAAAAATTTGCGAACATGTAATCCTAGAATTCAAAAATATAAGTCCTATCACTAAACAGTTCTAACTGAATTCATATTTGAGTCTCTATGAAGTTCCAATATGAATATGGACGAAAATGATGTCCTCTATATCCAGTTTGTGCTGATGTGTCAATAGTTCCTTGTTGAGTTACCAAGAATGCATTTCCTGCTTTTGAATTTCGAATATTTTAGTGAATATCTTTTTCAAGAATTTCGTGAAGAAGATCTGATGTGATGTTATGTGATTATGTTTTTAACGTAGCTTTAACAATTTTTCAGACATATCGCTACGATATCCACTGTGTGGCAGTTTATAGTGATGTCTAGCACTGGGGCATCATGCCGCAGACTTGTGGCATGATGTCCCACCCAGTCACATTATCCTGACACCAGGCCGACCAGTCCTAACAATAACCTCTTAATACCGAGCGTCAAGCGAGGCAGCTGTTATTACTATTTGTGTAAGTCTTTGGTATGACTCGACCGGGGATAGAACCCACGACCTCCCGCATCCGAGGCAGACGCTCTAACCACTAAGCCACCGGAGCGGTTTCGTGAAGAAGAGTCTTTTACAGATGAATAAATTATTTTAAATACGAACATCATCTCAAATGTCAACAAGAAGACAAATACCTTGAGCTCGAAGGTATATTTTACAACTAATCAAATCCATTATAAAATGTCTGTTTTAACCCGCGATGTCACATTACGTGATGGCACACGTGGTCACATGACTTGAACAGCGTAGTAATAAAAAATGCCAATTTGCACATACGCCATGGAAAAACTTAACAATTCTTACTCTAAGATTCAAGAAATAAAGTTGTTTGGAAATAGAGTTATCACGCAAGCAGAACATGACCTTGATAATTACCATTCTCTTTCACTCTATGTTTACTAATCTCTGAACTAAGATCAGGTAAAAAATAAAATGAACCAATGTACTGCGTTTATCAGATCAAACTGAATTTTCCGAAAAATGTCAAATCCAATGAATATATTATCCTTACAATAAAATGTAATGAAACAAAAATAAGATAAAAGATATTTAATGCTAACACACAAATAATTTAATTACATATATTTAACACACACACCACAGGAAGAAAAATAACGATTTAGATAATAAAGCTTTATTTTTACCGTGTGTAAATTATACATGAGGGATTTATACAGGGTGTACATGAAATAACATTTCCATACACTGGAAAGTGCATCTACAATTAAATTATCTTTTCACTTGGTGTACCTGATGTCAGGATTATATTTTTGTTCAAACAAACTTCATCGTTATAATCTTTGAGTTTTTTTCATCTTGTCGATGAAAACAAGGCTGTTTTGACCACTAAACATAACAACCGGAGAAGGAGCTGAACTAATGTAAACTTCAAGATGCTGTAATGCCCATATGAAAGCCAAACATTCCTTCTTGATTGTTCAATAATTTCTTTGGTGCTTATTTAATTTCTTTGAGAAATAGCATACTGGATGATCAACACCATTTCTATCTTCTTGAGTCAATACTCCTCCAACTCCAACATCACTTGCATCAACAGAAAGGTTGACTGAAATTTGGAGATGTAAGAACTAGTGCCCTTTAAAGTATGGCTTTTAATCTATCAAAATCCTCCTGAGATTTATCAGTCCAAAGAAACTTGTTTTTTTTTTATCAACAATTTTGTCAAGGGCTCAACAATATTAGAAAATTTGGAACAAAATTTCCGATAGTATCCAGCCAAATCTAAAATTAACATCAGTTGCTTTTTACTGACAGATACGGGGAATTCAGAGATAGCATTGACCTTATCATATATAGGTTAAACAAAACAACTTCTCCATGTCCTACAATATGTGCTAGAAAACTTACACAAGGACGGAAAAACACACTTTTAAGATAATTTGATTGTTAAACTTTTATCAGTGAGTCTGTCAAATAATTTCCGAATCGTTGCTAAATGTTCTTTCCAGGTATCGTTGTATATGATGATATCATCGATGTAAGCATCACAATTATCTAGCCCAGAGGTAAGCATATTTATTCATCAAACGTTGAAAGGTACTTGGGGATCCTCCCATTCCGAACAACATTATTTTATATTGATAGAGCCCATCTGGAGTCACTCATGCTGAAGTTTCTTTTGCCCTTCCGTTAGTGAAATTTGCCAAAATCCGTTAGAGGGTCAAATTTTTGTCACGTACTTGGCATTTTCAATTTTATCAACTGAGTCATCGATTCTTGATAATGGAAATGAATCTGTTTTAGTCACACTGTTCACCTTCCTATAATCAGTGCACATGCAGTTTTGTCCGGTTTCGGAAGATGTATACAAAGGAACTCCAGTCACATTTACTGGGCTCTATAAAATTAGACTCCAGCATGTATACAATTTTCATTTTAAATAATACTGTTTGAGAGGGTTCATCCTGTTTGAGTGTTGTTTCAAAGGTTTAGAATTCACAATTTTAACGTCATTAAAATTTTTATTTTTCCTCGTGAGAATATCTAGAAATATGTACTTATATTCAAATAAAGGTGTATTAATGATGTAATTTAAATTATTTACTCTCTTTTCAACCGTGTACTGACCATAATATTTACCCTGAAAAGGATTTTGTGGAATGGGAAAGAGAGCTAGAACTCCATCACCATTCTGAAAATTCTTTCCTTTGAGATTTTATCATATCTTGATTTCATGTTTGACTGAGTAGAGTGCAGATTCGCTCTTGTAACGTCACAAGCATTTGACAAATTATACTTAAAATCAGAAACATAATCAATAAGATTAAGTTCAGTATCTTCATTAGAAAGAATTTTCTCTTCAACAACTTTAATGGTCCACGCACAGTGTGTCCGAAAACTAGTTCAAAGGGACTGAATCATAAAGATTCTTGAACTGACCAAGATCAGAAAATAAACGTTAATGAATGTCTTCATCCCAATCTTCACTCGCATCAAAGCAATATGATAGAATCATATTTTTAAAGTCTGAGGAAATCTTTCTAAGTATCTTTGCTTTCAGTGTAATAGGCAAAATATCTGAATTGTTAAATGCCTAATTCTTACATAAATGCTGAAAAAATTTCAGACATAAAATTTGTCCTTTGATCCGATTGGACAGATTTGTGAAGGGAAAGCTGAAAAAATACTGTATCAAAGCTTTTACTCCACTTTTTTTAAAAAAAATTATTCCTCAAAGCGAATCTTGTTGACGCACACATGATGGTCAACCTATATTGGTTGCCTGACTTGGTCTTAGGTAAGGGAACTTGGGACTCTTATGATTGGATTTTCTTGCTATTGGCAAGTAGGATAAGATCTGCGGTATTTACAAATATCATTTTTGATTCTTGGCTAATTAAAGAGATTCAAGATCTTGTGATAGTTTTATTAATCCCTAAATAACTAGCCAGAGGATTTTCATGGGCTAAACTAAGTATTTCCTGTCTGTAAGAATTTGAAACTACAATCTGATAGTTCACTGACCACTTTGTCACCAACAGGTACCTCGGACGTCTCCATTTCCTTATAAGAATTCCATTTTGAATGAAATAACTGACTTCAGTTTTATTAATGGCCCTCTGAAACAAACAGGAGAACTCAGTATTTTTTCATGTTTGACGACAAATTATTGTCGTTTAGTCACCCTGATTAGATACAAAGGAATGAGTAGTTAAAAGAGGATCACTTTGATCAATACCTTTTGATTGATAAAAACAAGGGTGAAATTGACATCATCAAAAGTCTGACCAGTACACGTGTCAGCTAAAGGAATAGTTTTTTCATCAGTCATTATCAAGAGCTTTATTTGCCATATGTTCAGTAACTGCACAAGCTGGATATAAATCAGGATATTCTTTTTCAATAGGATAAACATTCTTATCCAAAGAAGGCTTGTCAGTTACATGTGGATTAACCACAACCTTGTCTCCAGCTGGGTCGTTGCCTAGCAACAAATGAATGCCCTCAACAGATTAATTATGCACTATTCCGACTTCATTAACAAAGCCGCACTCTACTACCTGAATCATAATGCTCTCATTAGAAGAAGACATCTCAGAGAAAGGAAAAGTACCTGATCATAATAGACTCCAAGACGCTCCTGTATCTCTTAACATTTTAATAAGGATAGGATTGGCCAAATTACCAAACAGTGATATAGAACTCTTCGACATGAATGCTTCATAATTCTCCATAATTAAATGAGAATGGGGTTTATTAGACCCATTAAATGTATTGCTTTCAACACATGACCGTGACCGTGACCGTTACCTCTTAGAAATAAGAGCATTTGGGATTAGGTCTATCTTGTTTCTGATGCTTATATTTCAATTTGAAGCAATTAGAAATAACGCGTAATTTCTTCCTACAATAGGTACACGTAGGAAGAGACAAGGATTTTGAATTAAGTTTATCAGAAGCTTGAGGTTTAGAAGTTGTGCCGGATTGAGTTTTAGAAGGTGTCGTATTAGGTAGAAGAACCTTTTTTTACCAGTAGACTGCTGAGTGAAAGACTTGCTTACAATAGGATAATTATGAATTAACAAATACGCGTCAGCAGCACGAGCAGCAGTTTCCAAGGTTTCGATCTTATGCTCTTCAAGCTAAGTCTTAATGTCACTAAGGATACAGATCTTATACTCTTGAAGTGATACAAGTTGTTTAACTTTTTCAAAATCATGTTCAACTTTCTTGGCTAAGCGCTAGCTCTCAAAATAACTGCTCTTTTTCGCTTACAAATTCGACATAAATCTGCCCAGCTTCTTTTTTATAGTTCCTGAATTTTCGCCGATAAGCATCAGGAATTAACTCATAACTCTTTAAGATGCATTATTTTACCATATCAAAGTCAAAACTTTGCTGTACTTGCAGGGATATGCAATGATGATTTGGGCTTTGCCGTAAAGTAAAGACTAAATTAACTGATTCAAACGCTCCCTTGGCCATTTCAAATTTTCAGCAACTTTTTCAAAATAAGGAAAATAGTTGTTTACTTCCTTTTCACTAAAAGGCGACCTAGACCCAAATTCCATGTAATATCAAAACCTGAATTTGTATGAGAGGTGGATATATGCTCTACACTTGCTAGCTCTATTTCTTTAATTACAATCTGAAGTTCTTTTGTCCTTTCTCTCTGCCATCTTCAAATTTTAGCCGCAATTGTTTATCTTTCTTCCTTTTCTATCTTTCTCGCCTCTTTCTCAAGCTGTAATTTGTTATCTTTCCTATCTCTCTCGTCTTTCACAAATTGTAACAGCAGTAATTTCTCTTCTTTTCCTAAATGCATGTGTTCTTTCTGTAATTGCATTTGTTCCTTTTCTTTTTTCAATTATAGCTGCATTTGTGTATCTTCTTTATATTTCTGAAGTTCTAGCTTCCTTAACTCTAATGCTATCTTAAATTTTAATTGCTATTCCTTTACTTTTATATCAGAGACTGATGCAGGCTTCTTGTCTACCAAATCTTGAATCAAAATTTTCTTAATTTCCTGTTTCGTTAAGGAAGAATTTGCTTCAGAAGGATTATATATTAACAAATCTGCAAACATGTAATCGCTTGATAACCATATTTCTACTATTATGTCAAGCTCACTAGATATTTCCATCATGTCTCTAAAACAACTATTGAGTTTATCACAATGGAGTCTTGTGCTACTACCAATATTTATGTTTTGCAGCTAATTTAATGACTATTTGTTTTTGTGCCGTATCTTTTTGATACGAATACCAAAGCCACTCTTTTGCACATGCTAATGACCTGCACATGCTAATGACCTACACATGCACAAGAAAATTGTTTTTGTATGTCACTCTTGTTATAGATTTTAATTGTAAATAAGATGTTGACATAGGCACAGAAGTTCAGAATATTCTAGCAACGAAAGGTATTTACAATTTGATGGATTTTTCCGCTACTCATATCTAAGGTCAAACTTGCTTGCAGTATGACTAGTGTTTTCCGAAGGAAATTAATCATATTCTCTAACATGAAGTTCAATTGTATAAATGGTGGTTTTATAAATAAATAATTCATTATTGTTTTAAGATCAATCTGTGCAGTTATTAACAGTTGTGTTCAGAAATAATTTGAGAGGAATTATTTATTCAATTATTTACTGAAATTAGAAAGTACTCATTGCCTTTTCTGGAGTAACATATTACTTAGAGATTATTTTGAACTCATTCACAAACATTCTCTATTACATAAATCTTTTACATCAGGACATTCGAGATTATTGATACATCTGGACATTAAAGACTATAGGATATCTTTTAGAACATACCATACTTTCGGACTTGTGATAGGACATTTAAGATTGTTTGAGATTTAATTCACAATACTGTATGTTTTTCTTAAATTTTCACTTTGTGGCTTAGAGAAATAAATAACATGTTGATCTTGCTTAAGTTGTTGGATTAAATTCCTGTCTGTTAAAGCAGCGCACGGACCTTGCGTATTATTATAAAATTTGACTGGTTTAGAAATGTTTTTCCAACTCGTGTACCAGAAGGTATTTTTTTACTTTGCAAATGATACAGCACAACAAATAAATCGGAGACGTGAATTCTGGAATTTGAATTCGTCAGTGTGCTGTCATTGGTATGCTACCTCTTGCGATTTTGTTTAAAATTCGCAAATAGTTCAGAATGGTCAGTATCTACCTAATCCCATTAAAAAGCTTAGTTCAATATACGCGAAGATACCATAAATTGCAAGCTATGAAAGAGAACCATTTGAAAGAAAAATAAGCATGTAGTCCTAATAGACAAATAGGAAAATGCAAACGATGGCGAAGCGGAGATAAAAGAAACGATTGGAACGAGTTACATGCAATACACACAGACAAATACACGGAATAAATGAGATAAAATATAAGAAAAATTAGACCAAGATCTTTGATATACCTTTTCCAATTAACGCGCGTGTTTGGGGTGTCCCTGGTGATTATTACTTGACTCCAGTACAAAATTTATTATTCTTTTCCAGAGTAAAAACCATTGATTCCGTTAAGGACATACTGGTAGTACGAGATGTTAGGCATGTATATAGATTCTATTTAGTTCTGAAAGGATGACTATGTGACCCTAATCCTGGCATTTGTTTTGCGTCTTAAACTTGTGTCTGACTATTGTCTTTATAGAGATGTGTTTATTTGAGTTCCAAACCATTGATACTTAAAGGTGTTTTGTTGTGACCAATTTGAGTTGAAATTCTATTTTATGGAATACAAGTGATTATTTTCCGGGAAATATATAAGTGATCGTATAGCATTTTTGGACAAAGACATTCATTGAAATTTATTCGAAATTCTCTGATTCAGCAGGGAACTGTTGACTCATCAATACTTTGAAGGTTACTGCAGATTTCATCGCCTTCCACTTTTGAATTTCAAGGAAACCTAAAATCAGATTCATATAGTACATTTTAACAAAAAAGCTTCTATTTCTTAAATTCTTGGATTAATTTTGGATTTGATTCGTAAAACGGTAATTTTTTGTTGCATTTTTACTTTACTTTTCTAGGTAAAAAAAAATATTTGCTAAATTTTGCAAAGCTTATCTTCACTCTTTTCTCTTACTTTTGTAAGAGTCTAAACTGGTAACAGTGTCCAGACTAGACATTGACTTTTTAAGCAACATAATACATAGTCAAAATTTCTCTATGGGAATGCATTAAATATTAGGTCCATTATCAGCGGAGGTAAACCTGTTTATTGTAATCTGAGCCAGGATGGTGTCATTCCTCCATGGAAAAACCTGGCGTAATTGACGTTTGCTACACTCTTTATTTAAATTTTATTAATAGACTTTATCTTCTTGAAAACTTAGAATGAACTTTTGATTTTTATCCTGGTTCTACTTTTGTATCTTACTTTGTTATATAATGTTGTTTACTTAAGAAATTATTTATTCTTGCCTTAACATCTTGCAGTATAATTCCTTATTGTTGTGCTCAGAATTTAATTTGGGTGGAATTATTTATTCAAATTATTATTCACTAGAAGCACAAAGTGCTCATCAATATTATTCTTGGACAGAAACATAATTTGGAATTATAACAAATTCAGACAAGGACGTTTTTGTACTAAATTATTGTGACATCTTAAAAGATGTCAATCGTACAATTAACCCAAACAGGTACACTCAATTATAAGAACAGATACACGTGAAGATTCTCAAAAACATACAAATTTATAATTATGGTATCGAAATCGGCGAACGTTACCGCAAAACTTCTTGCTTTTGAAAAAAAAATGGGCTTAAAACAAATAAAGCTTCATTTGCTTAAATATATAAACTGAAGTCCATAATTGCATATTTTAATAAATAATATTTAATATCTCTTAATTGTTTTTTTAAAACAAATTTCATTACCTCAGTGATATAAATCTAGAAAATTCTTACACTTTGCATCAAACACTATCAACACATGCATCAAGTACAAAATTTTAAACCCAGTCTGGTATTATATGTTAATCAATATATATGCATGTGTATGTATATATGCATGTGTATGTATGTATGTATGTATGTATGTATGTATGTATGTATGTATGTATGTATGTATGTATGTATGTATGTATGTATGTATGTATGTATGTATGTATGTAGTTGTTGTTGTTGTTGTGGGGTTTAACGCCATTTTTCAGCACACGATAGGCTTATACATGGCGGCCAGTATTAATAGTGGAGGAAGAAACCGGGAAATCACCGGAAAGAACCACCGACCCACGAGAAGCTACTGGCAAGCTGTCTCACATATCCACATTCGCCGAATCTTAGACTCGAACCTACGCAGACAGAGGTGAGATGGCAGTGATCCGTAACGGACAGCGCTTTAGACCACTCGGCCACTCGGGGCCCTCTGTATGTATGTATGTATGTATGTATGTATGTATGTATGTATGTATGTATGTATGTATGTATGTATGTATGTATGTATGTATGTATGTATGTATGTATGCATGCATGCATGCATGCATGCATGCATGCATGCATGTATGTATGTATGTATGTATGTATGTATGTATGTATGTATGTATGTATGTATGTATGTATGTATGTATGTATGTATATACAGCAGAACACTTCGACAGAGTCCACAAACGAATTTCCTCCATATGTATGTATGTATGTATGTATGTATGTATGTATGTATGTATGTATGTATGTATGTATGTATGTATGTATGTATGTATGTATGTATGTATGTATGTATGTATGTATTTATGTATGTATGTATGTATGTATGTATGTATGTATGTATGTATGTATGTATGTATGTATGTATGTATGTATGTATGTATGTATGTATGTATGTAAGTAGTATTAGGAAACCAGGTTTTCAACTCACTTTGTTTTTTTACCCTCCAAACAAGTATAAATTATCCCCCACCCCACCCCCTTTTCTTCCAAAATAAACCAGGTTTTCAACTCACCCTAGAGGAAAACCAGGTTTTCAACTCACTTTGTTTTTTTTACCCTCCAAACAAGTATAAATTATAGTCCTAAATTATCCCCCACCCCACCCCCTTTTTTTCCAAAATAAAACAGGGTTTTGACTCACCCTCCCCCACCTCTTTTTCCCCCCTACTACTACCTGTAAACAGGTATTTTGTAACCAAACAAAACAACAGGTGTTGGAATGCGATAAGCTCTGATACAGAGGTGACTAATTTGTTAGAACAGCGCATGTGTGGAATACAATTATTCTAAAGACGGCAAACGGGTTTTACCACAAGATAACAGGATGAAAATTAAACTGTGCATTAGAATGTTTCAGTTAACAAGGCGGAAATTAAACTAGCATTAGAATGAAAATGATATTATTTTAGTTATATTATATCTTAAGTTTAGATAAAATTTTATGTTACTCATATTTTTTGTGATATTTTTTTTCATACTTGCTAACCCTCATTGGTAGAATGTCTGTTAACATATTGTCAATAATACGAAATTCACGTAATAAATCATCCATATTATATTTAACTCCTCGTAGGTAAGACCGGATGTGATCAAGTAGTTTCTTATAAGTTTTAATTGATGTTAAACAACCATGCTTCTTTATCAAAAGTCTTGGTTCTACTTTTTTACACGCTGCTGTAAGTGAAACACCAATACCAGATATAATTAACAAAAAGGGATTTAACGATATCCCACTTGAAATTATACCAGAACTGGTCATTAACAATGGTAGATATGATATTACTCGAAGGATCTTGTTGTAGTATTTATAACATTTTTTAACGCACCAATGTTTTTTGTGATAATATTTGTAGTATTGTATTAGTGCGTCCACATCTTGTTTTGGAATATCTTTTGAAATATGATTGAAATCAACTATACTTCTTTTCATTATAATATTAGTTCACATAGTCCTATGTTTGGTTAATTCATAATAAGAGCTGGTTGTTCAGCTATAAATTCCAAACACCAGAGAAAAATTATTAATTTTAAAGTTTTATCAACTGGTTCAAGTACAAATTCTTCTTCAGAATTTTGGTTTATTATTACAGATAATACTCCAGATGAGTCATCATTTAGATGACGAGATAGATATTTGGTAGATATTCTAAACTTTGCACTGCTAAGCACTGACAATCTATACATACCAGTAACTTCTGCAGTGTATTTGATAGAATTATTTTGCCTCGTCCATGTACTAGACCCAGATGCAACAGTATACACAATATTTTTAATCTGTTTGTGAGGTATTTTAATCATATTTGTTTTCTCAACAATATTAGGAATTCCACTAATAATATCATTGAGTTTTGTGTTAATATTAGCGAGTGTAATGTCAACATTTGATGGATTTCCAAAAAATTCATCTCTAATTTTGTTTATGCTTCTGCGAAAACTTGAAAATGTGTTCACGTGACTGGTAAAATTATTTTTGAGTGCTGTGATTTCATTAGTAATTAAAGCGTCCCAATCATTGACATATTTTTTAGTGACAGCATCCCCATCCTCAGTTGGGTTTCCAAGATCTGTAATCTTATTTTGTTTCATAACAATATTCCCACTAAATACATCACCATCTTTTTTAACAAAATCATTAACTGACCTACCAGAATCTTGTATATTACCTAGATTGTTAAAAGTAACGATATTATTAGCAATCGCAGCAGTATTTCGTACAACTACATCTGACAGTTTTACATTACTCGTCTTTAATCGTCCTTCTTTGTCTTGGAAAATGACAACTTCATCTGGATCTACGCTGGTAAGATTTAGTAAATTATTGATTTCATTTTTGAGCCGATCAAGAGTTGCATATTTGGATAAGTCACCTTTAAAACGTTTTGTGGATAAATCTTCTAATAGTGTTCCAAATTTTGTATAGTAGCTCATTATTTACTATCCTAGATAAAATTATCAACACTAGTTTAATATTATACAAAATGGCAAAATCGTCGATACTAAACTTTGATACAGAGAGACTAGTGAAGCATAAACATAATAATGAACTTCCTGATTGTCATTATCTTATTGTTGGGCGAACTGGATCGGGGAAAACAAATTTGCTTATGAACTTGCTTCTTGGTGATAATTTTAACTACGATAGAGTTTATATTTACACAATCAATCCACAGCAAGATAAGTATGAGTTATTAAGTGAGTATAATGAAAAGCTTCGTGATGATCTTAAAGCTGGTGAAGATTTTTTTATAATTAGGCAGCCAGAAGATCTTATTCCAGTTAATCAACTTGATGCAGATGAACATAAGATAGTAGTTTTTGATGATATTCCGCTAAACAACATGGAGATGAACAAAATAAGATCATATTTTTCACTATCCCGTAACAAACAGTGTAATTCTGTTTATCTCGCTCAAGGATTTTATAATGTTGATAGGTTTATTAGGCGAAATACGGGTTGTTTTATTTTATTTCCAGGACTGGATAATGTTGACGTTAGAAATATTGCAAGCGAGCAATGCGGTGGCGTGACAAAAGATAAGTTTATTGAACTTTACCGTAATGCTACAAAAGATAAATTTAACTTTTTCTTATTTGATAAACTTACAAATGATCCAACTAAAATGTTTCGCTGTTGTATTAACACTTACTTACAATAAAGCGTTTCAATTTTATAAAATTTATAATTATAATAATGGACAAACGAGCAAGATACAGACAACACATAGAAGATCTAAAAAAACTTGCTCAATCTCAGGCATCACTTAAGCAAAAAGTACAAGAAGCGCGACGTGGGCAAGTAACTGCTACAGAAACAACAGCTACAATTTTCAAGCCGGTTACTGAAGCATTATTAGGTAAACAACCTGAAACTAAACCACTGTCAGAAGAAGAACTTAAGCAACTACAGGAAAAAGGTTTGGTTGGAATTGTTAGAGAACAACAGGAAGCAGCTGCTGCAAAACTTGTTACTAGATCTGATGAAGAAAAGAGAAAACTGATTGAGGCACTTACAGCAAATATAGCTGATCCTGCGGCTAGACAAGCAGAAACAGATCGATTGATAAACAATCCGCTGGAACTTGAGCGAAGATTAGCAGAGTTAACAACGCAAGGAATAACAAATATTATAACAAATTTATCAGGAGACATAAAAGATATCAGAGAGGAGCAACAAAGAGTCGGTGATCTTACTGTAAAGTTTATGGAAGTTGGAGATCAAAGATTTTATTTTACAAAAAAAGCAAATGATGAGATAAAAGGTAGTGAATATGATGATTTTTTAAACAAAGAAAATATAAGGGGTATTGATGATATAAGCAAGTGGACTGATGCAGAATATCAAGCATTAATCGATAAATTTGATGTAATATTTAATGACGGAGCTGCTGCTAAAGATGAATTAAACATGGTTACAGAGATTGATAATATGATTCCATTTTATGAAAGAATGAGAAAGGGTGTCATTGCTCTCACGTTTAAAAAAACAGCAGAAAATAGCAGAGCAAAACCTTTTGGTAAAGGGTGGAGTTTTAAAAGAAAATTTGATAAACTCGATAAATCTCGTGTAGAAAAATATAGAAAAGAAAAAACAGGAACTGGTGTAAAAGTATTTACTTCAACTACTGAAATGATAGGTAGATTAATGTTATTAATATCATCAAAGGAAGCTGGGAATGTTAGTGTTGAACTTGATAATGAAATCATTGATATACTTGATCATCTAAGATCGAGTGAATTATTAACATCTGACGAATATGAAACTTTACACCGCGACTTAATCGCGGCGACTTAATTTTGTAAAATGATATAATATTAAAGGAATGCAAACAACATTATTACTAAACTCTAGCGAGTCTACAGAAGATAGCGCAAATTTTTCAGTAAATTATATTCCACCTATAGAACTAGATCCTACAAAACAATATGAAATTGGATTAATTTCTTGTACTTGCTGGAATGCTATACCTAACGTGAAAAATGATGTTAACGATGAAATGTATTTTACTATGATTACAACACCTACAATATCTACAACAAAAAAAATAAAAATTCCGCAAGGAGCTTATAATATTGAAGATCTAAACAAGACGATCAAAGAGCTCATAACAAAAGCTAACGGTGTGGCTGATAATTTTGAATTAGCAGCAAATTATAACACATTGCGAACTAGGATAACTTTGAAAAATATAGCAATCAATCTTGAACCAAGAGAAAGAAGTATTGCACAACTGTTAGGATTTACTGAAAAAACTTACACTGCACTTGATCAGCCTATTACATATGACAGTGAACTGCCATCAAATATAACAGAAGTAAATACAATATTAGTAAATTGCTCTACTGCTTCTGGCTCTTATACATCAAAAGGTAGCAAAGGTCAAACGATTTACAGTTTCTCACCCGAAGTCCCGCCAGGTTCTCTCATGCAAATAACTCCACGACATATTATATATTATCCTTTAAACGTTGAAGATCAAATAACAAGTATAAGGATGCAGTTGACAGATCAATCAGGAAAACAGTTACATGTTAGTAATGAAATTGTAACTTATTATTTACATCTACGCGAGCAAAAGTAAAAATTATGAAACATCAAATATAATGAAACAAAGAAAAAAAGTTTATCGAAGAAAAATAGTAGGAGGATTTTTTGGAAATATATTCACTAAGTTATTTAA